>CM050169.1:138692652-139027652 GCA_027410445.1 Discoglossus pictus
TTTGATCCCCTGCTGGTTTTGATAGTTTCTTTGTCAGTGGACAAACGATCAGTCTATAATTTTAATGGTAGATGTATTTTAACAGTGAGAGACAGAATAACAAAAAAAAAAAAAAGAACAAGAAAAACGCATGTAAAATTGATTTGCAGGTCAGTGAGGGGAAATAAGTAAGATTTCTGGCTCCCAGGTGTCTTTTATACAGTTAATGAGCTGATATTAGGAGCACTCTCTTAAAGGGAGTGCTCCTAATCTCAAGCTTGTTACCTGTTTAACAGACACCTGTACAACTAGATTCCAAACTCTCCACCATGGCCAAGACCAAAGAGCTGTCCAAGGATGTCAGGGACAAGATTGTCCACCTACACAAGGCTGGAATGGGCTACAAGACTTTCACCAAGCAGCGTGGTGTGAATGTGACAACAGTTGGTGCGATTATTTGTAAATGGAAGAAACACAAAATAACTGCCAGTCTTCTTCGGCCTGGTGCCTCATGCAAGATCTCACCTTGTGGAGTTTCAATGATCATGAGAATGGTGAGGAATCAGCCCAGGACCACACAGGAGGATCTTTTTAATGATCTCAAGGCAGCTGGGACCATAGTCCCCAAGCAAACAATTTGTAACACACTACGCCATGAAAGACTGAAATCCTGCAGCGCCCGCAAGGCCCCCTGCTCAAGAAAGCACATGCACAGGCCTGTCTGAAGTCTGCTAAGGAACATCTGAATAATTCAGAGAAGAACTGGGAGAAAGTGTTGTGGTCAGATGAGACCAAAATTGAGCTCTATGGCATCAACTCAATGTGTTTTGCTGCCTATAACTCCAAGAACACCATCCCCACAGTCAAAACATGGAGATGGAAAAATTATGCTTTGGGTTATTTTTCTGCGAAGGGGACAGGACAACAGCACCGCATCAAATGGACGATGGACGGGGCCATGTACAGTCAAATCTTGGGGGAGAACCTTCTTCCCTCAGCCAGGGCATTGAAAATGGGTGGTGGATGGGTATTTCAACAGGACAATGACCCAAAACACACAGCCAAGGCAACAAAGGAGTGGCTCAAGAAGAAGTACATTAAGGTCCTGGAGTGGCCTAGCCAGTCTCCGGACCTTAATCCCATAGAAAATCTGCGGAGAAAGCTGAAGGTTCGAGTTGCCAAACATCATCCTCGAAACCTTAATGACTTGGAGAATATCTACAAAAAGGAACGGGACAAAATCCCCCCTGACATGTGTGCATACCTGGTGGCCAACTACAAGAAATGTCTGACCTCTCTGATGCCAACAAGGGTTTTGCCACCAAGTACTAAGTCGAAGGGGTCAAACTCAAAGACAGGCCCTCCTTGTTTTACTATGTGTTAATTTGTATGTATCTTTGTCTTGAACGTATCTTATGTCAGTGCTACGGAATATGTTGGCGCGTTATAAATAAACGATAATAATAATAATAATTTATAGACTGATCATTTCTTTGTCAGCGGACAAACGTTCAAAATCAGCAGGGGATCAAATACTTTTTCCCCCACTGTACACATTTAAAATTATGCCATATTTCTATCCTGTATTTCCTCATAAAGGAGACCTTGAAATAGCACCTTCCAGCAGCAAAACATAATCCCACTTAATGACGATGTGTTCATATTATAGAGAATGAGATGGAGATAAGGGAAGAACTTTTTTACCATGTAAATATGTCTTAGTGCAATTTTCTCCCACATTCTACAGACGTGTGTTATATTTTATAAAAGCTCTAAGAGGAAAATGAGAAAGGCAACTGGATGAAAGAGAACAACGTTTTATTTCAGCAAAGCCTCATAGTCTATGTACCATACTAACTGCCCAGAAGTGGGATTGACCCCAGTTATTGGCCACTTCTTTGGATTCTTCCCCGCTCTGCTGATGAGAGTAATGATTTCATGTTTCCCTTTTCCTAATACCAGCACGGCAACCTTGTGGGCCTTGTTAATGAGAGGGAGACTGAAGCTCATCCTCTCTTGAGTCTTAGAGGGGCTCTCTGTTAATAGCACAAGTTTATCCCCCTCAATACCATCTTCGTTACCAGGGAATATTGATGCAGTGTGTCCATCAGTGCCTAAGCCCAGAAGCACCATATCAAAGCTGGCATTGAGCACAAAAGCAGAGATATCTAGAGCATATGATTCTGCTCCCTGATCTTCCTCTGCACAGAGCCTTTGGTTCCTGTGCACTGGCATGGGGTGAATGTTTGTATATGGTAGTCTCACATGCTGCAACAGATGCCTCTCTATACTTCCAAAATTTGACTCTGTGTCTGTCAATGGCACACAGCGCTCATCTACCAGCCATAAGTGTGTCTGTTTCCAGGGGAAGCTGTGGTGGTGCTTGGCCAACCTCTGGAATAATATCAGAGGGCTAGAACCACCCGATAGTGCCAGATGGAAGCTTCCAGAGTTCTTCACTGCTGCCGTAGCAGTCTCCTGAATATCAAGTGCCAGCTTCTCGATCAGTTGTTCAGGCCAATCAGACACCAATGGGTTATCAAGAAATTTAGACTGAACAGTTCCAAAATTATCTACCTTCTGCCCCACACCCAACATTTCCAAACGATGATCTGAAACAAAGCGTAACCCCCCATCCTGTATAACAAAATCCAACGACTGACCATTATCTGACCCTCCTGGGTACACTCTAGGTGGCTCGTCATCTAGAATTTCCAGAAGTGGTGTCCAGAAACTCCAGGAAGCTAGCAGGTTTTTTGTTGTAATGAAGGAGTCCTTCTTACCCCTATAAATGTTAGATATTAGTATGGAATAAGCATCTCTCTCTTGTACTGGGCGGTACACATAAAATTCAGAGAGAGGTTGCCCAAACATTTGGATTGATGGCAGCTCAGTTGCTTCTTGCCATTGGCTGCCTACCATATTTGGCTTAAAGAGTCCTCTACTGACTAGTATAGCAGGGAATCCCAGTTCTCCATGGCCAATGTGAAATATAATTTGTTTGGGTTTACAGGCACTTTTCCCAGTTTCTCGGTTTGCCTCTTTCTGAAGGCAGAAGGCATTGTCTTTGAATACAACTCGGACATATCCGGTTCTCTCGTCTAGAGCTTTGCCAGAAGTTAAGACAAAGGGAACGCCTTCCCACCTCACATTATCCACATGGACTAGCACACCTGTAACAAAAACAATATTATTTGCATGTTAATGAGGTAATATGAGTATTAATTGGTTGAATTCTAAAAATGTTACTTATTTCATAAAATGAGACACCTTATTCTTCGTATGTTTTATTTCTTTAAGATATACATTTTAAGAGTCTTTTCTATAATTGATTAAATAGATTTAAAGTTTTTTTTTGCCTGAAAAATATACAAAAGTTAGTACAGTAACAAGGCAATGGGCTTGATTCTTCTTAGCCTGACTTGAAACAATTAAAACATTTAGGATGAGGTGTAATTAAAAATTTAAGAGGATGTGTAATGTCCTGGGAAGCCTTTTATCAATATTTGCCTAGTTAGTTTGTCATTCAAAAGAATAAAAATTAGACACAGGAAAAACTGCTTTGGTTTATAAAAAAATATATATATTTCTCCAATACAACTGGTATTGTGCACTGGCACCCAAATCAGTATTTGTCAGAAAGGCATACTGTCTGTATATCTTTACAGAGATTAAAGGGCCCATGTAGTGCTAATATAAGGTTATTCTGTTTATTTAGTAACCGGAGAGTACTAAAATTAGTACTTTAATATACAATGGTACCTTGACAATTGTCGACTACAAAAAAATTGCTTCCACACTCGCTGCTTGCTCGGCACTCATGGAGCTTGCTAAAGTGTGTACGAGTCAACACACCAACACAACTCGTGCTTACAAGTCATCGCTTGGTACTCGTTTTTTTGACACTCGTTGTGCCTTCTGGAACCAATTAACGACCAATTAAGCAATACCACTGTATTTCAATGTAGCCTTTAACTTCTAATACTTTATTAAACTTTAGTTTTTCAGACTTTAGCAGATAGGTTTCTCTCCACTCCTTCGCAGATGTCCAGGGGATAGGAGAGGATTTGCTCTGGTGGCTGTCCTGATAGAAGTCTTTCTTTACAGTGACTGCTATCAGGACAGTATCCTTTAGCTCTTAAATATTGTGTTACAGTTTGTTCCCCAATATTAGATGTCCTCCCTTTCAATACTACAGAACTGCAAAAAACATCAGTGTGCATTAATATTATTGTCCACAAGGTGGCAATGCTGGATGGCTGCATCAAGCCCAGAAGAAATGTTGGGCCATAATTTCTACGTATGGACCAAAATACACAAGGCAAGAAAAAGCCTTATTTGTGTTTTGGAGCGGTATAGGAAATATTTAGCAAATATGTCAGATCTGTTCTAAGAAACACAGACATTTAAAGGGACACCGTCACCTGAAAAATAAGCCTGTTTCATCGTAAATAGCATTTAAATCTGTCTATACTAGATATTTTCCTCCATAGTAAATTGCAATTACAGTCTACGATATAGTAATGAAATGTTTTTGCACAGTGGCTATTTTGTTCAGACTCAAGCCAAAATCTAAATCAGAATAAAAAAATATGTAATAGATTCTAAATTAAAACTGCAAAACTCTGCTTTAGAAATATTACTCAACAGGGCCCAGATATTGATTCCTCACCATTCAAAAGAAAAACTACACTTACAATGCAAGATTGGATCATTGAAGTTCAAAATAGTCAAAATATGCGTTTTATTAAAACTGAAGAATATCCATTTTCATTCCCAAGAAGTTGCTTGTTTAGTTTTTATTCTTATTTTAACCATTAATCATATTATTTGTTCTATTATTATGCAATTAGAGACTATGGGCCACATTCAATTGAGAAATTGTAAGTTATAGGAGCCCTTAAGTAAGCCATAAACTAACTTGCTATTCAATTGGCGTCTTTTTGCGAGCCACCAAAAATCTAGGGGTTATGGGCTGACAATCCCTGCGTTGTTACAACCATTACTTACACACCCATCTAAGACTTTGATCTTTCATGTCCGTAAGAGTTACGATGGCTAAAATGGCAAATCGCTTTTCAATTGCTACAATTGAGCAAGCCCGCAAATGTTTTCACACCTGTAAACAGCAAATGTAGAAGAAAATTCTATGCGTACCAGATGGGACCCGCAAAGGGGTTAAAAGGCATGTCTGTAGCACTGTAAATGCAAATAAAAAATCAATTCTGCACTGTAAATGACGGGGAAAGTGATTAAAGACATTAGAATTAATTGCACAAAAGTCTCAAGCTCGCAAAACGGCAATAAAAATTTTATTATTTTTATGTTTCATTTCGGGGTTATATTGATCACGGGTATCAATGAGTTAATAAATATCAGTCCACCCATATGGACTAGAACAGTATAGGCATTCATTTTTATTATTTTGTATTTTGGGAGTCCAATCACATACTGGACCTCTAAACGCTAAGTGATTGACATGTAACCTCCATGTTTTACTGACCTAATGATGACGGTCTCATTTTCTATTGGCTGTTTCTAAATGGGTAGTTACGGCCTTGCTGAATTGATCATGTTCCCGCCCTGAAATGCTACATACGATTGCATGGTTTAGGGCAGGGGTCCTCAAACTACGGCCCGCGGGCCACACCCGGCCCGCCAGGGTCCTGAACCCGGCCCCACCTGCCCCTTCCCCCAGACCCCTACGTCTCTTTGTGTCTCCACAGCTGCTGCCCCTGCTGACACCTCCTAGTCATCTGTCTAGGCAGAGCAGGGGCTGACCCAGGGAGGAGCCACCAGGGGGAGGAGCCACCCACCGGCAGCATGAAGGATAGGTAAGGTGAGGGGGTTGTGAGGGAGAGATACAGACATATAGACAGACAAGGGCGAGTGAGGTAGAGAGACAAGGGGAGTGAGGGAGGGAGAGTGACAGACAGACAAGGGGGAGTGAGGGAGAGAGAGAGACAAGGAGGAGTGAGGTAGAGAGACAAGGGGAGGGAGGGAGAGCTTAAGATAGACAGACAAGAGGGAGTGATCGAGCGACAGACAGACAGACAAGGGGGAGTGAGTTAGATAGACAAAGGGAGTGATGGAGAGAGAGACAGACAGACAGGCAAAGGGGAATGATGTAGAGAGGCAAGGGAAGTGAGGGAGAGAGAGAGAGTGAGAGAGAGAGAAAGACAGACAAGGGGGGGTGAGGTAGAGAGACAAGGGGAGTGGGGAATAGAAAGACACAGGAAGACATACAAGGGGGGGGGGGTGAGGTAGAGAGACAAGGGGAGTGGGGAATAGAAAGACACAGGAAGACATACAAGGGGGGGGGTGAGGTAGAGAGACAAGGGGAGTGAGGGATAGACAGACAGGCAAAGGGGAATGATGTAGAGAGGCAAGGGAAGTGAGGGAGAGAGAGAGTGAGAAAGACAGACAAGGGGGGGTGAGGTAGAGAGACAAGGGGAGTGGGGAATATAAAGACACAGGAAGACATACAAGGGGGGATGCGGTAGAGAGACAAGGGTAGTGAGGGAGAGAGAGAGATAGACAGACAAACAAGGGGGGTGAGGGAGAGACAGACGGACAGACAAGGGGCAGTGAGGTAGATAGACAAGGGGAGTGAGTGAGGGAGAGAGACAAGAGAGTGAGGAATAGAAAGGCAGACAAGGGGGAGTGAGGTAGAGAGACAAGGGAGTGAGGAATAGAAAGACAGACAAGGGGGTGTGAGGTAGAGAGACATGGGCAGTGAGGGAAAGAGACATGGGGGGAGAGAGGAAGGAAAAGATAGAAAGGAGAGAGAGGAGGGAGGGAGATGGACAGAGACAGAGAGAAAGTAGAGATAGGGATGGAGAGAGAAATGGAGATAGGGAGGGGGAGAGAGAGGAGAGATAAAGATGAAGAGGAGAGAGAGAAAAGAAAGAGGGAGAGCGAGAGAGAAGGGAGAGGGAGGTGTAGATATAATGAAAGGAGAGAGAGGGGGATGAGAAAGGAGAGAGAGATGAAGGAAGATAGAGCGGGAGAGAGAGAGAGAAGGGAGAAGGAGAGAGAGACGGGAGAGGGAGAAGGGGGAGAAATGGAGAGAGACAGAAGGGAGGAGAGGAAGAAGGGAATGACAGAAGTTAAAAGGAAAGGGGGAGAAGGAGAGGGAGAAAGTGAGAAGGAGAGATAGCAAGAAGGGAGATGGAGAAGAATTCGAAAGAGGGAGCAGGGAGAGGGAAAAGAGAAAGGGAGTAGTAGAGAGAGGGAGAAGGGAGAGAGAGGAAAAAGAGAGAAGGGAAAAGGAAAGATAGGAACAAGGGACAAGGGAGAGAGAATGAAAAGAGAGGCAGAAGTAGTAAGAGGGAGAGCAAGGGTGAAGGAGAGACAGAAGAGAGGGAAAGGGGAGAGGAAGAGGGAGTAGGGAGATGATAATGAGAGAGAGGGAAGAGGGAGAAGGGTGCGAGAGAAGCAGAGAGAGGGAGAAAGAGAGAGAGAGGAAAAAGGGACACGGGAGAGAAAGAAGGGAGAGGGATAAGTAGCAAGAGGGAGAGGAAGGGAGAAGGCGAGATAGAAGAGAGGTTATAGGGAAAAGGAAGAGGGAGAAGGGACGAAAAAAAGGGAGGGATATATATACTGTATAGGAACTTTTTCAAACTATAGTCCGGCCCCCAACAGTGTCTGAGGGACAGTGAACTGGCCCCCTGTTTAAAAAGTTTGAGGACCCCTGGTTTAGGGTTTCGGCCCGTAACTTGCAGGCTGGTTCAATTGGATTGCTCCGTAACTGTAGCAGAGTTCATGCCTGCAGCAAACCCGTAGACATACGGCCTGTATAGCACAAGATGTGGCCTTGCAATTGAATGATGTTAATGTTTTATTTTTTTGGTATCTTTTAGCCAAAATTAGGCCTTGGTGATGCAGAGGTTTATGTTTGAGGGCTCTCTTTAGCAAAGAAAGTTAATTTGTTTTTTTTAATCCTTTGAAAAAAAAGTTAGGACAATAATGTGTTCATGGCACAGATATTATGTTTTGTAATATATATATATATATATATATATATATATATATATATATATATATATATGTGTGTGTGTTCAGATTTGGCTAGAGATCTGTCACATGTTTTACTTATAAACTACTCACCTGCAAATGTTTGGGTGTTGGTGAAGAAATGTGACTGTTTCTCCAGTTCCTCTCTCACCTGTGGCAGGTAATTTTGATATTGCCCAATAACAGCACTGCTGGGCTCAAGAACGTGCAGAGAGCCAAGAGTCTCCAGCTTCTCTTGAACAACATCTCCTGAGTTGCTGAGGTTGAGAGGCACCTCCATGGCAACATAAGTCAGGATCTCTGTCAAGTGGTTCTGGATAACATCTCTGATGACACCGTATTCCTCATAGAAGCTTGTACGGCCTGAGGGATACAAAAAACACAGAGTGGCTCCTTAAAGGATCATAGAAGTTCACATTTGTGAAATATGTAACAAACTACCATCATTAGAAATGGTATAAGCCAAAAAAAAACATGTTTAGAAAAAAATAATAATTTTAGAAGATCTTGTGTATAGTTTTCCATGTTGTCTGGCTTCAACACTTTCTAACAGCTTGGAGACCTGTGGTTATCTGATCGATCAGGAAGGAGGTGAGAAAAAAAAAAAAGTGAGAGAGTCAAGGAAAATTTGTTATATAATTGGAGCTTTTATAATCTGACACCTACCCCTTCCTCTGAACATAAAGAAGCAGTCACTTTCCTGCAGAAATGTAAGCACCACTATGATGTCTTCATTTTTCACCAAAGTATCATGGATGACTAAAGGAACCAGTGGAAACATTGGCGTGTATGTTTTCTAGTGAAAACAAACTGCCTCAATATGCTCTTTTTTTTAATTATACTGTATACTGGTGCATCACTCTAGTTCTCAGGAACCAGACTAGCAAGTAAAAATGGAGTTTCTACCTCAGCCAGCGACTAATCTACCAATGCCCACAGTGGAATCTAAAGGACCCAGATTATTCTGTTTCAGAACTATTATACTGAAATGGTAAATGAAGCATAAAGAAAACATTAGTGCGTTTCTATTGCACACAAAAGACTACTCCAAGCCATAGTTGTTGTGATGTCAAAAGACAAACTGCACAACTACATCAGATTAACTGGACCCCCAAAAATAGATGATATAAACCAGTGGTTCTCAACATTTTTTTTATCTGCGGATCACCTGTCTACCTTCTCGTGCTCATGGGGACCGGTTCTGAGATCGAGAACATTCATAACAGATTAGTACTATGTATGACACACTAAGTTCTGATTTAGTGTGCACACATTTCGATGAACACATTTAACAACAGATATTTTTATGAATAAATTGACTGTCACTAATGGTAGAATTATGACTAATTCTTGTCCCTATGTGAACCTGAGGAGCAACAGACAACATCATCTCGGGGCCCAGCAATGTTTTAAAACACTACAAATGTCTATATTACAACATGGCAGGAAACATCTTGGAAGCCTTGAATTTATTACTTTACACACTGCTCACTGACACAAAAATGTAGGTTGTAGGACCAATAAATTGAAAATCATGTTCGTCATGGAATTCTAGCTATATGTGTCTATCCTATTTTTATTGAGAATTCGATTTTTCTACTAAAACCTGTAAGTTTTAAACCATTTTAATATCAAAATATTGTCTAGGATTAGGCACCTTAGTTAGGCAACTTGGATAGCCATATTATAATTTTTATATTACATTTTATGTTTCACTATTGTGACTGAGACAATTGTGTATTTTGGCTTGAAGAATCATTACGTATTGCCTATTTAATGCAGTAGAGTTTCCGAATTGTTCTAGGATTGCCAAAAAATATATGATATCACTACACAGTCTATTAAAGGGTAAGTGTAATGGTCCAACTTTCTTAACTTTTAATGGTGTAAAGATCCTTATAAACAATGTTTTTTTTCAATATATTGAAACCACCTGGAATTTTTCTGATATTCAGAATGGATCTCATACCATTTTTCCATTTGTAAAACCATGTGCGGTACACATTTCATTGTCGCCATAGTTAGAAACCAGTTCATGTGTCAAAAGAGAAAGCCTGTGACTACATTTCAGTATAACTGTTGTTCTGAGCACCAAAAACGGCACTGGAGATATCCGTGTAAATTGATCAACCAGACATGCTGGTCCTGGATGTTTAGTCTTTGGTAGCACAAGTGTGTATATCCCATTCACAATCATAACAGCTAAATAATAAAAAACTCCTTTATTAATTTGGCAACTAAAAATATGACAATACAGGTAAATGTTAACACGTGAAGTGGCTAAACCAAGCTGAAGATTCCCAAAATGGCTTTCTTCTATACATCTTAAAATACATTGGTAGCTTCTACTGCAAGATTGTGTAGTTCAGATTCAAATATGAATATTATGGTTAAAAAATCCAATGGAAATATTTTTCATTCTGTTTTGTTTTTTAAACCTGAACTTTTTTGCAGGTTGATGAACTCTTCCATATTTTTCTCTATGTAGATGATGAATCACGTCAACCCAACCACTCAAAAAATTTCTTAGCTCAAATCCCCATCATAGTGTTGTATAGAATATATTGATAGTAGGAACTTGCCCGTCAAAAATGACGGGAATTCAATTGTAAGCCTGGCAATGCTGCTTGCCACACAATGCAAGGCTATAGTCCCTCTGCGCAACTTTGGCGCTCATCGCAACTTTCCTTGCGATGAGCGCCTGTAGCGCTCATTGCAAGCCTCTCCCATTGTGTAGTTTATAGGCGTCGCGCTTAAGTGTTACTGTCTTTTGTTGTGTTTGTGCCTTGGGTTAAGCGTAAGTGGGTTGGGTTAAGTGTTAGTGGGTTGGGTTAAGTGTTAGTGGGTTGGGTTAAGTGTTACTGCTTAGGGCTCGTTTTTCCGGCCTTTGGCTGGTTTTTGCTGTGTTGCGTTTTTTCGGCAGCCATTTTTTCCTTGCTTAGGCGATTTTCGACAAATTAACTTGCAATCTCACTCACAGGCTTCCTGGCTCTCTCACTGTGCTGTGCGTGAGTGTGTAAGTTATCTTGAGGCATATTTGTTGTTTTCTTGAGGTCTTTCCAGTTCTGTGGTTAAAGTCGGATTTTTGCAAAAGCGCACAGTGTATGTATGGGTTTCGGTCCTAAGTCCTACGGGTCGTAACTCCTGCGTGCTTAAACTGCTTGCCTCGCATTGTGAGGCTCGCAGTGCAATGAGCGCAGCCCAAGTCCCGCGTCAACGGCTCGCCTCTCTATGCGAGGCTCGCAATGCGTTACCAACATCGTAAACGTTCCGAACAGTCCCGCAAATCCACAACTATATATGCGATTCTTTAACCTTGCTTAGCGAGGCCTCACAGATGACCTAATTTAGAGCCACTAGAAATTCATATCAACCAGTGAGAATATGGAGACATACTGAAAACGTAGACAGATAGAAAAGGGAACAGGGACAGAAAAAATAAAAAGCTATGGCATAAGTATGCACGCTGAGAAGTAGAATCACTGGCAGAGAAGGGCTCAAGAGTGCTCCAACTAGGAAAGAGTACCCAGTCTAAAATAATTTACCCATTACTGGTCTAACCTTCAAAGTGTTTCACCATAGATATAATTTCCCATCTGTCAGTTTTTTTACAGTTTCAGTCTCCACTTCAGATATGTAAGAGGACCCTAAATTCTGTTCTTCAGAGAATGTACTTTTAATCTAGTGAGACAAGACATAGATGCTCACACAATATTTGAACTATGAGACCGTAATTTGTAAGCTGCAAAGAAGAGGGGTGGGGAACTAGCAAATCATATGTACAGTAAACATACAGACCTTAAAATAATGGTCTGTAAGAGTTTTTCTATATGGTTCATCTTATCAAGACTATTTTAAAAGGTTAATACAGTGTTACATATGTTAAGGAGTTCACTTTTATTGTTCACGAAAGCTTAATGCAAATACATTTTGGGTTCCATTTGGATATCACTACCCAGAACACTTAGCTACAATGGAAGGGATGTTTACTAAGAAACTGAATGAGAGAACTTGTATTTTTACCTAGAGAGACCTGTAAATGTGCTCAAAATAGATTTTTCCTATGTCATTTTTACAAATCGCCTTTCTGTTAAGGTAACATGGGTACCCACTCAGCTTCAAGCCACAAATGCCAGAAAGCAACTTATATTGAGGAGTCCCATTAGGGCAAACAAGAGGTCAGTGAGTTTTTTTTTGTTGTTGTCCTTTTGTGCACTGACCAGACTATGTTTTAAAAAGGTGTTTAAGAATTACTTCAAGGCAGGTCTCAACAAGTGTCAGGCGCCAGGTCATGTTGACTAATTTTATTTTATTGGTGCCTATAATTGCAATTTCTGTGTGCCTCTGATTTAGTTCAGGCTTCTTATGCTGGCTTCTCTGATCTCTACGGAGTACATTTAATTTTCAAAATATTTATATTCTGCAAACTACCAAAAACTGTGCTTTTAAACATTTCAGTTACTCCTCAAGAATATAAATGAAATATTTAAGGATTAAATTACCTTTTGCATCTACGGTCTCCTTCATGACAATCTCTACTCTGTCAATGTGGCGTTGGTTCCAGATAGGATCCAGGCGTTTTTGGTTACGGCGTCGGAAAGGCAGAATCTGTTCAACGGTCTGTAAATAAAGAAGAAATTATTCATAATTATACAGGTGTCGAAGAGATAAACACAAAAGCGACATATTATCAGGATTAATATAGCACTGTAATATTGAGGCTGAAAGACATTCCAAAATGTATGTAAGGGGCTTATGAGAAAAATATGGGCTTAGTAATGTGGAGTAAGAAAGTGGTATACTTCCAATATGTTTGCTGTAGAATTCCTTTTCTCCCACTGCAAAGCAGGTCCAATCAATACCAAGTGGTGGGTTGTGAAATAGCACATGTAGGTTTAAATCCTATCACAATTTTTTATTTGTGTTTTGGTTACAATGTGAAACATATATACAGGGTCGAGTCACATTATTATGACATCAGCAGCGTGTAGCCAATGAAATACGGCACATGTCATGAGCTGGCTTGGTGGGTATATAAAGGTAACATGTAGGCATTCTGCAAACATATCAACCACCGCTGACATGGGTAAAATGTGCGATTTCCAACTTTGAATAGGTGATGATCATTGGCTTTTGGACCAAGGCTGGCAGCATTTCTGAAACCGTGCAGTTTGTGAACTGTTGTTGCTGCTGTGTTTAAAGTGTACCATGACTGGATAAACTGCACCATTTTGAATAAATGGCATTGAAACTGATGATCACCACGTGCCATTGATGTCAGAGGCGAACGTCGGCTGCGAAGGTGTGTGAGGGCCAATCGACATGCTACAGTTGAGCAACTCACCATCCAAACAAACCAGGTGGCTACCAGACGTGCCTAAAATGGTGGCATGTCCTTTGAGGGCAGCTGAATAGTGCACCTTCATCAGGGCGCAGAGAACTGCGCTCTAATGATGCTCTGCACTCCAGCCTGTATCCCAGCCTGCTTGGCAAGGTAAGTTCCTGACAGTGCACAATGCTCTATATGTACAATACACACTACTCTATACATACAGTACACACTGCTCTACATACAGTCCCTGGTGATTTCTGGTGTCACTGGGTACTCTGGACACCAAACATGGATGTGTAACGTGTAGAGTGTAGTGTACTGTATATGTAGAGCAGTGTGTACTGTATGTATCGAGTAGTGTGTATTGCATGTATATAGCAGTGTGTACTGTACATCTAGAGCATTGTGTACGGTCAGCCCCTTACCTTGCCAAGCAGGCTGGGATGCAGGCTGGAGCATCATCAGAGCGCAGTTATTGGTGCCCTGAAGGTCGGGGTGCTGTCTAAAATGACAGTACAGCCAATCCTTTTGCGTATGGGGTTCCTAAGCAAACCCATGCCCCGTCACCCATGCTAATGAGGGTTCATCAGCAGAAACGGCTTCAATTTGCACGACAGAAATAGGAACCTCTTCTGATAGACTGGTTACCTTCTCTGATGAGTCACGTTTTCTGCTCCATCTACTGGACGGACGTTGGCGTGTCAAGCGCAGAACCTCTGCAACCATTGTTGGAGGAACACAATCTGATGGTGACAGCATTATGGTGTGAATGTTTTCTTTTCATTGTCTGGGTCCACTCATACCTCTGAAAAGCTGTCTCCACCAATTGGGTTATCTATACATCCTTTCAGATTAAGTACACCCACATATGATGACTGTCTTCCCTGGATTGAATGGGATCTTCCAACAGGACAAGGTAATATGTTCGATGGCCACAATTGTCCTGGAGTGGTTGGAGGAGCACGACGAAGACTTTCTAGTACTTCCCTGGCCACCAAATTCCCCGGACTTGAAACCTATCGAGCATCTCAATTGCCATAAGGATCCCCCTCCACGCACTGTTCAATAGCTGTCAGATGCACTGCAGTCTGCATGGCTCCAGATACCCTCACCAACATCTTATTGACTCACCACCACCCGTCTATCTGCTGTCCGTGCTGCACAATGCGGTTATCCGGGATAATAGCTGGTGGTCATATTAATGTAACTTGACTGTGTATTAAACTGTAAATAGGTGACATGGGTGTTGTAATGCTTTCAAAATAATTATCTAAATTAAACAAAAAAGTATGGTTTAAAAAAAGATGTAGGCGTCAACCCCTCTAATGTCATGTCATAGCCAATGCAGTTTACCAATGCACCATACCTCTGAGGGGTAAACAGCATAGAAATCATTAAAGCTAAAATGCAATCAATAGGACAGTTATTGTCTGAAGCTCACTACCTATGCTGCTTCTTGTGAGAGGGCTTCAAGGACTTCACAAGAAATAATTAATATAACAAAATCTAAATTAATTCTTGATCAATGAAAAAAAAAAAAAAAAAACTTTTTCACATGATTTTCCACCCTTTTCTGATGCTCGAAAAGTAGATTATGGGTGCTTTATTATAAATTTAACTTTCATAACATTTTGCAACTCCAGCAAGAACAAAAGAAAATCTTAGCATTTTCAATACCCCTCTTTGTAACATGCTCCACACCCTGTTTTAATACAAGAGCAACTTAAGCCCAATGATTTATTTACTTAACCTCTTCCACAAAGATTATTTTGCTTATGATGAAAAGAATGATTGATACAGATTTAAACATCAGAAAACACAATGGCTCATATCAGTGTTGGCATAGAAGCCACTTCAGTTCATCAAACTTCTGCATTTACTTACATTCGAGCGTGAAATGTCTGGAAACAGTGGTTTATAGCTATTGACAATTACTTATGCATTTATTTAACTGTACATAATTAACCCTTGTAATAAATCCACTTACAAACTGTACAGATAAGAAAATTAGTTTTATAAGTATAGTTTTCCTTTTTAGTATTAAAATGTTTTATAGGCACTTTAAATAGATGAATTACTAAATCAGTCTGTTTCTTACAACAAAATAGATAATTATCATAATTCTAAGTTTCTGCCTATGCTAAAGTTTAATAATAGGTTCAGTATTTTAGGAGACTGAAGAATACATTTATGGGCCATTTGGCCCATCTAATATGTAGTTTTTGTTTGTTTTATTTTACAATTTTGATACGGAATATAAATGTTTACGTTTAGAGGGACAATCTGCATTAAAATGACCACAAACCTAATAAACTATTGTTTGCAGCAACCACTCCTTCTATAAAATCATACACTTCACATTATCTTTGAGCCTTCCTACCTAGTACCACCAACTCAAATCAAAATGTCGATTGGAAGCTTATTGTATCTTTCCACCTGCCACTCAATAGCTCGCTCATCACTAATGGTATAGGAGGTCCCGCTACACACCTTTTTGCACACAGAGGGTGTTATAGTTCCATAAAACAAGTTAAATCCCTAGTAGTGATCATTACTGAATGTGTATCTTGGTGTAACTTGTAGATTCAGTAACCTATCCTGACATTTCAAGTGAAAATCTTGCATCTAGGACATACAAAAACGGTAGGGTTTGTAACATTCAAAGACTTATCTCACCTGTTTTCCTAAGTAATGGTCAATCCGGTAAATCTCTTCTTCTTTGAAGTATGTTTGAAGAACACCGGCCAGCTCTTCTGCACTTTCATAGTCATGTCCAAATGGTTTCTCTAGCACCACACGTAACCATGCTCCATAAGAAGGTCGGCAGCTGGCATTGATGTTACGGGCAATGTCTGCATAAGCAAATGGTGGCACAGATAGGTAAAAAAGCCTCCCAACCTCATGTAGACCTTCCTCAGACAATGAATTAGCAATGTCCTGGTGCAGTGCTGTGTAATTCTCTCCTGTCTTCAGTTGCCTATAGCGGCTCAGCTTGAGAAACTGGTCTTTTAGCAGAGCACACCTGTCTGGGGAGACATCCTCAGGACAACTGAGAGACTTCAGAATACCAAACATTAACTCCTGGCCCTTCTCCGGGGGTGTGAGTGCAGCCCCATGGAAGCTGAAACTGTGCCCTTCAGATGCCTGATCCAGGTACAGTTGGAAAAGTCCTTGCCATAGGTACTTTCTGGCTAAGTCTCCAGTAGCCCCCAGAAGAACAACTGATATGTGTCCTTGGCTTCCTTCACCACTAACAGAAAGGATCCCCAACAGGAGAGAGCACCACACGGCTCTCAGCAGCATCATGAGAAGTCTGTAATGAACTGGAGAAGAGACAACAAACAGACATATAAGTAAAGCACTTAAAGTGTTGTGTAATCATGGTGCGCACAATGCAGCAAACACACCTATCTCTATGTACAGATTCCAAAGTGCACTTCAAAACAAACAAGATAAATAAAAAATCACATATACGGTCAAATGTTTCTTTCAACAAATGTCCTCGTGTTGTGAGAGTTTTCATTTTTGACATATGTTTTTAATGCATTTTTCTTTCAGAATTGTAAATATATTTATTAAGAGGAAAACAAAGTGCATGTTTGAACTCTCATACAAAACAAACAGTAGCTACAATGTTTTTGCTATGAGATAGCAGTTATGAAACCATACAACAAATTAGACTGCAATTATACATGATATTGCATTTGATATGTGAAAAATTTGATTCATATTTTCAAGGATTCAATTTTACCTAAATCTTTCCAACATTGTCAAAATTATATCTTTTTTGTATACAGTCAATATATTTCCTGGCACCTTTACTTAAAGCGACTTTGAAAATAATAATTTTTTCCCCCCATCATATATAGAATTGTCACGCAAGACTTAGGCTGCAATGAGCGCTCAATGCACTGCGAGCCTCGCAAAGCGAGGCAAGCAGTTGAGGCACGCGAGACTTAGGCTGCAATGAGCGCTCAATTCACTGCGAGCGTCGCAAAGCGAGGCTAGCAGTTGAGGCACGTGGGACTTAGGCTGCTCTCATTGCACTTGCGAGCCTCGCGAAGTGAACAGTTGAGGCATACGGGACTTAAGCTGCAATGAACGCTCACTGCACTGCGAGCCCCGCGACTCGAGGCGAGCAGTTGAAGAATGCAGTTTGTTCAAACGCGTAACTAAAAAACAAGCAAAATAATTATAAAACAATAATAACACACAGCACAGGGAGAGAGCAGGAGGCCTATGAGTGAAGTTGCAAGAGAAATGGACCCATATTTGCGGATTTCATTCCCATCAATTTTTTTAAACATTACACTGCAGGCAAAACCTTGATATCACGCATGGGTGGGGAAGGGGTAGGTGTCAAACTGTAAAAGATCCTCCCCTCCTTCCCCACCGTTCACTGCACTGAGAAAATAACCACACTCCCCGTATAAAGAAAAAATCAGATAAGATGGGACCTTCTATACTTAACCAGTCTGCAAAACTGAAGATAACATTTTTCATGTTCTAAAAGGGACTGTCAACCCAAAAGCAAAATCTTCTTCATGTTTTTTTTTTTGGGAGGGGTATTTTTAAAGGGTGCGAAAAATTGCCTGTATGTTGTGTTATTCATTATTTTCTAAAGTTAATCAATGCTGGGAAAATCTATGTTATTTTTACTAATATATATATATATATATATATATATATATATATATATATATATACACACACACACATGCGAAGGAGCATCTTGTGCATATTAGTTAGCTGCTTTGATGTGTTAATTAGAATGACAACTCTTCATGTCTGTCTCTGAAGTGCCCAAAATAAAGACCTGCAATATTGTCTGGCAGTTAGACCCCTGTCCTACCTTTATCACATTAGCATACAAGAGAAGCAAAATCAATTCTAAATATTTCAGAAATGCCAGCTTTTAATGCTCTGTAAAATGTAACTTACACAGCTACTAATGTGACATAAGTCACTTTTTTTTTTTCTAACGTGATTGGTCTTTTAAAAAAGAGAGCCTGTACATAACCGTAGAAGTTAGGACCTTTCCTTTTTTATGCTACCACACGTGCATGCGGGAATGGCACTGGAAGCATCCTGTTGCGGGTATGCTCGCGTCCCGCGTCGCAATGTACTCCCTACATCCCTTGCCTGCCCTAACCCCCTAGACCAGTTACCGGGCCTAACCCTAAATCTAACCCCTTAAAACTAAGTCCCTACACCCCTTGCCGGCAGTAACCCTAATTCCCTACACCACTTCCCGGCCCTAACCCTAAACCCCTACACCCCTTGGCGGCCCTAAGCCTCTTAGTTTTAGAGGGTTAGGCTACGTCTCTAACCCTAACCTGAAAACCCCTAACCGGCCACAATGAGACAGCTTCATCGGCGGAGAGCATGGCAGCGTGCATGCACATAACAGATGCACGTGCGGTAGCATAAAACAGGAAAGCGCCGAGGTTAGGAAATATAAAATATACCATATTAACGAGAGAGAGACACAGAGACAGAGACACCCCAGAGCTTACCTCTTCCAGCACTGAGCCCGGCACACTGAGCACCAGGCGGGTAGTATCAGAGCTCCTAAGAGGAGGCAGTGTAGAGATCTGCACCATTAATCATTACACAAGATAGTCTTGCACAATTACAAGAGAATTCACCCTTCCCGGCACTGACCAGGTTTACACAAAATATTTCAACTAAATGCCCTTATCAGCCGTTAAAGTTTTCAGCCAATACACAAAAGTAAACACGGCTTAAAGAAATCCAATCTGCATTTAAAAGTTGCATGCCAAGCCAAATACCATGTTCTAAAGAACTAGCTAACTTCCTCATATTATTACAACATACACCGCGCTGCAATGTTTTGCACAGTAGCTACTAGCTGAATTTTGGAGTAACATACAAAAGGATCATCAGTTAAAAGGTACCGGAAATATTTTGGGATTTTACAAGGTACTGTTTATAATATACCTATGTATTATTTACATGTATGTATTTTATTAAGAAGGGATTAAATAAAAAGAGTACATGCATGGGTCTACCATCTGCAGCTCATGAAGACACAGAAAGTACAACAGAGTCTGTCTTCATGAGCTGCAGAAGGCAGACACAAGCATGTACTATTTGTTTGATTTTAGGTAGTAAAAATAGAGTATATACGTGCTTCTTAATAATCTAAAATACATCAAAGTAAATATATAATTACATATTACATAAATGGTAAAATCCCTTTAAACACTGACTGATATGCCACATGTTTTTTAGAATGTAAAAATATAATAATACAGCTTATAATGTATTACCTTTTATATGCATTTATACTGCTCTGGAGTCTGCCATATTGCTTTTAACAGATCACTTCCTGAGTACAGGAAGTTTGTGACGGCACAGCTGGAATATGGCACTAACACCTGCCAGTAACCTCATCAGGACTATAGGGAAACTGGAAGGACACCCACCTCTGGAAGTAACAGGCAGCAGCAGGCAAGGACACAAAAGGACTGTCTGCAGCAAAGAAAAATTGGATAAAAAGCTGGGGGTGGGGAAGCATGCCCAACTGGTTTAAAAATAATGGTAAGGCTTTAGCACTTAAAAGTGTATGTTACTAATATCATTTAACCAACTGGGCATGTTCTTATTACTTATCAAACCCTACTGTGAGCGATAATAAATCAAATAATGTCCTTAGTAAAGAGGATTTTTTTCATGTATTTTATGCTTAAAATGCACACTTTTCAAGATCAAATATCTAACACGTCTACTGAGAATTTGTAGTAAGAACAACTTGTAATTAGATTTATTTATATGCGTGGGTTTTATTTCTTGGACCATTGCTTTGTCAATTGTAATATTTTCTATTCACTAATGTACTATATATTAAAAATAAACATGTGAATGAAGGACTCAGGGGCCACATATGCAGTGAGTAATAAAAGCAGCATATACCGAATAGAATTACCACTGGATCTTAGTGTCTAATACAATATCTTGTTCCCTTTTCATAATAGTGTTAGAACAGGGAGGAAGTAAATACAGCAAGTCTTCTTGCAGAGATAAGCAAACCTCAAACATTAATTAGTTGATTCAGTTTTCTGTATTTATAACTGCAGAATGGAAAGTAGGCTCTCCAGCTGGGTGTGACATCATATACTTGAAAAGGCAAGTTCACTCTAATTACAATATTAAAAAAAGCAAACTTATCTGATTTGGATACACAGTTAAACTGCTAGCCCTTTAAAATGTGTCTGCCTATAGTTTTATATATATATTAGTGAATTTTCCGTCACAAAATGACGGCAATAAAATTGTAAGCCAGGCAATGCTGTTTGCCACACAATGTGAGGCTCTTGCTTCTCGGAGCACCTTCGGCACTCATCGCAAACAATGCGATGAGCAACTTTGGCGCTCATTGCGAACCTTTCCTCACACCTACTGTATGGGCCGCTCATTGCAGGGTTCATCAACTTCCAAGATTTGGGAATGCCATGTGTCTTTTTCCAGCATCTCCCCGCTGTGTGTTTCTACTCTATGTGTCTGCTGAATGTTTCTAAGTCCCGCGTGCCTGGCTTTGCTCAGCCTCGTTTTTATGCAGTTTCAGAATTTTTTATGTTTTTCGTCCACCATGTTTTTCCTTGCTTAGCCAATTTTTTTGTGACGCAACACGGCAAATAAGGCTCCAAATCGCTTGCAACCTCACTCCCAGTCTTCCTGGCTCTCCCCCTATGTGCTGTGTGTGAGTGTGTTTTAATTTATTTGTTATTATTTTTCTTGTTTTTTGTCTTTTTCGATTTCCACGCTTCGGCCTTTAACTTCGTATTACTCAGAGGTCGGAGTGTGTGCAGACCCAAAAGACTAATCAGAATACTTGCACCCTGTTGGGGCTCATTTTTCTAAAATGCACAACAAACATATCCCATTATTTAGTCCCTTTTTAGAAATAAGAGAATATGAAGGCAAATGTAGCTATGAAGTGTCCTCACTGAATACTGTGACAAACGGCATTAATGAGCCATCTTGTGAGCATAGCATTTATGAGGGGTGGGGAAACTCATGATCTCATAGTTTAACCACTATAAAAGTACTATCAAGATATACGGTTATATTCTAATGACATGTTCAGCCTGACATAAGACAAAGGCTTACTTGCTTCATCCGTCAATGGTAATGGGGAGTATCCTTCCAGCGAACCAGATCCCTGGTCTCTGGTTCTTGGGGCATAGCTGATGTAAACAACAAAAAAGAAACTATGGAGCGGTGCCTAAAGCCATAAAACATAAAAACAGTATGATAGGGAAAAAAGTTATTAAAATAAATGGCCAACAAGCCTAAAGTATCCACACGGATGTAATGTATTACAAGAAGGGGTAGTCTGTCATTCTAGTATCCTCAATAGGCTCCTCCTATCTAGAAGGCTTGACTAGCCAAAATCCCTAGTAATAAAATGAAATAGATATGCTCAAAGTATTATTGGAGTATATAGTCAATATGATGTGGGCTAATCCATGTTAAACACGATTCCTATAAATAACACATAAAAGTGTAATAGAGGTAACTTTACAATGAAGTACTATTATAACAATAATACAAAGAATCAGCGGTTATAATTGATGACATCAGTGTTATATTCACTGTAAGTGTCCATTATATTCTACAGCAAATAAACACATCTTAAATATGTATCTAATGTGATGGTATTAGGTCATATATACTCTGTGTAAACCATAGACTTAATAGGTGATGCCTAAAAAACTAAATATAAAAACATAGTTGGACAAATCAACTCTCAATAGTATAACTTAAGTGAACTCATAAAGAGCATCATAGGCACAGCCCAAGCAAAAGGTTGCTATAGCATAGGCACAGCCCAAGCAAAAGGCTGCTATAGCATAGGCACATCCCAAGCAAAAGGCTGCTATAGCATAGGCACAGCCCAAGCAAAAGGCTGCTATAGCATAGGCACAGCCCAAGCAAAAGGCTGCTATAGCATAGGCACAGCCCAAGCAAAAGGCTGCTATAGCATAGGCACAGCCCAAGCAAAAGGCTGCTATAGTATAGGTACAGCCCACACATAGGCCGCTATAGTATAGGTACAGCCCACACATAGGCCGTCCACGCAAGCACGGTTTTATAAATAGCTGGAGTATTTAGGATATAGTGACTAAAGCCATCATAAATTGAAAATCTGACATCTCTAATCCAATAAATTATTTTAAAATATCCTTTAATCCTTATGTGCGCGGGGTTCGGGTGTTAAGGTCTTAATGGGTTTTTTTCTAAGTCCTGCGGCTCGTATTTTTGGATGGTAAGGCCGTAAATTTTGCGGTATAAGTCCCGTCTGCGGCTCATTGCAGCAGACGTGGGAGCCTCCACCTCCGTAAATGCGAGGGCCGAAAGTCGTAGGGAGTCGTAGGGCTGACCGCCTACGGCGCTCATAAGCAGCGCAAGGAGCGCCTTTGGCGCTCCTTGCCCTCAATGGCGGCCCTCGCTACGCGAGCCCGCAGCATTAACAACGACACGCCTGCTCACAACTACAGTATACATGTGATTATTCAGCAAATGTTGAGGCTCAACCTCAAAGTTAAAGTGTTAGCGTAGATAAGCAAAAACCTCACGTTTGCAAAGTAGGCAACAAACTAACATTATCAGCTATGGAATTCATGGGTGTAAAACTATTTATTACAGTAGGCTCTGCTAGTGCATGGAAGTGGACATGTGTTATACTTCTTATTTAAGCCATGAGTGGCGGTTACAGAGCAAGGAAAGCAGGTATACTTGCAAGCTATCTTTTACTGAGCAAATGGGATGGAGGGCGAAGGTGCCTGGGCTGATAGCTTACCTGAAACTCTACCCCCATCCCCCTTTAAATAAATAATAAATCTTAGGAGAAAATGTCTACTCAGTCTCCAAGCCAGCAGGGAGTGTGGAAGACACAAACATGGCAACCTTTAGGCTCAAACAGTGGACTAAGATTTTCCTAAACTGGTGTTATGCTGACAGCTACTATTGTTGCTAATTATTCCTCTACATAACAACCTGGAAAACAACTTTATTATTTTTACTAGAGGTGAATTGCTATTTTGATTTTATGTGTGGTGTGTAGAGTATTTACGACAGGTCAATAGCCTGGGTGCCAATGATCCAATCAGGAGATTCACATTGTACAGAGCCTCTTGATCTTATCATGTACATGGTTTTTATGCATACAAGTCAATAAAAAAAATGCATCTACTGCAAACGTTCATGGGGGCATTGCACTACACGACTAAAATCATGCAAGGAAAGTGACAAGAAAGACAGATCGACCATGAACAGCCTTGGTGCAGTTGTATGAAAGGAAGGACTTAAATGGCCAGAATGTCAATATCTAGTTCACCACTTTTTAGTTTAAGTAATGTGTGCTTATAAACTTAAGAATAAAATGACCTGTAAATAAAATAATTGTTACCTGCCTGGTGTGCTGGGTCTGTCTCAGCCCTTTCCCTCTTCACCTTCGCAAATTTGACAGCTGCAATCCCGCCGCCAACCGACAGATGGCGCTGCCGATTTTCATATCAGACGCGACGACAGAAGAGGCACCGAACATAGCAATGGCCTGCTGTCGACTCAGCGCCGTCGAGTTGCGCCACGTCGGAGGAGTGAATATTTCTTTGCCTTACATCAAATATGACGGCGACCGATAATTGACAGCGCCCTCTACCGGATGGCTCCTGTAACTGCAGCTGTCAGTGCTGCCGAAGACATGCAAAGGTGAAGAGGGATAGACCCTCTGTTTTTGTGGAATCCACTGAAATCACTTTGCAGCTATTAACTTATTTAGCAGTTATGACTTATCTTCCCCTATCACAGTGCCCCACCTGATGTTATTAATGATATCAGTGGGGGGGGTTTGCCTGATTTTCCAAACAATGGCTAAATTATAATCCTATGATATTAAATAAATAATTAAATAGCTGTCAGATAACTTCAATGGCTTCTACACAAACAATCTGAGTCATGTGACAGGACGGATGTGGAGACAGACCCAGCAGATCAGACAGGTTAATATTAATTTTTAAACTATTTTTCACAGACATCTTTATTAATGAAAAAATACATATTTATTGAACTAACAAAGGTCCAGTTTAAGCACTAGGTAAAGAGCAGTGAGGATCTAGTTAGCAACGTAACTTCGATAACCACGCCTAGAGTACACTGTGTGTTGGTGAAACAAATTATAATTATTAAAAGGACCACTGTAATGCGTGTAATTATATATGTACTAGCGAATTGCCCGTCAAAAAATGACGGCAATGAAATAGTAAGGTAGCTAAATTAGTAAATGAATATATTGTACCTATTTTGAAGCATTGTGATGAAGAGCTTGCAATCTGTGTTGATGCTGCTGCAGCATTAGTGGTGTGGAGCTGCTGTATAAGCATGCTGAATGTGTGCAGTGTAACACTGTGCGTGCGCGAGACCAAACCGTTAGCGTAGTCGTGTACTTCCGCATTGGTGTAAAATGGCGAGTAATGTGTAGTATAGGTCTGTATCGGAATATCCGTAGGTGTTTTGTGGTGTTTTGCGAGTTTCTTGTGGTGTTTTGCGAGTTTAGAGTGCTGTAGCCTCGTTTTCGTTTTGTTCGGCGGCCATTTTTTCTCTCGCTTCGTTTTTTTTTTAGTCTCTAAACTGTTTTATTTCGAGTAAAATCGAGGTGTAAGTTGCATTTTTGAGGTCCTGGGTGCTCCCTCTTGGTGTAGGTAAGTTTTTTATGTATGTGCTGTGTGTATGTATTGTGTTTTAAATGTTTGTATGTCGGCGTGTTGCGTCCGATGTTTGCGAGGTCGTAATGTGTGGTAACGTGTTTCGTACGTTGTTTGCGTGCCTCGTAAAATTTAGCGAGTGTCGTAATTTGTGTGTCGTGTTTTTGGAGTAGCGACGTGAATTTTGCGAGGGTTTGAGGCCCTTGCCCAGTGACCTCGCCAGCAACTGAGTCCCTCGCTTCGCGAGGGGCCTCAGTTGCTGGCATGGAGCGCCTTCGGCGCTCCATGCCAGCAACTGAGACCCGTGCCCAGTGACCTCGCCAGCAACTGAGGCCCTCGCTTCGCGAGGGGCCTCAGTTGCTGGCATGGAGCGCCTTCGGCGCTCCATGCCAGCAACTGAGGCCCTTGCCCAGTGACCTCGCTACGCGAGGGCCGCGGCTCGCTGCGCGAGCCGCGGCCCTCGCTTCGCGAGGCCCGCGGCTCGCTACGCGAGGGCCGCGGCTCGCTTCGCGAGCCACGGCCCTCGCTTCGCGAGGGCCGCGGGCTCGCTACGCGAGCCCGCAAGCGTGAGCAACGACTCGTACGCTCACAACTATATATGTGATGTTGGGCAGACACAAACAGTATGCAGTTTAAAATAAATCAAGGTTAACTTTTTTCTTACTTTTGAATGTGTCAGTAGAGCTGCTTATCTCCTTCTCCCTGTGCCTATAAGGGCATGTGGCTAGCTCTGCCTTGAAGATGGACTGAAGATGGGCCTATGGGGCAGCTGAAGCAGGTTACAATATAGCTGTTACCTCTGTGTATACAGTGGGAGGGGAGCTAATGACATCACAGGGCAAAGCCGGTGACATCACAGCCCTACCTGCTTCCAAGCTCCACATGGTTCACTCCGCATTAAGATGACAAGGCACAGGGAGGAGGAGCAAAGCAGCTCTGCTTGAGGAGAAAACAGGCAATTTATAAAGTATGAAAAATGTTGATTAAATTAATTACAGTGTGCCTCTAATGTTTCACTGTGAAATTCTTCTATAAATTGGACCTTTTAAAATAAAAATATTGTGTGTGCATTATTCACAGAATGAGCGGACATGTTGGAATAAAACACACCCAGCAATCACTTTTTAACATTGAGCCTCAGTAAATATGACCTGGATCCTGTGCTCACAAATTGGATAAGACTGGTTTATACCTCAGTTGCTAACATACTGGCAGATTAGGACACAACACTCTTAATGTTTCATTATAACTACTTTATGGACCTTAGACTGAGAGGAGGTGCCAACATGTGAACCAAATCTTTGCAATGGCTTGTTACTGCTTTCTAATGAATATTACATTGGTGTTGGGGATTTTTTGGGGATTCAATATTTGTTGCCACAACCCTTAAAATAATGTACTGGAAAATGTTGTTTAAATAAAGTGTAATCATTTGAAAAATACTCTTTTAAAGAACTACACTGGAAAATATGCAAAACATACTGTTGAGAAACAATCTGTAACTAGTCACTACATCTCTCACCAATAGAAACATTATATGCATGAGATGTAAGGGCAGTCCTTTGCAGGGACTGTTTGGAAGGACTGCCCTTACAGGGACTGTTTGTGAAAACATAGCTAACTTCTTAATACAACGATGTTCAGATATACAAACAATCACTTAAGTAGTTTATTTTAATATTAAAAAACAAAGAAACTTCCATATACCTTTAAATGATAGTGTCTATATGCAGTTATCCTGCGGTGGAATATATCATTCTTGTTGCTGCTTATCAACTACCAGAGGTGAGAAACGACTTTAAATGTACAGGAAGCTTCTATCTGCACATCAGCAGAGTGAGCGCAGAAAAGAAAAAACGGGAAATAAGTGTAATGTTAATAATAATTCCATAGGGAAAAAATAAATGTGTTAGATTGTTTTATTTGTTTTCTTACATTCTAAAAACATTTTGTTTAGTATATATATATATATATATATATATATATATATATATATATATATATATATATATATATATATACTATTTTGCTAGGTATCACCAGAATCTTTTACAGCTCTGGCTAGCAGCCCAATGTAAAGAAATATTGGTGTTTCCAACATTTCTCCTTTGTGGCCCATGCATGATCCCCCGCCCAGCAATGCTGACACAGCAGGACAGTCTCACTGGAGATAAGTCACTGCCGCAGGAGATGTCAGTTGAAGGGAGATAAGCTGGACCGGCCTTGTAAGCACAAGCAAAAAAGCCTCATACGTCTTCCGGTTATTGCATTATATATCAAAGTGGTGCAGCTTCATTGGAATAGTGGCCATATTGTGATACCCAAAGGACATAGGCACACAAACCGTAATAGGTCACATACAGGTAGCACTATATAGTAACAGTGACTGTTTATTTCAGAAGATAAGAGCTCAATGTAAATATAATCCCATCTCAATGCGTTGTATTATTTGTAAAATACCGCACAGTAATATGATGTATTTAATTCACAACTAGTAACGTCTCCATACAACACAAGTGCCTGTTGTTGCTGTTCAGTCATTCAGTCGGGCCAGACTATCCGTGACTATGTGTCTGGTTGTGCTTATCCATAAGGTGATCTTGGCAAAGATACTGGAGTGGGTAGCCAGTTCCTTCTCCAGTGGACCGCTATTTGTCTGACCTCCCTGCTATGACCTGCCTATCTTCGGTGACCCTGCATGATATAGCTCACAGCTTCATTGAGATACACAAGCCCCTTCACCACGACAAGGTAGCCATCCAGAAGGGGAGCACATTGTGTAATGATTCTTTAATCCGCTATAAAACTAGTACACAAAAATGAAAGTTCTCCTATAATGGGGCATCCAATAAAGTAACTGTTGTATACAACACACACACACACACACACACTGTCGGTTCCATAAATACCTCATATTCTGCAATCTTGTGCTGTGTGCGTCTGTTAATTACAAAGCCGTCATACCCAAGACAGACCCACTACAGAATATGAACAGCTCCTTCCTAGTTTCTTGACACAATACACTGCTTTTGTTGTAATGAAAGAGGTCACTTAGCCCTTGGTGTTGTTTAGATTTTCTACCATTAGAGGGGAAATCTAGAATATATATAAAATTGCAGTAAAGACTAATATAAGCAATTATAGGGAGCTTATAATGTAGGGTTTATCAGGGTCCTCAGAGCATGTACCTATATAAAATAGGCATGTGCAGCTATGTCTGCTTAGACTTAGATTAAATAAACAGGTTCTGTGCTATAAAATCCAACATTGCAGCATTTAAAAAAAAAAAAAGGTGCTTTCCTGTTTTATGCTAGCACAAGTGCATCTGTTATGTGCACGCACGCATGCTGCACTGCCCTGCGCCGATGAAGCGGTCTGCTTGTGGCCGGTAAGTGGTTAGGGGTTTTCGTGTTAGGTTTACAGAGTTATTGTCGGTAGGGGTGTAGGGGGTTAGGGGCTTAGATTTAAGGGGTTAGGCTAAGAGGGTTAATATGTTAGGGCTAGTGCCGCCAAGGGGTGTAGGGGATTTGGGGCTTAGGGTTAGGGCCTGAAAGAGCTGTAAAGTGTTAGGGTTGGCAAGGGGTATAGGGACTTAGGGGGTTAAGGTTAGGCTCGCTAACTGGTGTAGGGGATTAGGGCCCGCAAGGGGTGTAGGGGTTAGGGGCTTACGGAGTATATTTGGACGCAATCGCACCTTGAGGCTTCCATGGCCGTGCACATGTGCTAGCATGAAACAGGAAATGTCCAAAATAACGTTTTTTACACACTTTCTACTTGATTTTAACTTCTCTACATGATGGTTCAGAGCCATTTTAGTTCAGTCTCTTGTAACTCCATATAAAGTGTCCTGTTAGACATTTCCTTGGCAGTTAGGCACCTCCTGATACAATCCTATCCCACTCTATGCTGCACATGGTTTCCTATCACATCACTCATATTGAGGAGTAATTAAGAAGCCCTCGCTAATACACCCCCATGCAGCACCTCATGGTGACCTCCAGTGTGCACCACACACTGCATACACAACACTGACCTTGCACGTTACATGACCTCTACTACAAAATGTACCCAGGTCTAAACGTATAACCCCATTGCAGGCATTCCTTGCACTGATGATGGATCAGTATCACAGGAGCCACCTCTCTGTACAGACCACAGAGCGCCCCCTACAGCTCTCTCCTACCTAGGAAATCCAGGCCGGGCGGAGACGCATTTCCTCCTTCAGCAAAACCGAAAGCAGCAACAACGTGCGGCCTCCTGATTGGCTGCTTGCCGTCGCTTGTCATGTGACTCGGATGGTTTGATTGGAATAAAGTGTAGCGGGAGGGCGATAAAGCAGCTGTTTAATTGTAATGCAGTGAGTGGCGGTGGGAGGGAGTATAACAGGGTGACAAGGTATAGGAGAGGCCTGGCCAAGCTGGGACATAGCAGTGTCTGCATATAAATGTCCCAGGGCATGGTGACAGCATAATTAGTGTTTTATATATATATATATATATATATATATATATATATATATATATATATATACATATATATATATATATATATATATATATGTGTGTGTGTGTGCAAGGTGCTCTGTGCTTAGTAATACACACCCCATAGCTCTGATATAGCCTCTATATTATATGGCTAGATTCACTATGGTGTAAACTGTTCATTCCCCATGTTACTTATAGAATCAATGAGAGATGTCTTATCCTCGCTAATAATAACATTAGAGGAGTCTCACGTTAGGCAAAGTCAGACCTGGAGAGTCCCACACAGTCCAGGATTTGAGAATTGTGTTACTCTATACAGGTGTCAATCAGGAGTGCTATCAGTGACTGGCTCTGAAGAGCATGGAAATCCTAAAATCCTGGTCTGTGTGTCGCTATCCAGGACAATCGATGCCTGTATTCGTGTGTAAAGGTATTGCTTTTTAGTCATTCAGTCGTGTCTGGCTCGCCCTCACCCTATGGACTGCACCCCATGGACTGGTTGTGCTTATCCCTACAGTTTTCATGGCAAGAGGACTAGAGTGGGTTGCCAGTTCTTTCTCCAATGGACTGTGATTTGTCTGACCTTTCTGCTATGACCTGTCCATCTTGGGTGAGCCTACATTGGATAGTGCAAAGCTTCATTGAGGTACACAAACTTCTTCACCTTAACAAGGTAGCGATCCAGAAGCGGTATATAGTTCTGTCCATGATTATGTTTCACACATTTTCCGGGGGGAGGGTGAAAGTACAGATGTAATGCCATAGAATATGGACAGAAACGTGTATATGCAGAGTATATTCTGTATGTAAGAGTACCTGCCACTCTCCGACTTCCTGTAAACTCACACCGACACATACTTATGATTTTCTATGTAGGTTTTATTACTGTAAGAGTAAGATGTTTGTTCTTGGCACAGAATGATCACAGCTGAGGTGCACCCCCTAATTCCTCAGCTCAGCAGAATGATGTTATTACGGTCACGTCCAGGCAGCAGTGAAAAATCTGCGTGAGTCTGCACTTATTTAGTTACATGATTACGTTAAAATACATAACATATCAGTGCCAGAGCAAGGACATAAGCCTAGTGTGCTGGTAAGTCAATATATCTTTTTGGGGGCTCATCTGTGAGCCACTGCCCCTCTAACCTCCATCAAGCTCTTGTTCATGGCTTTAATGATCTCATCTATCTATCTCCGCCTCTGTCGCTCCCTTCTTCGTGTGCCTTCAATCTTGACCAGCATCAGAGACTTCAATATGGAATCCTGTTTTCTCATAATATGGCCAAAATATTTGAGATGCAGCCTCATGGTCATACCTTCCAGTGAACAGTTTGTCTCATTGCAGTTCAATGGGCTCTAAGCAGTTTTCTCCAACACCACAATTCAAAGCCATCAATTGCATGGCATTCTGCTTTCTTTATGGTCCAGTTCTCACATGCATATGTTACTACTGGAAATAACATAGTTTTGGCTATGCAGACTTTACATATTTGATATCTACAATAAATCACCTTTTTGGCAACTCTATTAAAGCCTATTAAAAAAAAACATTACTAAAACTGCAATGTTAAGGACTACGGAAAGCTATCTTGCCTGTCTCCAAGGAAATCCATGTCACCCACATGGGTCCGTATTGGACCCCATGGATCCTAATCTCTCATGGTCCCTAAATCAAGCCAGAAAGCTTCATAAAATAAAAATAAAACATTAAACCTGTGCTCCAACTCCAAACATTTGTTTGCCACGTTCAACACTCTTCTCTGCCCTCCACCACCCCCTGTCCCTTCCTGTCTCACTGCGGAAGACTTTGCTAGCCACTTTAAAAACAAAATTGAAACCATGAGTAATAAACTCTCCACTCAACATGGTCCTACCTCCTCATCCCCTCAACTAACTGATAGTACCCTGTTTTCACCCTTCGCCTATCCATTATGAACTCCTTTTCACCCTCTAACTGAGGATGAAGTCGCTAGTCTTCTATCAACCTCTCGTCTTACAACTTGTCCTCATGACCCTATTCCATCACAGCTGGTTCAACCTTTCCCTTACCACTGGCAAAACACTTAAAACACACCATAATTACATTCATTCTTAAGAAATCCACTTCTAGTCCAGCTTCTGCATCTAACTACCGCCCTATTTCTCTACTTCCCCTGGTTTCTAAACTGCTTGAGCGTATCTTTTACAATTGACTTACACAGTTTAACGCAACAAACTCCCTCCTTCCAAACTGGCTTCAGGCTCCAACACTCAATAGAGATAGCTCTCACAAAAGTCACTAATGACTTACTCAAAGCCAAGTCAAAGGGTTATTTCTCCATTCTAATTCTACTGGATCTCTCTGCCTCTTTTGACACAGTTGACCACCCTCTTCTCATTCAAATTCTACACTCTTTTGGTATCTGTGACACTGCTCTCTCATGGTTCACATCTTATCTTGAAATTCAAACTTTTAGTGTCTTCTTCTGCGGCACTTCTTTGCATCGCTCTCTGAACGTTGGTGTTCAGTCCTAGGCCCCCTCTTTTTCTCCATCTATACTTCCTCCCTTGTTACACTAATAAAACATTTGGATTTCACTATCATCTCTATGCAGACGACCTGATCTATCCCCCACTCTTCTAGCTAAAGTTGCCAACTGCCTCCTAGATGTCTGCCCGTTAACTCAAGCTCAACATGTCCAAGACTGAGCTCCTAATCTTCCTCTCCTCTCCCCCAGCCTCTTCTCCTTACTTTTCACTCTCTTTTTCGACAATGCCATCCATCATCACTCCTACCTCCCAGGCCTGTTGTCCTGGGTTTCTACTGTACTCTGCCCTCTCTTTCATTCCTCATATACAATCAATCACGAAATCTTGTCATTTTTACCTAAAAATCATCTCCAAAATTCGTCACTATCTGACACAAGACACAGCTAAAATTCTAATATCCTCTCTCATCATATTTCACCTTGACTACTGTAACTCGCTCCTTGCTGGCCTCCCCATTACTTGTCTGTCCCCACTCCAATCCATATTAAATGCATCTGCTAGACTCATCTTCCACACTAAACGCTCAGTTTCTGCAGTACCTCTTGTTCACTCACGCCACTGGTTTCACATAGCCTCCAGAACAAAATTCGACTGTACTCCTGCCTCAAATCCTTCAAACCTCACTAAAAACTCATTTGTTTAAAGAAGCTTATCATGTAGAATGCATTTATCACCGCTTTATCTCACCTGTATACTTTAGACTGTAAGTTTTTGAGTTTTAAATGTTTTGGTGCTTTGGTGTATAAGACGACACATATTTTAGGAGGCCAAAATTCAGAAAAAAATTAATATGCAAATGTGTATTTTAGAAGTTATGATTGTGTTACACATATATTTAAGGGCACTTTCTGTCATGATTTTCACTGATTTCCATTCCAGCTCAAGAGCACATTATTTATTACTCAGTCGCGATGTGCAATTGAATTTTTCCGGTTTACACAGGAACGCAATATATTGAGCTGGAATGGAAATCAGTGAAAATCATGACAGAAAGTGCACTTTATTTGTGTAACACAATAAAAACCTATGAAATAGACATGTATAGGCACACAAGCATCACACACATGCCACACACAATTTTACAGCTCATTCACGATGTGTAAGTTTAACACACTGTAATGCTGCATCTGGCCACTAGATGGCGCTGTTTAAAGGCAGGAGAATATACACACTGCGTAGAAATGCTTGTTCAAATAGAGTGCATTACAACACTGCTTGTGAGCTTAAAAATGTGTATTTTACAAGTTATTATTGTGTTACACATGTATTTAAGGACACTTTTTGTCATGCTTTTTAACTGATTATCATTCCAGCTCAATATCTTAGTGATCCCTGTGTAAACTGGAAAAATGCAATTGCACATCGCAACTGAGTAACAAATAATGTGATCTTGAGCTGGAATGGAAATCCGTGAAAATCATGACAGAAAGTGCCCTTAAATATATGTGTAACATAATAAAAACTTATAAAATACACATTTCTATGCACACTTGCAGTGTAATGCACTCTAATTGGAATCAATGCATTTCCAAATGTGTCTTTTCTCCTGCCTCAAATCTAGTGGCCAGATGCAGCATTACAGTACCAGACCAGGGTATACAATTGCAACATTCCGTGTATAAGACAGTCCCCCTATTTTAGACTTAAAAAAATTGGTAAAAAATAGTCTTATACACCGAAAAATACGGTATGTTTAATTTTAAAATGAATAAGAGGGCCCTCCATTCTTTGCAATGTGAAAAAAATGTATTGTTTTGTACTTAACCCTGTACAGCGCAACGGAATATGTTGTCGAGTTACAAATAAAGTATAATAATAATAAAAGGGGGAAAATATACTTTACCTATACTTTAATTAATTTATTAATTATTATAAACAAATATATTTATATACAAAAAAATAAAAGGGGAGAGGCTCGCTATGAGCGCCAAAGGCGCTCATTGTAAGAAAAGAGGTGAGCGCCAAAGGCGCTCGGTGCGGGGCTCACAAAGAGCGCCAACAGTGCTCAGAGGAGTAAAAGTAAACGAGGGGAGAGGCTTGCAATGAGTGCCAAAGGTGCTCAGATGACCAAAAGTACTTGAGGGGAGAGGGGAAGGCGCTCAGCGCGAGGCTCGCAATGAGCGCCGAAAGTACTCAGAGGACTAAAAGCCTTACATTGTGTGGCAAACAGCATTACCTGCCTTACAATTTATTGCAGTCATTTTTTGACGGGCAAGTCGCTAGTAAAGATAATAATGTCGATACCATATTTTGAACATGTAAATTATATAATTTGAATGGTCATCAAAGCACTTCCAGTAGTTAGCTATACTTAAATGGTACATGCACTCAAGGACACATGGTATGAATACCTCAACTTTGAAACCCTAGGACGTGCCAACCGTGGGTTCATGGGAGGATTTCTCCGTATGTTCTTAGATTCCTGGTAACATTTCCTTGGTTTCCTTAGACATTGCAGCTTCTTCGACATTTCCAACTCAGCAGTAATTGTATCCCCTATGCAACCGCCACATTCTTGACCTTGAGTTATTTTGTACAGTGTATTTGTGCAGTGAACAAATAATAAAGTCAATGACCATTTGTTTCAACAACTTAGAAATACTGATTATTACTGGAAGGTTTAGGCATCGCAGAAGAGCATTTAATATGCTTCTCTACTGTTAAATTGGTATGTGGGTCTTCGCATCATTCAAGGAAATGTTTAGTATTTTTATTGGTTAACTGGTAACAGATAACATGGCAGGTCTTTATTTTGGCACCTACGAAGACAGACAAGCAACTGTAATCCTAATCAGCACATCAAAAAATGTAATTAATATGCATATAAATGGGCAACACAGGATTGGTTCACTTTAGAAAAAACAACACAACATAGAGCCAGTTTTTCATGCTCTTAGAATAACCTACAATCAACAACCTGAGTTTGGGGTGACAGAGTCCCTTTAAGGTATCTTGGAAAATAGCAAAATAACAAAAAATGTAAAAAATAACAATGCATAACTGTACTACATACACAACAAAACATCCATAATTGTTTTCTGATAAAAACCTTAGAGTGTCTCAGTAAGATTACACCAGATCCTTGCTGTAATCCTACTGTTCAAATAATAGAACCTAGACATTACTTTGTTCGACCTATCTAATTGCTAAGCTACTTAACTTACCTGCTGGGTTATATCATGCTAGAGAGAGTGGAAGTGGATATGATTGAGCTGATGAAACCGATATCAGACCCATTTTCCCCTTTTCTGTATGTGTAAGTTCCCTTTCTTGTTGTAACTGTCTTGTTCTAGGTGGTTAACCCCTAGTAGCTAATCTATGAAATGCAACAATTCATTTAAGGCAGGAAGCATTTTTTTTTATAAAGTGGTGCCCCTCACAGGGAAGCTGCCCTGGGCGGCTGCCTAGTTGGCCTAATGGGTAATCCGGCCATGTTTCTGACGCTGTTTTTGTGATTGTTTCCTCAGAAATCTCATTGGTTTAAGCATGTGGTTTGTTAAATGAACACAGTGGTCATATTTTTTTAAAGAATTATACCTGCAAAACAAGTCATGTTTTAAGAATATAAAAATATATATAAATATCACATCCTCTAATTTTATTACATTTTCTAAGCATTTATGCTTTTGTGGAGTCAGTCAAATTGCTTTTAGCAGATCACTTCCTGAGGTGGGAGGAGACTTTGAATGTACAGGAAGTTTGTGTCTGCACAATGGGAATATGGCAGTAAGAACTGTCAGTACTCTCAGCAGGACTATAGGGAAATAGACTAGTTTACAAGAACACACCAACCTCAGAAAGTAACAGGCAGCCTCAGGCAAGGACACAAAATGCATGCATGTAGCAAAGACAAATTACACAAAAAGCTGCACAATGTAAGGATTATGTTTTAAATTTTTATTTCTAGTAACATTTTGTGCATTACCATGTTTAGTTAAACAAAAGGCCATATAGAAATAACTGACCACAGTTGTCCTTTAAGTGATAATCCTGAAAAGGTTGTATTCATCACAATAATACAGATTTTTCCACATTTACGTTTGGATACTTATTATCAGAACACTTGGTCTTGATTATTCTTTAATTTTTACACTGGATTATTATAGTATCAGTATGTCTGGTTCTGGCACTTATGTTCAAATAATGATTATTTTTAATTTCTGATTTTGGTATAAAACCTTTGTGTTATAAGCAGCTGCTACCGGTTATTAAGCAGCTCCATCCCTAGATAATTTTTTTTTTATCATTAAAGATAACTAAAATAAATACACCATGCAAAAAAATATCAGCCTTCATCTCCAGGTTACTGCCAGTGAATAGCTGCTGATATCTGCATTATTAATAACCTGTGAAATGGTATCACTCTCCTTCTAGGAAGGTCAATAATTTATACTTTCACTGTGTCATGTTAGGCAGAAATATGTGCACAGTATTTTTTCTGTTTCATCTATTTATGACTCCAACTGGATCACTATGTAATCACTATTTACGATTTTGGATCAATACTATGTATAATAAACCAGGAGTACTCTAGGAAACTAGGGAAGCTCTTAAATGACTAGTGTAAGCATGTTTGATGTTAAATCTTTATTAGTTTGCCATTAACTAGCATTAAAAATACATGTGCAAACAGCAGCAAAAAAAAAAAATCTTTACCCAGAAAATATCATTAAAACCACAGTTTACCTCATTAATGACCACTGCCGTCCCCCTACCCACCTGTTTCATTTTCCTGAGCACAACTGAAAAAAATACTTCAACTGCGATTTAATCGATTTTGTAACCTGGAGCATGCTCTGTAGGATAAGGTGCTATAGCTACAATCCCATTATCATAATATATAAATGTGTGTGGATAGATGTTTAAAATATTTGATTCTAAAGTGGCAACTCACGTCTTGTTGTCTAGGGGTTGTTGTTGTTTAGTCGTTCAGTCATGTCCAACTCTCCAGGGTTGAGCTTAACCATACTGTTCTCTTGGCAAAGATACTGGAGTGGGGTGCCAGTTCAGGCAAAAGGGTTACAAACCCTGTGTTATCATCAGACAGTAACCCTGGGAACACCTGTTGCAGTACAAAACTAAAGAAAGTTCTTCATTTACACCACTGGTAACCACATGCCAATCGGCTCTAGAAGGAATATACAACATATTTAAGGATTTTAAGCCACTACTAACAGAGGACGCAGAATTCAAATATATATTCCACAAACCTCCCATTCTTGCAGCCACCAAATCTCAGACAAACTGATGAACAGTAGATTAGCCAATGAACATCATAACAGAGAAAATGGCACCAAACCTTGTAATATAAATGACTGCAAATTGTTGACAAATCTGGAAAGAGGACATCCACATAACAAGAGGGGGGTTATAATCATGTACATCTGTAGAGAGGACACAGCCATGCATAACAACAATACCTATAACATCAGAGGGTCATATTCATGTACATTATCCAATGTAGTGTACATAATACAATGTACTCTGTGTGAAAGGGGCTATTACATTGGGGAAACGAGTCAAAACCTGCACCTGAGGATGAATCTACAAAGACTTTCCATCAAAAAGCAGAATGAAGACAGCTATTGTACCCCAGTTGGACACCACTTTTCCCAAAATAACCACTCCATCCAAAACCTGAAAATCAAAATATTCAGAGCACATTTTAGAAATATATAGGAAAGAAAGACCTTGTGAATGAACATGACAACACTCTTTAATACTAAAAATACAGACCTTAATTTAGATATGGAATTTTTGTCTCACTACCAAAACTTCTTGTAACCTCCAATATTCCTATCATGTTTTTTTTTCTCTATTTTCTTACTGTTTTTTTTTCTTACAGTTTTATTGTGGGCCTAAGATGTGAAGAAATTAACAACCATATTTGTTTATGCTTATCTCCACTTATGCAGGCTCATGCACAGTTGACTGAACAGAACATTATTTATGAACCCTGTCACTCACTTGGAATTTCTTCTTTCAATTATTATTTTGGTGCTTGTAACGGAGTTGGAACACGAAGTCCAGTATCTCCGCTGGTATACAGTAAAATATCCAAGAAGCACTGCAGTCTCACAAGCCCCAACCTCCCAGATTGGACGACACTCAATTGGGAGTCAAAGAATACTGTCTTTATTTTGTTATCCAGAAGTATATATACATCTCTTCTCACAGGTAATACACATCCCCCTATTTGGCCACACAATACACATAGAGAGACACTAAGTGTGGTCACACCTCCCGGAGGCTACCTGGCTACTGTTATACAATACAGACATTGATTAGATTATCCTTCTCTTTGTGCTATCTCTCACAAACACTTTACACAATAGACTTTCCTATCACAGGAGCTCCTGTGATAAGATTATATTTTAGGCTAGCAGACCAACATATCTACAGTATAGCAATGTGATCATATTTTAACCATAAGAATAAAGTATCCATAAAACAGGGTTTCTCTTCACACTCTGCATCCGAAGTGCATAGCAGATCCTTTGTCCGAGCATTTAAAGGGCCAGAACCAGTCTAATAAAATCCACTATGCCCAACTAACATACAGTTCAAATACAGGCAATAATCAATGCAAAAGTCTCTTGTGGCTGCTTCTGCCACAGTGCTGACTTGACAAAGAGAGGTCTTCTCTCTCTCCTTGCTGAGCTCAGTATGTGATGCCACACAAGCATTTCATTAATTACAATAGGCAAATAGCACTGTGCAGTCATCAGGTGGGTAGCAACAAAGGGGTTATAAAACTTACTTGGATGCTGTGTTTCTTTAGGCTAGTACAGGTTTCTGACATAGACAGCTCTTTGGGTGTGGAAATCCAGATTTCAGTTTACTGCAAATAAATCTGTTGACGTTTTCAATCTAATACATATTTTTCTATTATTCAGATTCTGTTAGATAAGAAACATTTTAAATCAGGAAAACTTCCAAACACCTTTTAATATAATTAATTTCATGTGCGGGAGAAGACTTTGTTAAGATATCTTATTTTAAATTATAAAAACATGGGAAGTTTTAGACTACAGTGGGCCTTTAAGATAACCACCACCTGGAAACAAGTGGGGAGTGGGGTTCATTTTGTCAGGAGCTTGCCCATGCTGGTAGGTATTCATATTATGTGACATGCCGATCATCAGGGGAGAAGGGAACTGAGCTGCCCGGCTACTGGCACAGACACTTATGGCTTGTGTACTTCTTGATGTATATATTAGTGGTTCAAGAATGAGCTATAATTCCCAGATCTATGGAACATGTTCATTTAATAAGGGAAACAAAAATTACGATATTTACCTACTTATTGTGCAGTTAACATAAAGCCTGGCTATGGGAGATGTGGAAATTAGGTATGGGTCGGTTTGGGGGTCTAGGCTACTACATTAGTACTGGCCCCCAATACTTCTTATGGTGGCCCTAACTGGAAATGCCAACAAACTTTACTTTTTTCATGTTATTTGTTTTTGAGTTTACCAAAAATAGTTCATTTTCTGAATATAAAAATAATCCATGGCAAAATAAATATACTCAAAGCAATTACATGAAGACCACAAAGAAACTGTGATCAGATAAAAAGAGGTTCTCTAGAGATAAAACGTTTGAGGAGTGTTTGACCAATTTAGTTTGAGTTTCACTGTCTCCAGGAAAAGCAAAGCAAATAACTGAAATGCAATCACAAAAAAACTACATTATAGAGCTTGAGTAATTGTTTGTCTTGTATGCCCCAAATTCAATTTAAAATCGCACACTGTACCTTTCTTTGCTGAAATGGAATTCAATAGTACCATTTTATTTTTAAGATTTATTCTCATTTCTTCCACAGATCTATATAAGGATCTTTCTGTAAAGATGGATTTTAAAGAATAGCTCTAATTGTAAAACCCATTTAGACTACAGTGGATAGTATGTTATTTATTTTTTCACTACATGTTTTTGGCCATAGTGACTCTTTAGACATTTTTTAAATGAATATTTTAAGTAGTTTAATTAAATTTGTCCTCCTCAATGTAACTGTGATAAAGAATTTACAACTCACTTACTTCTAAGAAGCCACTAGATTATTAAATTCTTATATTCTGTAGCATGGGCATGTTTAGATCACTGTAATAGACCAATCAGATTTCTGAGCCCAAACCCCATTCCTTTTCCCATTCTATATCTCAAATTATGCAGTTTTCTACATTAATGTATATATATGGTATGTCAGGAAGTGTCAAGGATATCACTGCATATACAGAGCGTTGCAAGAGTATTCACCCCCCCCCCCCCCCCCTTGGCTTTTTTCGTGTTTTGTTGTCTCACAACCTTGTATTAACATGGTTCGTTTGAGGATTTGCATCATTTAATTTACAGAACTTGCCCACAACTTTGAAGATGAAGCAAACAACAAATAGTACAACATAACAGAAAAAGTAATTGTGCATAACTATTCACCCCCTAAAGTCAATACTTTGTAGAGCCACCATTTGCGGCAATCACAGCTCCGAGTTGCTTTGGATAAGCATCTATGAGCTTTCCACATCTTACCACTGGGATTTTTGCCCATTCCTCCTTGCAAAACGGCTCTAGCTCCTTCAAGTTGGATGGTTTGCGCTTTTAATTTTCTATTGGATTGAGGTCTGGGCTTTGACTAGGCCATTCCAACACATTTACATGTTTCCCCTTAAACCACTCACGTTTTGCTTTAGCAGTGTGTTTGGGCTCATTGTCCTGCTGGAAGGTGAACCTCCGTCCTAGCCTCAAATCACACAGAGTGGTAAAGGTTTTGCTCAAGAATATCCCTGTATTTAGCACCATCCATCTTTCCCTCAACTCTGACCAGTTTCCTAGTCCCGGCTGCTGAAAAACACACCCCCAGCATGATGCTGCTACCACCATGTTTCACTGTGGGGATGGTGTTCTTTTGGTGATGTGATATGTTGGGTTTGTACCAGACATAGCTTTTTCTTTGATGGCTGAAAAGTTCAATTTTAGTCTCATCAGACCAGAGCACCTTCCTCCAGCGTCTCCCACATGCCAACTCAAAACGTGCCATTTTGTTTTTTGCTGAAAGTAATGGCTTTCTTCTGGCCACTCTGCCATAAAGCCCAACTCTATGGAGCGTACGGCTTATTGTCATCCTGTGTACAGATACTACAGTCTCTGCTGAGGAACTCTGCAGCTCCTCCAGGGTCACCTTAGGTCTCTGTGCTGCCTCTCTGATTAATGCCCTCCTTGCCTGGTCCGTGAGTTTTGGTGGGAGGCCGTCTCTTGTCAGGTTTGCTGTTGTGCCATGTTCTTTCTATTTGATTATGATAGATTTGGTGCTCCTAGGGGTCCGTCAAAGATTTGGATATTTTTTATAACCTAACCCTGATTTTTACTTCTCAACAACATTGTCCCTTACTTGTTTGGAGAGTTCCTTGGTCTTCATGGCAGTGTTCGGTTAGTGGGGCCTCTTGCTTAGGTGTTGCAGCCTCGGGGGCCTTTCAAAAAAGGTGTGTATATGTAATGACAGATCACGTGACACTTAGATTGCACACAGGGGGACATCATTTCACTAATTATGTGACTTCTGAAGGTAATTGGTTGCACCAGAGCCTTTTATGGGCTTGATAACAAAGGGGGTGAATACACACGTACATGCCAATTTTCGGTTTTCTATTTCTAAAAAATAGTTTTATGTATATATTTTTCTAATTTCACTTCACCAATTTAGACTATTGTGTTCTGATCCATCACATAAAATTCAGATTAACAAAGCATTGAACTTAAGGCTGTAATGTAACAAAATAGGTAAAAAGTCAAAGGGGGTGAATACTTTTGCAAGGCACTGTAAATATGTCAATGCATATTCAAATATATTTAAATATAATACATTATATCCTCAGGCAGTCCGCACAAAGTGTCAATATTTTGTATGGCCACCATTATTTAACAGCACTGCTTTAACCTGCATGGGCATGGAGTTCACCAGAGCTTCACAGGTTGTCAATGGAGTCCTCTTCCACTCCTCCGTGAAGACATCATGGAGCTGGTGGATGTTAGAGACCTTGCACTTAACACAACTTCCGTTTGAGGATGCCCCACAGATGCTCAATAGGGTTTAGGTCTGGTGACATGCGTGGCCAGTCCATCACCTTTAAATTCAGCTTCTTTAACAGGCAGTGGTTGTCTTGGAGGTGTGTTTGGAGTCGTTATTATGTTGGAAAACTGTCCTGCGGCCCAGTCTCCGAAGGGAGTGGATCATGCTCTGCTTCAGTATGTCACAGTGCATGTTGGCATTCATGGTTCCCAAAATGAACTGTAGTTCCCCAGTGTCGGCAGCACTCATGCAGGACCAGATCATGATACTCCAACCAAAAGTATACATCTGTACTGAGGAAAGGTAGTTGAAATAATTCCTAAATGACAGAGAAACGCATAAAGCACATCAAACACAAAAACACTGATAGGATATGAAACCCTCAGTTTGAACGTAAACAGCGATGCAGAGAGAGTGGAGGCAGCATCTGACATCAGCAGGTAAATGCATACAGGGGGAATCAACACAACATATAATAGAAAACATACTGTATATACACATATAGACATTTGTGTATATATGTTTCATCTGGGCCTGCATTAGTGCTTCCGGCACTGCGGAGCTACAGTTCATTGAGGGAACCATGAATGCCAACATCTACTGTGACATACTGAAGCAGAGCATGATCCTCTCCCTTCAGAGACTGGACCACAGGGCAGTATTCCAACATGATAACGACCCCAAACACACCACCAAGACGACCACTGCCTTGCTAAAGAAGCTGAAGGTAAAGAAGATGGACTGGCCAAGCATGTCACCAGACCTAAACCCTATTGAACATCTGAGGAACATCATCGAATGGAAGGTGGGGGAGTGCAAGGTCTCTAACATCCACCAGCTCCAGGATGTCATCATGGCGGAGTGGAAGAGGACTCCAGTGGCAACCTGTGAAGTTCTGGTGAACTCCATGCCCATGAGGGTTAAGGCAGTGCTGGAAAATAATGGTGGCCACACAAAATATTGACACTTTGGGCCCAACTTGGACATTTCCACTTAGGGGTGTACGCACTTTTGTTGCCAATGATTTAGACATCAATGGCTGTGTGTTGAGTTATTTTGAGGGGACAGCAAATTTACACTGTTATACAGGCTGTACACTTACTACTTTATATTGTAGCAGAGTGTCATTTCTTCAGTGTTGTCACATGAAAAGATATAATAAAATATTTACAAAAATGTGAGGGGTGTACTCACTTTTGTGAGATACTGTATATACATTATATATATATATATATATATATATATATATAAATATATATATACACACACACACATACATCAAACATATGTGTGATTAAAAACACATACATTTCTCTATACACTGGCCTTTTCCCTTACCTCCTGTCTTTAGTGAGGGCAGCTATATAGTTGCTGTGTCAGGTGGGCTCTATAATTGGATGCTGGTTATGGAGGCCAAATATTCAGACCAGTGATGTATTAGTAATATCACTTTTAGTCTGTTTATATACTGTCAAAAAAAGATGCATGAGGGATTTATACAGGTGTGTGTAGGGGGGTGGATGCTACTGAGAGGACTTATGGTGGTCCAGAGGTGGGTGCTGCAGCCCTAGAGAAGATGAAGGTCTTGAAATGCATACTTAGGATGTTTCACAGCCAATCACAACCCACATGAATCCTCGCCGGAGTCCTTAACCTGAAAGCTGGAGAGAACGGAGAGTGAGAATGTACTTTATTTAATCTAAATACATTTATGGTAATTAGGTTATCTGCAATTCTTTTATTTTTATTTGTTTACATTAACTTCACAAGAGGTTTAAAAAGTTGCTACAGCTGAGTAAAGGAGTTACACATTACTATTAACTTAATTTTTTGTAAACAAAGGAATGTTAGGAGATGCCAGCGAGTATTTGTTACAAACCCTCTGTGGAGACCACTTTCATGTACAATTTATGGTTCCAGTATGCTAGCAACAGTGAGAGAGAAAAGTGATGTCAAAGAATGGGATGTGCGAGAGGACATTCAAATATCTTTTTTTAATCCTACAAAAAGCAGCAGTATTTAGTCTTACCTGGAGAACCAGCACAAGACACCAGTGGGACACTGAGGCATGACCAGGCCATCTGGTAACTATAACTGGAGTATAGGATTTTCTATGTGCTTATTCATGTTTTATTTTAATAATATTCAGTTGTACTAAATATCCCGGTATATTCAAACATAATTATTTTGTTCATATATATTGTGTACTTATACATAATTAATATATTAATTTATTAGTTTATGTATCTTTGCTCTTAAGAACCCGCCATTAACATATATATGTTGTATAGTGTATAGAGGGGTTAAGTTTAATTTGTAAAAACATTTTAAAGAACTGGGCAACTACAAGGCTCCCATTGATTGCTGCATCATAAAGGCCCACTGAAAACAATGTTAAATTGAAAGTGCATGTACATCTATATTTGCTTTATAATGTTTAAATATTGTAATACTAGCAGGTATAATTTCACTGGTAAACACAATTTTTGTCACATGGATAAATAAAGTGTTTGTTCCCTGAATTCAAATATGTATCAGAATTTTGCTATTACAGGTTTTTTGTGATGATGCTTTCTATTAATAAATATATTGTAAGATCTGATTTTTGTCACGATTAAATTACTTTTTTCAAAATAATATTTTTTTTTGCTATTTTATATAAGGGCAGGCAATGGGAAGACAAACTGGCAGCCATGTGCATGTGGTAGACAGACAGACTAGCAGATGTGTGATGCATTGTGTTATGTTATGAACACAGCACTAGTCTTAAGAAATCTATTCCAGTAAGTTGGCATTCACTGTGTACGCATTGTGCTAGCTTGGGTTCTTTTGTAACTAGTGATTAGAGCACTGTGCAATTTCACTGTGGTTCATACTATGTCATTATGCCAAGGACATGTTTAAATCACCTAGGTACCTTCTGTTATGTGGCTGGGGAATTGACATTTAAAGCTCAAAGACACAATTTCACTTTACTTACTAAAAATGTGATGAGCTATATTTTGGTTGCAAAGAAGGCGCAATCTAGAAACTGTGTCACCTGTGTTTAAGCTACTCACAGCACGGGTAGATATGTCCTTTGCAGTTCCCATGGTTTGGGGGACAACACAAAAAAAACTTTATCAGTAATTGTTGCATAACAAACATCACAGAAATAACATCTAATTTCAAACACACAATCTTATATAAATAACCAAATTTACCATCTGCTATGAAGCCAGTTATTCACAGTGAGGACTTACCAATACCATGGCCTCCAAAAACTCCATCTGATGAAGACTCAGAAAATGATGATGCTAGCCCTTTTCAACATGAGGAGCAACATGACCCTACTTTTGAAGCAAGTACATGGTCTTCTGAGCCACATCTATTAGCTCACAGTGATATTTAAAAAAAACATTGTTTGTGATTTGAATTTGTCTAAAAAAAAGGCAAAACTTTTGGGGTCTAAACCTAAGAGCTGGAATCTACTAGAGATTAAAGTGTGTTTATTTTTCTATATCGCCAACATGACTTTAAGATGTTTTATTCCTGATATACAAATTTACGGCAGTATGTAATGGTGGAGGTACGACAAGGAATTCCGTCAATACATCACTTCCAGGCCGTCCATGTTATGGAGTGACAAGGCGGTTGCATACTGGCTAAACATAATGATCCCATTCTGCCCTTTTGGGGTTGCTCAGGAGGGACTAGGACTCCTGCCACGGCCACGGGCCCAACAAGAAGGACTTGCTATGCCTTCAATGAAGGTATATGCAGATGGGCTCCCAATTGCCGGTTGTTGTGATTTTTGCTCCAGTGCAAGGAGAACAGTAGTTCAGGGGCATCAGTTGGTCTTCAGGTAGCGGCCCTAGCTTTCATGTTCAAGTTGACTGGGTTAAAAGGACCTGACGAAGAACTTTGCGGTAAAACAAGTGTTGCAAGGAATGTTTAAAGGTGAGCATAGGCAGGACAAGATTACCTTCTTCCCATTGCTGCGTTCATCACCGGTTTTGGTCGAAGTATGTACAGTACATCATGTTATGAATCCTTGCTTTTATGTACAGCCTTTTCCCTAGCATTCTTTGGGGCCTTTAGAATTGGTGAACTGGTTGAGGTTTGCAGGCAAGGGTCCGTGGGTGTCCAGTTTGTGGATACCTGTCTGCAAGGGGTAGTTATCTGGCTCAGGAGCTCCAAGACTGACCAAGAAGGGAAAGGAAATTATATTACACCGAATAGGTACAGATTGTTGCCTGCGTGAATGTGTGAGACTTTATCAGCAACGGTGACCGGGTTACCGGTCCGCTGTCAATACATGAAAATGGCCTTGCTTTCCTGCTTTCAATTTGTCAGGGTACTTAAAATGTTGTTGCAACGTGTAGGTTTTAATCAGGCTGAATTTGGGACCCATTTACTTTGGATCAGCACGGCCACTGAGGCAGCATGTTTGGATCTACCCAATGAAGTGGTTAAAAGAATTAGGAGATGGGAATCTCAGCACTTTCGGCCATTAACAGCAGACTAACAGTTCCTTGTAGTTCGGAATCCGTGATGCTGGTCACAGGTGAGTGGGCTGTGCCATCACTTTGGAGGTCCAAATCTCCTTCTAATTCATGCTGGAGATAATGATCTGGGTCTAGTCCCTATGAAAAGAGTGGTTAGAGATATGAAGAGGGACATAGAGAATTGGAAAGCCTAATTTCCCGGTTTGTTTGTAATTTTGTCAGAAATTATAAAGAGGCGAGTTTGGAGGTATGCTAGAGACCCTGTAAACTTAGACATATCCTGTCAAAAGATTAATACGTTGATGGAGGGTTTTATGCCTAAATTGAGATTTATGGCCATGTGGCATCATGAATTTGAGGCAAAATATGCTGATGATTTTTTCCTTCCAGTGTCGGTACATCTAATTGAAATAGGATTGAAGCTCATGGTGCTGGAGTTCAAGGAGGGAGTTCAGCAGGCCTTGGCTTTAAATAGGAGGATCTCAGCCACGTGAGGTATCCCGTGCCTGCTCTGTGACGAGAGGGGAGTAGCCCGGCCCATTGGCCAAAAAAGGGTGTCTCCCCTACCTGTTTTATTGGCATTGTTAAAGTTTTAATTGTTATCTCAATAAAGCTGTGGCCCGTTTTATTCCCATCTTTGAGTCTAGTAGTATTTTTGTCTGCACGTAATGCATCATGCTGTGGTCAAGGTCAGAATCCAGGAAAATCCATCCAATGGAAACAATAACCATCATCTGTAAGAATAGGCACACTCAGGAAAAGTGGCAGCAAATCAAGCACACTGACAGTCTGGCATGTATAGATGGTACAGTGGTAAACAGGATACCAAATTTGCATGAGACTGACTAACTTAAGAACAAGTGGTGGCAATGCATGAACACTGTCAGACCGGCATAGATAGATAGCATAGTGGCAGACTGATAACAGACAACAAACACAGAGCAAATTGAATAAGCTAGAGTGGACACTGAGGAACACTAATATCAGACAAGTATTGAATGCTAGTTCCAATTTAAGGCACTGGCCCTTTCAATCTTTATAAGGCGTCAGGACCCAGTGGAAATGCAGGAGAATGTCTGTGGCATTATGGAGCCAGGTATGTTTCTGTTGGGGCACTTAGGGATTCTCACACTTGAGTAGTTTATTTCCCAGTTGTCAGCCATTTCAATGGGATGTTGTGCTTTAGCCATGAAGATCTCTGGAATGACACAAGGGGGTGTTTTCACAGTATAGTATAAAATAACACATCACATATTATAATTGTCGAACTACGAGACGTCGTCTCGCTTTGTGTGGTGCGTACGACTTAGGTGATGAGCGCCGAAGGCACTCATCGCTTGCGAGCCTCACAAAGCGAGGCGAGCCATAAACTCGGAGCACTTAGGTGATGAGCGCCAAAGGTGCTCACCGCCTGCCAGCCTCGCATAGCAAGGCGTGCCGTTAAGGCACTAAAACTCACGTGTTAGTGCCTGAACGTCTCGCCTCGCGTATCAGGTGATGAGCGTGTAGCGAGCCGTTAAGGCACTACAACTCTCAGCACTTGGCCGATAAGCGCTGAAGCAAGGTGAGCAGTGGAGGCAATGAAACACGCAGGACTTACAAAACACTTAGGAAACGCGGTATCGCCTTACAAATGTATTAAATTGCCATTTGCCCAATTGAATAGGGCTCTACATCAGCACATAGCATCTTTTTTTAAAAGAAGTTTTTAGTTACTGAAGACCTTGCGTTTGCATAGAAGTTCATTAACGAAATACTTCTTTAAAAAAAAATATGCCATGTGCTTATATAGAGCCCTATTCAATTGACCGATTCACAATTTAATAAGGCTGTTATGCTGCAAGCAGTTGACATATGTGCAACTTAGAAAAAAAAAAACATTACGAGACGCAGGACTAAAAATACAAAAGTATAAAAGTCAGCCATTTTTTTACTCGCTTAGACGGTTTTGCAAAATATGGGTGAAATTCGCTTGCAACCTCACTCCCAGGCTCCTTGTGTCTCCCCCTGTGCTGTGTGTGAGTGTGTTATAATTTTTTGCACGTTTTTTTTTTTTGGTACGTTTTTAGAGTTACAGGCTTCAACAGTGCTGCGCCGCTGGCTCGTCTTGCTTCACGAGGCTCGCCTAAGTACTGCACCACTAGCTGCAATGAACACCGCTGCTTTGCGAGGCTCGCTGGTGTTACGGCACCACTAGCTGCAATGAGCGCCATCGGAGCTCATTGCAGCCTAAGTGCTTTGCGAGGCTTGCATGTGTGACGGCACCGCTGGCTCGCCTCGCGATTACGCCCTTGCTTTGCGAGGGATGCAACTGCGTGAACAACAACGCAAACGTCACAAACATCCCAAGATCCACAACTATATATGTGACTAGCGAATTGCCCGTCAAAAAATGACGGCAATCAAATCGTAAGGTAGCTAATGCTTGCAAGGTCGTAATGGCTGGTAACGTGTCTCGTATGGTGTTTGCGTGTGTAGCCTCGTTTTCGTTTTGTTTGGCGGCCATTTTTTCTCTCGCATATCAAATTTTTTATTGTCCAAACTCTTTTATTTTTATTGAAACGAAGGTGTAAGTTGCCTTTTTGAGGTCCTGGATGCTCCCTGTTGCTGTAGGTAAGTTTTTTATGTATGTGCTGTGTGTATGTATTGTGTTTTTAATTTTGTAATGTTCGCGAGTTGCGTCCGAGTGTTGCGAGTCCGTAATGTGTGTGAACGTGTGTGGTATGTTGTTTGCGAGTGTCGTAATGTGTGTGCCGTGTTATTTGCGTTGCAACGTTTATGGCCTCCAGCCCATGATGCCATGTCCCCCCAGGCTAAGCCTTCATGTCCCCCAAGGCCAGGCCTCCATGGTCCCGATCAGTCAAGTTGTCACTATCAGTCAGACCCATCAGACTACTTACATTCATCGAAGCTGTTCAATTCACATCCACCACTATGCATCTCCTGCCTGTGCGTTTTTCTGCAGAGGCAGGGACTTCCTGAATGACTTTGCATGCATGTGACGTAATTCTGAAACTCCCTGCCTCTGCAGAAAATGTGCAGGCAGGGGAGACGTGGCGGAGGTGAATTGAAATGCTCCAATGAATGTAAGTAGTGTGATGGGTGTAATGGGGCATGGAGTTCTGCTCCCTCTCTCCAGCGGCGGGGTATTGTGGGGGAGGAGGTGGCTGCAGGGCCTCAGCGTGAGCAACGGGCCGTACGCTGCGGGCAAGGGCATGGAGTTCTGCTCCCTCTCTCCAGCGGCGGGGTATTGTGGGGAGGAGGTGGCTGCAGGGTCTCAGCGTGGAGCAACGGGCCGTACGCTGCGGGCAAGGGCCTCAGTTGCTGGGATGGAGCGCCAAAGCGCGGGCAAGTTCTGTATCAAGTGGTGGACTAGGATACACGTTTTTAGCTGTATGTCTTTGTCATGTGGGATCATAATTATTTTCATAACTATTTTATTAATTTGGATTCCTGCTCACAAAGCTCTGATCTCTGACATTCCTATTTTTCCTGGTGGTGCTTCCAACAAATACGTCTCTCCTATCCTTTATCAGTTGGAGGTATTTTCTGGATTCCAGCACCCCCATTCTGTACTGTCAGAGGCAGGGGCGTAGTTAGGTTTTATGTTGACGTAGACCCGTTCACGTTTGTGCGTCTTTCCAATGACCCAGTTACTATTCTCCTCTGTTCTTCTTGCAATATTTGCAAAGTTTTTCACACACCTATATATAAAATTCTAAGTGTATATGTGTCTATAAATGTATACAGTAAATCAGAAAGTCCCAGGTACACTTACACACAGAATATTCTCTGCATATAGACATTTCTGTGCATAGTCCATTGCGACTTCAGACAGCCTGCTGCCCCCTGAAAATGTGTTGTCCTAGGCCTGAGAACCCATTAGGCAAACCCATGGTGAAATGTATAATTTAAAACAGTAAATATATGTTAAAGTCTGTAATTTTTACCTGTCAGTCAATTTTATTCTGAGCCATCCACACAGCATGGGCTGTTATCTCATATTTCAGGGTGATTATTGCTAACACTTGCTCAGTGCTCTCTCAATTCATATCATTCTAAGGTTCCCCCATTAGTGTTAATTAATGACCTTAGATAAGGTACTGATCCAGGAGAAGGAATTTAGTATATCAATACTCAAAAAGTTCAATTGTCTAACAATAATTCAGATATTTCAATAACAACCATTTGAAAATATCCTTATTTATAGGTAACATTTTAATTTGTACCACAATTAAAAACCTTGTGGCATCCCTGGTAATTTTTATTTTTTGTTGCATATTTTGCAGCTTTATGGACCACTGAAGTCAGAAAGAATGTTACTTTATTCTATATTTTACTTTGCAACATATTTTTCCTGTATTAATACATTAAGTATTAAAATAAAGGGATAATACTGTACCGATAATTTAAGATTATGACCTGGCCAAGAAGGAGGACAAGTGCATCAATCGTTTCACATGCCAGAAAGTGCCAGGTTCCGGCAAGTTCCGCTCCAACAATATTTGGACAGAAAATTACCAGATGTGCAAAACGGTATTTACAGAGACACAAGAGATCAAATTGCCAGTGTTAGCTGGATAATAAAGAAAGCAAGAGAGTTCCTGAAAAACATTTACTGCTGCTTCGTAGACTATTCTAAAGTCTTTGACTGTGTGGCTCACAACAAAATGTATTAAGTTCTAAAAGACATGGGGATACCAGATCATCTCATCCATGTCCTGGGGAATCTGTATGTAGACCAAGAAGACAAGATCAGAAGAGAATAAGGAACAACCAAATGGTTCAAGATTGGAAAAGGTTATTATTATTATTATTATCTTTATTTATATTGCGCCAACATATTCTTTAGCGCTGTACAGGGGTTTAGTACATGGCAAAAAACAAACTTAACACCTTATAAAGAATGGAGGGCCCTGTTTTTGAGCTTATAATCAAATGTACATAGTGCTTGTTTCCAAGGCACGGACACAAGATTCAAAACTCGCAAACTTACAATCTAAGGGGTTAGGTGTGATAAAAGAGGGTGACAAATGCAAGATGACAACGTGAATGCAATTTGTTTAGTCAAGTGGAGGTGTCTGTGTGTTGTACTGTAGATTGTGGATGTAAGTTTATTAGGCTGTGGAGTGTGCAGTTTTACATATTAAGGCTGAAGGTGATAAGAATTTTTAAACAGGTGTGTTTTTAGTAATTTTTTAAAGGTTTTGAGGCAGGAAGATAATCTAATGAAGCGAGGCAAGGAGTTCCAAATAGTAGGGCAGCACGGGAAAAGTCTAGAAGACGGGAGTGAGAGGAGGTGATGAGAGAGGAGGAAAGAAGAAGGTCGTTAGCAGAACGAAGGGGGCGGTTGGGAGAGTATTTTGAAACAAGAGCAGAGATATAATGGGGTGCATTGTTGTTGAGGGCTTTATATGTTAGGGTCATGATTTTAAATATGATTCGGGAAGCTATGGGAAGCCGGTGGAGTGACTGACAGAGAAGAGCTGCAGACACTGAGCGTTTAGTATGGAAGATGAGTCTAACGGAGGCGTTCATTATGGATTGGAGGGGAGACAGATGGGTATGCCAGCAAGGAGTGAATTGCAGTAGTCGAGTCGACATATGATGAGAGAGTGTATTAGAATTTTAGCTGTGTCTTGAGTAAGATATCTCGTAAGAATCTCGTAAGGTGGTTAGCCGATCAGTGACTGCAGGAATGGAAGTAGTAATTGGGAGACTCACTAGAAAGGTTGGATGGTAACCATAGTTGGCAAAAATGGGCTCAAAGAAGTGGAGCAGTGTTGGGCATTGTTATAGGCAAACTCCGCCGTGGGTAGAAAATCCAGCCAGTCATCCTGCAGGTAACTAATAAAGCACCGCAAATATTGCTCTAAAGTCTGGTTGGTTCGCTCAGTCTGTCCATTACTTTGTGGATTAAAAGCTGATGACAGATTTACATTAATACCTAGATTAGAACAAAAATGTTTTCAAAAACGAGATGTAAACTGCACTCCCCTGTCAGAAACTACTTCATCAGGCACTCCATGCAAGCGAAATATTTCCCGAATAACCAGGTCAGCCGTCTGTTTAGCTGAAGGGAGACCACGAGCTGGTATGAAATGACCCATCTTAGTTAACCTGTCCACAACAACAAGAATGGTAGTGTGTTCCTTAGAGGGAGGTAGTTTCACAATAAAGTCCATGGATATAGATCCCCAGGGATGATGAGGAATCGGAAGAGGCTGAAGCAAGCCAGCAGGGGATGATCGAGGAGTCTTATGTCTGGCACATACATCACAAGAGGACACATACTTCTTAACATCCTCATAATACTTCGGCCACCAAAAGGATCGGGCAAGTAACTCTTGTGTCTTTCGGATTCCTGGATGACCTGCTGGTTTTGAGTCATGGTAGAGACCTAAAAGGTCCAGTCGCACTGACTCCGGAGCAAACAGACATTGTTGAAAAATCCAAAACCCATTAAGCATCGTCATATGGAGATCACGAGGAGGATCACAAAGAACTGGATCTTTAGAGTAGCCCTTCTTAATGCGAGACATCAGATCAGAAGGAAATGTAACTCCTATAAATATATCCTCCGGCAAGATGGTGGTCTTGGTTACGGTAGTATGGAGGGGGTCAGCTAATCTAGACAAGGCATCCGCCTTACCATTCTTGGAGCCAGGGCGGTATGTAACCAAAAAATTAAACCTCGAGAAGAATAGGGACCAGAGTGCTTGTCTGGCTGACAGTCTCTTAGCTGATCGCATACATTTCAGATTTTTGTGATCTGTGAGGACAGTAATTGGATGGGTAGCTCCTTCCAAGAGATGTCTCCATTCGGTGAAGGCAGCTTTTATAGCCAATAGTTCTTTATTCCCTATGTCATAGTTTCTCTCTGCTGGCACCATCTGGCGGGAATAGAAGGCACACGGATGTAACAGCATCTTTGGTCCAGTCCTTTGAGACAGTATAGCACCAACAGCTGAATCAGAAGCATCAACTTCCACAATAAATGGTAATTCCGGCTGAGGATGTACCAGGACGGGGGCAGATGTAAACAGAGTCTTTAATCGGGAGAATGCAGTATCAGCCTTATCGGACCACTGAAAAGGAGTCCCTTTACGTGTAAGTTCAGTGATCGGTGTAATAACGGCAGAGAAATTCTTAATGAAACGCCTGTGAAAATTGGCAAACCCCACAAATCTCTGAATATCTTTTTCATTCTTGGGGATGGGCCAGTCCAGCACAGCTTTAATTTTACTTGTGTCCATACTTAAACCTTTAGGAGTTATTACATACGCCAGGAATTGAATTTCTGTTTGTTCAAACTCACATTTTTCCAGTTTAATGTATAGGTGGTGGGTACGAAGGCGCTCCAGAACTATACAGATCTGTTTTCTGTGGTTTTTCAAGATTATCAGAAAATATTAGGATATCATCCAAATATGCCACAACAAACTGATCCAGGAGATCTCGTAGTACATCATTGATAAGATGCTAGAAAGTTGCAGGGGCATTACAAAGCCCAAATGGCATTACTAGATATTCGTAATGCCCGTACCTGGTTCTAAAAGCTGTTTTCCATTCATCATTTGGTCTTATGCGAACCAGATTATATGCCCCCCGAAGATCAAGCTTCGTAAATATTTTAGCTGAGCGAAGTCTCTCCAAAAGTTCAGGAATGAGAGGCAAGGGGTAGCGTTTTTTAACAGTGATGTTCTTAATGTCCCTGTAGTCAACACATGGCCGTAGGCTGCCATCTTTCTTTTCTACAAAGAATATAGAAGTAGATGGTCGAATAAAGCCTTTGGCAAGATTTTCTTGTATGTATTCACAAAGAGCTTTCAATTCAGGCTCAGAAAGGGAATATGTACGGCCAAATGGGATAGCAGCCCCAGGTAACAGCTCTATTGGGCAATCATAAGGCCTGTGGGGTGGAAGCTGATCAGCATTCTTCTTATCACAGATATCTGCAAAATCCTGATATTGTAGAGGAAGCTTAGTCAAGTTTGTAGCAACCATTTCATTAATTGTTGTGGCAACAGGTGTTACCTTAGAGGGTTGACAATTCATTAAGCAGTGTTCTGAATGAAAGGACAAAGTTCTGGTCTTCCAATCAATCTGTGGGTTATGCAGAGCAAGCCAAGGTACCCCCAAAATCACTGGAAACTGTGTTGAGGAAATTAGGTGGAAAGATATAGCCTCACGGTGATTCACTTCCAGAGTCAACTTTAAGGGCACAGTCTCATGTGTAATCGGGCCTGATGTAAGTGGAGAACCGTCTACTGTCTCCATTAACACAGGTGAAGAATTAGGGATAGACTGAATTCTATTTCCTGCTGCAAATTTGATGTCCATAAAGTTTCCGCCTGCTCCAGAAACTATCATAGCTGTAGTTGAAATTTTACGATCACCACATTGCAACGTGATAGGCACCACAAAATGAGGATGTTGAGTCAACATACCCTCTTCACCATGAGCCAGAGAAAACAAGGGTTGTGTGACAGAATCCAGTTGATCTGGAATTGGTGTCGAATCTGTGCACCCTCAGCCGCCATAGCTATTGTTCTTTTGGATTTGCTAGGGCAATTGATGGCATAGTGCCCTGCACTACCACAATACAGGCATAAATTGTGAGTGCGTCGCCACTGTTTTTCTTCATTGGATAATGGCCCTCTTATTAGATTTACCTGCATAGCCTCAGGCTCAGAGTCTGTACATGTTTGTGGGGTCGGAGTAGAAATTCTTGAATAGGAAATAGGAGTAGCACTTGGTCTAAAAGAGCCCTGTCTTTCCATCTTCTTTCAGAAAGTCTCCGATCAATACGGATAGCCAAACGCACAAATGCATCAAAGTCAGCAGGAAGATCAACACGAGCTAGCTCATCTTTTATAGCTTCTGAGAGACCTTTTCTGAAGTGGAACCTCTGGGCTGATTGGTTCCAGGTAGTATCAGCAACCCACTGTCTGAATTCAGCAGCATATTCAGCCACAGAGCGCCTCCCTTGATGCAAATGAAGGAGAGTGGCTTCTGCTGTAGCACATCGATTGGGGTCATCAAAAACTAGGCACATGGCCTCAACAAAGTAATTAAAATTACCCAAGACTGGACTGTCCTGTTCCAGAAGAGGGGATCCCCAAGCCAGAGCTTCATCTTTGAATAGGGAGAAAATAAATCCCACCTTCTCTTTTTCAGATGGAAAACGGTGAGGTAACATCATGAAGTGCAAACGGCATTGATTTAGGAAACCCCTAAATCTTTTGCGATCTCCTCCAAACTTTTCTGGTAGGGGCAAACGGGCATCTTGTGCAGGTGTAACAGTAGCAGCCGCAACATCACGTGCCCTGTAGCTGGTATACTCACTGTGCATTGACTGAACTTTATTTTGCAGTTCAGCTACCTGTTCCTGCAGCACTTGAATGGTCTGTGCCTGGGTCTGCACAGTTCTTGTAGTAAAAGCAACCTGCTGGGCCAATGCAGAATCTGACCCGGCGGTCTCCATGAAAGGGCCAGATTATTCTGTAATGATATAGGAATCACAAGGTTTTGGAGACCAGCAGCCTAGGTCAGCAATGATCCAATTCAGCAACTTGTAGATGAAACAGGAACAAGCTTTATTGAAGGGAACAGGAACCACAATAATTTGGCAAGGTACATAGACAGGAAGTGCCTTATATAGGCCAAGGACCAGACACCTGACCAGACACAGCTGAAGAGACTAGTCACTGATACTATTGCTAGCAGAGTCAAGGTTTATCAGATCTCAAGGAAATTCACAAAGGCAGGCTGGCGCAGTGGTAGGGAAGAGGTTCAGCAGCCTGGGTTCAAAACCCAGCAGAGTCAATTCCTCACAAAGGTTTTGAAATAATATTGCTGAAATTACACTATCAAAAAAAGTATGCATAGTTAAAACTATGTTATCCCCATTAGTAACATAAGGATAAGAGAGCTGGGCCATAAAGAATGCTGAGCATCATATAATTGACTGCTTTAAATTGCAGTGCTGAAGAAAACTGCTTAGAGTCTCTTGAACTGCAAGAAGATTCAATCAATCAGTACTACAGAAAATCAAGCAAAACTGTTCACTGGAATGTTTGTTCATGAGGCTAAACCTAAAATATTTTGGACAGTGTTCCCTAAAGACAATTCTGATCCTGTGAAAGATTGAAGGCACACAAAGTAGACGGCAGAGATGCAGATGGATAGATGAGGTAATTGAAGCAACATGAGCTTGAGGGAGCTCATAGGTGCAGTGGCTGACGACACTCCATATAGGCACAAAAATGCCTCTAATATGTCACTATGAAGAAGCTATCACTTACCTCTACCCTCTATGATCCAGGGGATCTCTAGGGATCCGCTCCTCAATACTTGCTCTTCTCTGTGAGCCTGGTTAACCCCTCGGATCAACCCTTCATATAGGTGTAGTATTTATCTTTTGTAGTCTCTTTTCCTTTTCTTTTTTAATGTTATCTGTCATTCTATTTTAGTTTTTATTTTATGTAACTCTTTATTTTATTAGATTTTTTTGGTATTTAATAATTTTGTAAGCAGTGCTTGCTGACCCCCATGGTGGATAGGGTATATGGGGGTCTATAAGTACCCCTATGGTAGAAGTTAGGGTGCCATAGAGATCCCTAGAGACTCCCATGGTAGGCCATTGGGTTTAGGTGCCACGGGGGTCCCTAGGGACCACCATGGTTATAGTTTAGTATTTAGTCTTAGGGACCCACATGGTAATGGGGTTCATTTTAAGGGCCATGGTGGTCGAAAATACTGAGTCAAAGTTGGTTGTCATGGATGCTAACAGGTTTAAGTTAGATGCCATGGGGGTCCTTAGTGATCCTATTGTAATGGTTAGAGGTCCCCTAGGGGTCTAAAGGGACTCTCATGGGGTTAATGGATCCCCCAAGAAAGAGGCACGGTGGCTCCTGAGTTTTGAGGGGAATTCTGGGGATACCCAGGCTCATAGCATGTAGCTAACATGGGTTAACTCATTTACTTAAAGTGGTTACCTTTAGTTGTCATGGACAAGACCTTCCTGGTGGAGTTAATAAGGCAGGGGTTACATTTTAGATGCCTATTGAACATAATGGATATAGTTAGAGGAAGGATCCATAGGGATAGTGCATGGTAAGGGAAATCCCCCCGCACATACCCAGGGCAAGTTTTAGGTAATGGGCATGGGGGCTACTAATACCTACCTCTGGGCCTCTGTCTCTCTCTCTCTGATCCTGCAACCACTAGCCCCCGCCCCTGGTTAAACACTTCTTTTATTGAGTCGCTCAGATTTCCTACACCTGATCAATTAATCAATTAACAACACCTGCTAACTATTCACAATTAATCCTTTACACAATGTCTTCTGCCTTTTTCTTCCTCATAACCTCCTGCCTTTTCCTCGGGCTCTTCTCAACTCCCCACATCATGTCTCCCACAACCAAGGCCCCTCACCTTACATTCCCATTTGCATGTTATACTATCTGTAACATACAGTGGATATAAAAAGTCTACACATCCCTGTTAAAATGTCAGGTTTCTGTGCTGTAAAAAAATTAGACAAACATAAATAATTTCAAAACTTTTTCCACCTTTAATGTGACCTATAAACTGTACAACTCAATTGAAAAACAAACTGAAATCTTTTAGGTGGAGGGAAGAAAAAGAAAAAAGAAAAATAATGGGGGGGTATACTGTAAGTTTGCACACCCTCTTATAACTGGGAATGTAGCCGTGTTCAGAATTAAGCAATCACATTCCAAATTGTGTGAAATAGGAGTCAGCATACACCTGCCATCATTTAAAGTGCCTCTGATTAACCCCAAATAAAGTTCAGCTGCTCTAGTTGGTCTTTCCTGAAATTTTCTTAGTCGCATCCCACAGCAAAGCCATGGTCCACAGAGAGCTTCCAAAGCATCAGAGGGATCTCATTGTTAAAAGGTATCAGTCAGGAGAAGGGTACAAAAGCATTTCCAAGGCATTAGATATACCATGGAACACAGAGAAGACAGTCATCATCAAGTGGAGAAAATATGGCACAACAGTGACATTACCAAGAACTGGAGATCCCTCCAAAATTGATGAAAAGACGAGAAGAAAACTAGTCTGGGAGGCTACCAAGAGGCCTACAGCAACATTAAAGGAGCTGCAGGAATATCTGGCAAGTACTGGCTGTGTGGTACATGTGACAACAATCTCCCGTATTCTTCATATGTCTGGGCTATGGGGTGGAGTGGCAAGACGAAAGTCTTTTCTTACAAAGAAAAACATGCAAGCCAGGCTACATTTTGCAAAAATACATCTGAAGTCTCCCAAAAGCATGTGGGAAAAGGTGTCATGGTCTGATGAAACCAAGGTTGAACTTTTTGGCCATAATTCCAAAAGATATGTTTAGCGCAAAAACAACACTGCACATCACCAAAAGAACACCATACCCACAGTGAAGCATGGTGGTGGCAGCATCATGCTTTGGGGCTGTTTTTCTTCAGCTGGAACTGGGGCCTTAGTTAAGATAGAGTGAATTATGAACAGTCAATATTGGCACAAAACCTTCAGGCTTCTGCTAGAAAGCTGAACATGAAGAGGAACTTCATCTTTTAGCATGACAACGACCCAAAGCATACATCCAAATCAACAAATGAATGGCTACACCAGAAGAAGATTAAAGTTTTGGAATGGCCCAGCCAGAGCCCAGACCTGAATCCGATTGAAAATCTGTGGGGTGATCTGAAGAGGGCTTTGCACAGGAGATGCCCTGGCAATCTGACAGATTTGTAGTGTTTTTGCAAAGAAGAGTGGGCAAATCTTGCCAAGTCAAAATGTGCCATGCTGATAGACTCATACCCAAAAAGACTGAGTGCTGTAATAAAATCAAAAGGTGCTTCAACAAAGTATTAGTTTTTTTTTTCCAAAGGTTTTTATTAGGTAACCAAATAAACCGGAGGATAGTATAAAAGCCAAGTAGCAGGTTTGACATTATTAACATACAATCATACCCAATTAAGGGGAAAAAGAAAAAAAGAAAAGGTTAACATTACATTACACCATAAGAAAATACCATATAATAGTCGAAATAAAGTTAACCAAAAAGATCTATCCCCACTTGTGGGAAGGTCTAAGGGAAGCCAGGTTAGCTAAGTTTTACCTAAAATAAAACAGTTTGGTAGGCTCAGTCTAGCAGAGCAAACATCCAGAGCCTAAGTAAGAAACAAACAGAAAAAATAAACTAAAAACAAACTATGTTGTATAGACACACAATAACTCTAAATGAGCTTAAACAGTATAATAAAAGAGAAAAATAAAAAGCACTGTTGACTACAAAAATTTAGATTCGAAAACAGATTTTTGTCTCAAGGGTATTGAAGTATAAGTCCTCTTGGTTACCAGCTCGGATCCACCGCCCGTCCCGCTTCCTCCAGTCCCCGGTCCGCAGCTCCAATGTAAGTGTTAGCAAAAGATAACACAATGTTAAGTTAAGGAAATTTCACGTGATAGGGGGGCTATAGGGAGAATGGATCCAGGGGTTCCATATCTGGAGAAAAATAGGCATACAGTCCCCAGCAGATGGGTTAGCTTTTCATTTATTGCAATATAGTTCATCTTATTGATGACTGATTGTAGAGCAAGAGTGGGAGATTTCCATTGTCTGGCTATATGGCTCTTTGTTGCTAGCATTAAGTACTGAAGGAGTCTATTTTGGTGTTTTGATAGTAAGGGGACAGAGTGTCCTAGCAGGCCTATGTCTGCCTTAGCCATAACCGGCGTGCCAAATATGGTAGAGGCTAAATGGAAAACCTTGTTCCAAAGAGACTGAATCACTGGACATGACCACCAAGTGTGGAAAAAGGTTCCAGGGGTCTGACAAGCTCTAAAGCAATTAGGATTAATCTAAATAGTTTGTCCGGGGTGATATATATCCTATGAAGAACCTTAATAGAGGTCTCCAGAATGTTACTGCTCAAAGATCCCCTGGTTAGGCTTCGCCAAGAGGTTTGCCAAGTCTCCATATCCCACTTGCAATTTAAGTATTCTTCCCATCTCTGCATATATTTTGGAAGGGGGGTGGCAGGAGGGGAATTAAAGGTATCATAAAGGATACCCACCATACCTTTTGTAAGAGGAGCAGACAGGAATAACTTAGTAAACCAATTTGTAGTCGGTTTACCTAGTGTGTGTTCTAACGTGGAGAAAAAGTATTTAAATCTACGGAATGTATAATGTTCCTGAATGGGGATATTGAATTCTTCTTTTAGTTGGGTGTATGTTAAGGTAGTGTTATCTCGATACCAGGAATTCACCGTCAGTAGGTTATGGGATTTCCACCATAATAAGGAGGCTATAGGGAGAGTATCCGGGAATCTGGGATTGGGTACTAAGGGAGAAGGAGTGGGGTACCTCGGGATCAGCTGAAATTTGCGGACAGCCCATGACCAAATATTTAAGGAATGCTTTATATACGGACTATCCAATTTACCCAAACATGTCAGTGGGTTTGGGATCCAAGGAATGGAGTCCATGTATATGGGGCCATCATGAAGTTCTCAATAAATATCCAAAGAGGTTGGTGAGTAGGGGAGTGCGCAATTGAAACAAAGGCCAATTGTGCCGCTTTATAATATAATTTTAAATTGGGGCAGGATAGACCTCCTTTGGATTTATGGATGAACATAGTTGATTTAGAGATACAATGTGATTTATTCTGCCATATAAATTTAAAGACTTGGCGTTGTAGTTTGTCTAAATCCATGTCATTCAAGGCAATCGGTAGGGAGCGAAATAAATACATAAGGCGGGGGAGGAGGTTCATTTTAAAAGAGTGGATACATTCTAACCAAGAGATAGGGTGTTTTGCCCATGTCAGTAGATTTTGGGTGAATGTTTTGTAGATGGCCGTATAATTGGATTTGTGAAGGTGTGCGGTTACGGGTGAGGTTCACACCCAGGTATTTAATACGGTTAGGAGGCCAGTTAAAATTAAAGTGCTGTTGCCAAAAGGTTAAGTCTGAAGGGGGTAAAGAAATATTTAGAACTTCCGTTTTATCCACATTTATGTGGAGCCCAGAGATTTTACGGAATGTTCCCAGTAAGCAAAATAGGGCGGGGACTGAAGTACAGGGATCTGTCAATATACAGAGGACATCATCTGCAAATAAGGCACACTTAAAGTGATGGTAACCTATATTTATGCCTTTAATGTCTACATTTGATCTAATAGTCTGAGCTAAGGGTTCAACGGCTAGAGCAAAGAGTAAAGGGGATAAAGGGCAGCCCTGTCTGGTCCCCCTCTGAATAGTAAATGAAGCCCTTGCTTCACCAGGAAGTTTTAGGACTGCTTGAGGGAATTTATAAAAGCTATTAATCATGTTCACAGAACACCCTGTAAGGCCGAATTTTGACAGTACTGCTCTTGAATAGGGCCATTCTAGAGAGGCCTTCTCGATATATAGGGCTAGAAGGCATAAGGGGGTACGGTATTTACCCACCCAGTGCATGGTATCCAGAATCCGCCTGCCTAAAGGGAATGAAGCCCACTTGGTCCATTGGACTAGTGAGGGGAGAAAATTAGAAATTCTATCGGTCATTATTGTAGCAAGTATTTTGATATCCCCATTTAGTAGCTATATAGGCCTGTAGTTTTTGACCTCTAGTGGGTCTCGGCCCTCCTTTGGAAAGAAGACCATGTCCGCTTGGTTCAATTCAGGTGGTATATTGTGACCGTCTAAGATCGCATTAAATAAGGTCACCAAGTGAGGAGCCAAAATTTCTGTGTATTTTTTGTAGTACAAAAAAAAAAACCTCCGGACCTGGGGCTTTACCTAATTTCAATTTTTTAATTGTCTCCCAAACTTCCTCCACCGTGATTAAAGAGTTCAGACCATCTCTCTCTTGAGTCGAAATATGTGGAAGATCGTAGGACTCAAGAAAGGTGGAGATTTGGTTAACATTTTGCTTCTGCGTGTAGGAATAGAGCTTTTGAAAAAAGGTAGTAAAGGTTTCTTTAATTTCATTTGGGCTATACGTGATGTTCTCAGAGGGGTTTTTGATCTTGAAAATTTTTGAATGGTCTAGCTTACCTCTTAATTTTCTAGCAAGTAGAGAATCCGGTTGGTTAGCTTTTGTGTAAAATTTATGGCCTGTCCATCTCAAGGCTTTTTCAGTTTGCGCTGAAACTATTAAATCCAATTCTGCTCGCAATAGTTCTATTTGTTTACGGCATTGGGTTGAGGGATTGGTCTGGTTAGATTTTTCTAAAGCTAAAAGTGATGCTCTGATCTCAGCTTCCCTCTTTCTTTGTTGTCTCTTGTGTGCAGCAGATAGTTTAATGCAAGAGCCCCTAATAAAGGCCTTGTGTGCTGCCCAAACCCACCCTATATCCGCGCCTGGGGTCAAGTTATCTAAAAAGGCAACTTGGTCCTGAAAGGTTTGATTGGAGAGGAGCATATCATTGATGCCAAAATCAAGGGACATGTGGACCACCGAGTGGTCGAACCAGGGACAGGGGCGTATTTCGGAGGCAACTAAGCCATCCAATATAGATCAATCCATTAACAATGTATCTATTTAGGAGTATGAGCCATGCACTGGGGAGTAAAACGTGTACTCCCTTTCTCCCTGATGTTTCAGCCTCCAAGTATCCAGCAGATGAAGCTCCTCAAGAAGTCTATGGATACGCTTACGTTTTTTGGAGAATTTATCTCCCTGGGACTTAGAGGACCTATCCATTGTAGGGTCTAGAGCTAAATTGATATCTCCCCCTAGAATAATTTTGCCTGTATCTATTGATTTGAGATACGCAAGAAGTTTAATGAGAGTATTATGGGGGGCAGTAGTGGGGGAGTACAGAGCTGTAAGAGAGATCCTAGTATTCAGAAGGGAACCTGTTAGTAAAATGTAGTTGCCCTCTGGGTCAATCTTTTTACTCTCCACTGTCAGAACTTCTGTATGAATAAAGTTCTTTTTTATATGAATATTATAGTATAATATGATATTCCAATTATTAACCACTATTTTATATCCAATGTATTAATATTTTTATATGCTGTATATTTATATATATCTATGCATGAAATTCTATTACTTGAATATATCTATGTAAAGATATGTTTTCACAGCTACCCACCAGTGAACTATCCATGACTTGAATAATCCATTGTTCTATAAGAGATAATTATCTGGCTGAACTCCTAAGTCTAGGTAATAAAATCACTCCTTAAATTTTCACATGTGAAAAATTCGTTTCATAGACACCAAGTCTAGTAAACAGAATAATAAATCTGTCTAGGAGTATCTATTTGATAACATTCTTATGACTTCATCTTGTTTATAGGTTGTGGGTCAAAGGGGTCATTAGCTAATTAAAAGGGATGAAAACTCAAAGGTCCGAGAGCGCCATCTTATGGTTAAAGGAATAAGCGCCCCTATAAGAAAATATATTCTTTATAAAATTTAAATAAGTGATGACATCATGAAAAGATTCTATTGGTTACTAAACACTTTAACTGATTTGGGATTCTGATAGGCAAATAAGTAAGAGGTATAATTATGGATAGAAACAGGATCTAAGGGAGAAGAGAGAGAAAGAGAAACAAAGAAGATAAAAGTTTTTATCTATGGAGAAGTAAAAACAACTTTGGAATTAACCAGTGGAATTTTGTCATAATTGGTAATGTATAAATTGAGATATTTTATTTTATGATATAATTGAAAATCATTACCATAATTTCTCTGTTTGGTTTATTTCTTATCAAAAAGTTATTTAGATTTCCTTTTGTCATTGAAATTTATACTCCGGATATAAATTTTAATACAAAATTAGATATCTCATTTTTCTTTTTGACCAATACAGAAAAAAAATTAACTTACTTAGCTAACTAATCAATTATATTATAAAATACTTCACTATATTGTGTGATATTCAATATCTTCCTGTATAGCTACATATATTATAATATCATTAAACATTGTTAGTACATGCTAAAACGTTATTAAGAATGAATTTTATTAATTGATTTATCTGATTTTGTTCTATGGGTTGCTATCCCAGGTTTCATTGTTCATGTGAATGAAATACACTTTTATATTGAGATTTTAGGACTGCATAGAATATATCATAAATAATAAGTATTACAATATGATGTATTAATTTTCTTTTATTATCTGACTGGTTATACTGTGTTTTATCTGCATTTGATTTTGATATATTACTGTGTTATATTTGCATTTGATTTGATATATTACATTTTTCATTAGACTAGTTGATTTTGGTATTTTCTTTTTTTTTTTTTTTTATTTATAAATATTTTATTATTGTAGAAAGGTGTAAATAACATACATTCCATAAAAAGACAGATCTTCTGCCCTATCATTGGAAAAATTGCACATCAACATGCGGAAATTAACAGTATACCAGAGCAAGTAATATATACAACTTAACAACTGTGTACAAAAAAAAAAAAAGAAACAAAGTACAAAACCCCAAACCTCTTATCTTTACTCTATATTCCCGGATTAACAATCCAAAATTTAAGAGGCATGGGGGTGCAAGACATAACACCGTTATAATTCACACATGTTGTTATTATCATTCTATCCTTTATTACCTTTTCCTTTCTTTTTCTTTTTTCCCCAATTTTATTTCGATTTGTTAAAGCCTTCCATCTCTTTATTGGAGCCTTTACACCATTACGTTCATTAAAGGAAAAGCTAAACTACACTGTCCCGACGATAGCCCAATAGTATTCCAAACTACTATAATATCATATATAATCAAAATAAAACACACCACCAAGCACACTACTATCATACAAGGCGTCAGGCATAGGTATCACTAGGGAAGAGAAGACAGGGGGAGTGGGACCGGAGTGGAAGGATCAGAATGACCTCGGACAAATCAACAGCTTCCAATTTACGTATTGCGGAAATATCTGTCCCATAGAGACCAGGATAAGCTACTTTTTTTGGTCACACCCAGGTCAGTAAAGTTTAGTTCCAGTAAACGATTTTTATCTACTTTACCTATAACCTCGTTCCAGGACGGAACCTCTTTCTGCTTCCACTTGGAAGCTATTAATGATTTTGCTACCATCAGTACCTGTAGCATAAGAGCTTTAACTTTTAAAGGTAAGGGGGGGAAGATGTGGAATAAAATTATCTCAGGGTGTGGACACAATTCTACCCCACTTATTCTAGTCAAATGGAAAAAAACCTCTGCCCAGAGTTTTTTGATATGTATACATTGCCACCAAATATGCAGGGAAGAACCTATTTCACTGCATTTACGCCAACAAAACTTCTCCTGATCCAACCCACAAATCATTGCCATCCTAACCGGGGTAAAATGCCACCTATTGCAGATTTTAAAGTGGAGTTCTCTATAAGAGGGGTATTTAACAAATCTGTCCGTAATTTCATATGATCTAAACCACTCTTCAATGGTCCATTTATGCTTCAATTCCTCTTCCCAATCCTGAATACACTTGGATTTATATTCCATTTGTGGCCTTCTAATAATATCATAACATTTTGAGATAATATGAGTTTTAGATTCCGCCATAATCAATTTTTCCAGAGGAGTTAAGTCTCTTGATCTAGTCAGGTAAAACTCTGATTTTTTGAGGGCCTTTTCCAGTGATAAAGATTCTAGCCATGAAATCTTTAGTTGAGGGGCTTTCGTTTTAATATTCTCCAATGAGAAATTATTACCAGAGAACAATTCTAGGAGCCGGTTAAATCCTACTTTAGCTATCCTCCTTAGGGTTGGAGATTCAATATGTGATGCTAGATCTAGTAACGGAGTAATTGGTGAGGGAAATGGAATCAAATTATATTTGCCATTCAATTTATTCCATACATTCCCCTTTACTCTAGCCATAGTTTCATCCTGTATCAAATATTTAAAGTTAATCTTTTTTAAAAATAAAAGAATTTTAATGTTCTTTAAACCTGTTAGCTCTTGTTCAATTTGAACCCAATTATTGTCATTAATAGGATCTAGCCATTCCAACATATTTGCCACTAATGTAGCTTCCTGGTATTCTTTAAGTAATGGATAGGCCATACCACCATGTTTAAATTTCCCTCCCATTCTTGATCTTTTTATTCTTATTTTTTTCCCATTGTGAATGAAGATATCAATTTTATTTTGTAATCGATTTAGGAAATAGGTGGGAATTCGGCAGGGGATATTCCTTAAGATATAGGTTATTTTTGGCAATATTACCATTTTTATGGCAATAATTCTCCCAGACCAGGAAATATTTAGACCAGACCAAGCATTAATCTTTTCTATCACCTTATTGTACACTGTTTTATAGTTAGTTATTATTGTCTGCTTCAAATTTGGCTCCAATATTATCCCCAAATGTTTCAAGGAGTTTTGCCATATGAGAGGGAATACTTGTTTTAATTTGAGTAACAATTCATAAGAGATATTAATGGGCATGGCTTCTGATTTGCTAATATTTAGCTTAAAATTTGATATTTTACTATACTCCTCAATCAGTCGGAATAAGGATCCGAGAGAGGCTACCGGGTTTTGTAATGCAACAAGAATATCATCCGCAAAAGCAGATATTTTATGTTCCATAGCTCCCACCTGTATTCCTTGCACCTCTTTCGCATTGCTAATCATTATTATCAGTGGTTCTATAAACAAAGCAAAGATAGCAGGGGATAAGGGGCACCCTTGACGTGTCCCATTTGACATAGGGAAACTGGATGAACTATAACCTGGCCCCATTACTTTTGCGTTGGGATTAGTGTATAGGGCCCAAATTGCCTTTGAACCAAAGTCACCAAACCCGTATCTGTCAAACAGTACTTCCAGGAACTCCCACCCGACCCTATCAAAAGCCTTCTCTGCGTCTAATGATACGAGGACGGTGGGAGCTCCCTTACGCTGCGCATAAGAGATCAAATTGACCATTCTCTTGACATTGTCAGAACCTTGCCTCCCTCTAATGAAGCCTTTTTGATCTGAAGAAATGAGTCCCCCTAAAATTGCATTCAACCTAATAGCTAGGATTTTAGCATAGATTTTAATATCCGTGTTCAGTAAGGAGATCGGTCGAAAATCTTTACACGATGGTTCTTTATGATCATCTTTAGGGATTGTTATAATCGAGGCCTCCAACATTTCTTTGGGTGCGCACCCTGAAGTCATAATTTCATTCGAAGCGTTTTTAAGAGGGAATACTAATTCTGACTTACAGATTTTATAATAACAATTTCTAAAGCCATCTGGGCCTGGTGATGAAAATTTTTTAAGGTTATCAATTGCTTCCAAAATTTCTTTCACAGTTATTTCTTTATTTAACATGTCCAAATCGACATCCGAAATTCTTGGTAAGTCAATTTTATCCAAAAATTTAAGTATCTCTTCTTTGGATGGTGAAATAAAATTTTTATCTTCCCTCAAGTTATAAAGATCTTGATAATAAAGACCAAAGGCATTCCCTATATCACTAGGCTTTGTCAGGGTTTCATTTTTATACTTTAACCTTTCTATTCTTTTGCACAATGTTTTGTTCTTTAATTTATTGGCTAAGAGACGCCCTGATTTGTTCCCCATATGGTACATTCGTTGCTGCAGTGCCCATAAGGATTTATCTAACAGACCTTGTTCTATTTTTTTAATCTGAGATCTTATTGCAGCCATATTCTTTAACATTTTGTCATTTGAGCCCATCTTATTAAGCCTATCTAAGTTTGACAAGTCGATGTATAAATCTCGTAAAGAACGACCTCTAAGTTTCTTCTTCATCACCTCCCAGCTGATCAAATAGCCCCTTATGGAGGCTTTGTGAGCAGTCCAAACTGTAACTTTAGATGTGACAGATGGGTTATTGGCTTTAAAGTAATCATAGAGTTCTTTTTTTAACAACTCTTTTATCTGTTGGTCCTGAAGTAATGAAATGTTTAATTTCCATGGTGGTCTAATAGTTTCTACATGACCCATTGATATATTTATAGAGACCATACCATGGTCTGACCATAATATAGGACCAATTTCTGTTTTTATCACTCTTTTTAACGTTGCGCTATTCACAAATATATAATCCAATCTAACATGCGTATCATGTCGATAGGAATAAAATGAGTAATCCCTTTCCTGGGGGTGAAAGGTGCGCCATGAATCATATATTTGATGTTTCATTAAAATGTTATGAAAAAGGTTACTTTTTAGTTTCACGTGAGAATCTAAAGCTATCCCTTTGTGGGATTTCCTATCTAGGTCGACATCTACGCATAGGTTGAAGTCCCCACAAATGATAAGAGCACCCGAACTATATCTTCTTATCAGCTTAAAAGTTCTGTTCAGAAAGCTAATTTGTCTTTGATTTGGGGCGTAAATATTAACTATTGTAAATTTCTCGCTATTTATTAGACCTCCCCAAATTATATAACGACCATTAGGGTCTATTATGGAGATTTCTTCCTGCAAGATTAATTTATGGTTAAAAAGAATTGAAACTCCTCTGGCTTTTTTCCTGTAGGTAGAATTAAGAATCAGACCTATATTATTCATTTTAAAGTAGGGGATTTTACCTGTCTGCCAGTGGGTCTCCTGGAGGCATACCACATCAGCTGAGCCAGCACCAAACGATCTCTGGCATATCTGTCTTTTAACCCCTAAATTTAGTCCTTGGACATTCTGACTACAGATTCTCAATCTGTTTTCTTTCAGTTTATCTATATTAGTCATATTATTTTGAGATTCTTTGCTTCTCCTCCCCCCCCCCTCCCCCCTCCTGCCCGATCCCTTCCCAAGCACTAATGCCTACCACAACATTCATACTGAACCCATTCATAACCCATACACTCACTTCCGGTGAATCTTCCTCCATCACCTCACCGAGCAAACCAACAAACAAAGAAAATTGGTTTGCCGTGGGGAAAGAGAAAGTTGAACTTCAGTAAGCTCAAAATTGGCAATCCACAGGCTTAGTTACACCCGGGCATGCCGCAGTAACCCAAACAGGATGAGAAGCTTTTACAAATAATTTGTCTAGGATATACATTTCACTTTGTAATACATCAAATGATCTCTACCCCTTCCTTCCTCCAAGGGGATCATTTCGCGCCCATTGGTCTATCCCTCCCTCATACTCTCCCCTTCAGTTTGTCGGGCATCCAACAAATACATAAAGAGTACCCTTTTAATCTAATACCTTACACCAATTGTGATTACTTTATCGTTTACCCTAAGACAAAGCTTTAATACTATTCGCTCTGAACCAAACATTGTACTATTACATTAGCTTAGTGTTGCTACACATATCTAATAAGATATAATTTAGTGCCAAAAAAGATTCACCTTTTAAATTTATCCTTAATCCCACAATTAATTGGAGCTGGGAAAGTCCAGTCCATTACCACTTGGTCTCTCTATATATTATATAATGTTCAATCTACTTTCACCACATAAAATCTTTTGGTGCATTGTGAGTTCAACTTATAGTGATTAAAATTACTGACAAATCTTTACAGACACACCATATTAAATGAATATTAATTGTGCTATACATTGAAAAAAACATTTAAGTACTACTGATTATATGACAGCCCAACAATCTAATCTCCTATACCCACACATTTGGAAGGCGAGGGGCGTATTTACAGATCTTTCAGGACTATTTCTCCTTCTTGAAGATTCTTAATTATTACTGTTTTATTGCCCAATGAAACTATCAATTTTGTTGGGAACCCACATTTATATTGAATATTTTTATTTCTTAAACTTTTGGCAATACCCTTCAATTCCAATCTCTTCAGAGTAGTTTCCCTGGAAAAGTCCTGAAAAATCTGCAGGTTTTCATAGGGCGATGGAAATGATCTTTTTTCAAACGAATATCTCATAATTGATTCCTTGTACGGAGCAAAGTGGATTTTAAGTATTACATCTCTGGGGCGATCTTTAGGAGCAGACTTTGGAAGTGGGAGACAATGTATCCTGTCAATCAAATTAGATATATCAAAGTTTGGTCTAACTATGGTGGATAAAAATGTCGCTACATAGTTGTATAAGTCTGTACTTCCAATTTCTTCTCCTATCCCCCTAATTTTAATATTGTTCCTTCTGGAGTGATCATCTAACTTAGTATTAGAAATTTTAAGGAAAGCAACTTCTGACTCAAGTCGTTGATAATTTTATTTTAAAGTTTGTATTTCCTCCCTTAGTAATTTAATCTCTTTTCCTAGATTTTCTGACTTTACTTGAACCATACTTATTGCTGTTCCATTTTCAGCAATTTTCCCTGTTAGATCAGAGATAATTGAGTTTTTAAATTCAATGAAGAGCTCTTTAAGAGCGGACAATGTCACCCCACTATCTTCTAATTCTGAAGCTTTGCTAGACGCTTCTGATCTAAGTGTCTCGTTCAAAGATGATTGATCCATACTTGGAAGATTATCTTTCCTATTAAGTTCTGGGCGTGTTAGATCAGCGGTGTTCCCTTTAGAAGATGGAGAGAAAAAGGGTCTCGATGTTACTAGATTTTGTTGCACTTTATCCGCCTTAAGTCTGTTTTTAACTACTCGGCCTTGTTTCTTATTCATGTTTACACTTTTTTTTTTTTTTTTTTTTATTATTTGTCTAGTATTGTTATCAGTACCCACTAACCAGAATATCTATTCATAACCCCAACTCTCGTCAGACCTCTATTATCTTTGGCCCACTCACAGATAGCAAATGACCCCCCCCCCCCTTTTTTTTTTTTTTTTTTCCACCAAACGTTTGCAGTAGTAAGTAAGCGAATGCTTAAGCAATTTTAAACAAGTATGCAATCCATAAGATCAATAAGATGTAAAACACAATCAGGCCCTTATACAATGTCCTAACTGCTTTGTCTTGATGGTATTGCGTGCTTGATATATGGACCTGAATTTTACAATACACAAATAAAGGGAATTTTTACTCCAAACACAAAAAAAAAGTCCTGGCGAGGGAGCAGACTTTCATATTATAGGCATCATTTCTTTCAGGTACTTTAAGGGCTGGAGGGCTATAGTCCATATAGTCCGTATAACCATATAATCTTATTGCCCATATAGTCCATTTACCCAAATGTCCAAAAATGACTAAAAAAGGTACTATAAGGTGCTTCCACAGTGTATATTAGCACAGGAATTTTTTCCATAAAAACATTGTTTAACAACTGGACTGAGGGAGGGTATTTAGCTGGGATTTCCAGGAGGAAAAGGTTCTCTGAACCACAGGACCAGTTATATATCTGACTTTCTTTTTGGGGGTCTTAAGACGGGTTTCCCATTTAGTTTTGGGGGTTGCCAAACATTTTAGGTTTTCAGGGGTATTGAGGGACTTATCTCTGTGGCCTGCAGCCTTATGTCCTACTGAGGTTCACAACATTTTTTGGCTAGCCATATCTTCACCCTCTCCACCTTATCCTATATGAAGACGTGGCTTCCCCCCTCAATTCAACTCTCTGGTCAGCCTCTTGGCCTCTTGACCTCCCTCCTACCGCCAGCTTCACTGTGCAGCCTCAGTGGTCTTTCTCCATGGTGCTCCTCTCATCTCTGCATCGTTAGTCCTCACTGCTAAGCGCTGGGGGGTAGGTGCAGGGTCGAAACGCCAGGTTCTCCTACCAGCACACTGATGCACTTACTCCTGCTGCTCCTGCTTAACTCGCGCTTCTCTCTGCTGCGTCACTGTCAGCACGCCGCGGGTGAACGCGCCATTGCCCTGTTAGCTGCACTTGCTAACATCTTCCGGGGGCGTGGCCCATCACCGATTTTGGTATTTTCAATAAATGTTATTTTATAAAAAGGAATATGTGTCTATAAATTGATTCTGAACTCAATATTCAATATTCTATATTATATAGAAAATAATATGTCGTATTAACCCCGACATATTTGGAGGCCCCAGCGAGATATATATCTTTATAGACACGTGGTCAATTATTTAATTGATTTAAAACTTTTTATTGAATAACACTTGTTAAAAAGAAAATAAAATGGCTGAAGGTGTTTTTGGTTCTGAAACAGTAGGAGCATTATCTTTAGATGACATAATTGGTCATGGTAAACAGGGAATGGAGTTGTTAATTAAAACTTTAATTTCAAATGTATATCCTGTTTGTGAATACAGGGAACAGTTGTCAGAATATTTGGTTAAAGTACATCCTGAAATTGATGGTGATACAATTGATGATTGGTTAAAAGATAAGAATTTGTTAACAACCGTGATGAGCACTATAAATGCAATTCAAATTAAATCAGAAAGAAAGAAGCATTTAGCTAGGTTATCTACTGTTTGGATGGAATTAGCCAGAAGCTGGAAATATCAAAATTCCCAAAAAGAAATTACCATAAAAGATTTAAATAATCAAATCCAGGAAGTATCTATTACTTGTCAAAATTTAAGAGATTTACATGAAGAAAAAACGCAGCTAGCAGAGCAGCAGTTTATCAAAATTCAAGAATTAAGGAAAACAGTTGTTGAAACGACAGAGACATTTAACGCAGCCCAAGATTTAAATGGTAAATATTTAGAGAAATGCAATGAATTACAGGCAGTAATAGATAAATTGGTAGATGAGCATGCAAGAGATACCGGTGAGGAAAGTCAAAAATTAGTTCAATTTGAGGAATTGTCTGAGAAATGTGAATACTTAATTGAGAAAGCTGAATATGCTGATAAACTAGCGCAAAAGTACGTTCAGGCTTGTCAGGACTTAAAAATAGAACAGAAGAAATTACAACAAAAGATTGAATTCTTAACTCAAGAATTAACTGATAAGAAAATTCATGAGGCTGAGATACTTGTAGAGAATAAAAAGATCCAAAAATTACTGACTGTAGCTAAGAATGAGATAAAACAATACCAACAAGATGTTGAAAATCTAAAAATGGATTTAAATAGGGCTCAAGATTATGCCTCAAGTAAAATTGTGATGAAGGATTTTAGTGATTCTGAGGAAGAATTAGAAATAGTACCCTCAAGGAATAAACATAAACGATTACCTATAAAATTTTTACATAGCTCTAAAAATGAGACTGATAGTGATGAAGATATACGATCAAATAAAAGACTCTCTTTCCATGAGAAAGCCCAGGCTATAAGAAAATTAATTAAACCTTACACCAAAAATTCAAAATTGTCCATAGAAGACCACCTTGATTCACTAGAAAGGGTGATGGTTGAACTAGGGATAAGGGGGGCTTATGATAAAATATCATACCTCCCTTGGTCATTTGATAGCTCTTATACCTCATTTTTCACCTCCCTCCATGACAGCTATATAAATGATTGGGAGATATATAAATCTGAGGTGAGAAAATACTTTTCTGAGTATAGAAACCCACAGGCTGCTATGAAAGCAGTTCATAATCTCAAATGTAAGCCTGACGAAAGTCCAAAATAATTTTTAATCACCTTAAAACACGCTTATAGACAGACTGCGAAAAAGACAGACCCAGAATCTCCTGAATTTAAGAGAATTTACTTCCATGCACTACCTTTGTACATTCAGAGAAATATGGCGCGTGATTTTGATGACGCCAAACCTTTAAGTTGGTTGGTAAATGAATGTACTAAAATATATGAGATTCAGCTTGATGATGGGAATAATTATAAGCGAAGGGAGAAATTTAATAATCAAACTGTGGCAGAAATTTCTGTTAAACCTAATTTACAGTATGAGACAGGTACAAAATCTTACGCAGATGTGGTTAAAGGTTTAAACAAATCAAGTAAGCACAGTCATCATTTAGGCCAGTAAAAATTGCAAGTGAAAAATCTCAAAATGCAAATAATGATTCTTTTTATATTAGTCCAAATTACAGGGGAAACAATCCTATTAAAAATTATGTCTGGAGAACAAAATCTCCTAGTGCAGAAGGGAGATTAACCCATCCAATGCCTAACACTTCAAATTATTCAGAGAATCAAAGGGTTAAAAGATATAGCCAAAACCAAGATTCTAAACCATCATCTAATTTAGAAGAGCAGGTTAAACTTTTGACACAACAGATGGCTGCATTTATGGCAGGATTTACTACTCAGTCAGTGAGAAATGATCCAACCCATGATGGTCAAAATTCTCAAAGCCAAAGCCAATGACTAAATACTAATTGTGAAAATAGATTAGTGATCAATAACACAAACAGAAGTGATATTTGTGAATCTCTTGATTCAAATAAAAATATAAAAGTATATTCTAAAAAGAATGTTAATAATGTATTCCCTTTCCCTAAGTATCCTTTACTTTCAGAAATTCCTATTCCACAAGGAAGGGGTGTTGAACCTTTAAGCTCACAAGAGGTAATACAGATTGAACCAGAGTCTACCGGTAAAGGATTAATAATTGAAAAAGAAAAGCATTGCAATGTCATGACAGATGATGTATTACCTGTTCAGTTTATTGAAAATGAAACAAATGTTAATCAGGAAATTGCTGATAATCCTACAGAAATAGTTATAAATTGGATAGATCATACTCCACAATCTGACTTCTCAAATAAAAATAAACAATGGAAGAAGTTAGAGATGTTAAGACATACACATTTCTTATGTGAAATGGGGGAAATACAGAACCGATATTATGTTTCTATTGGTATACAGAATGTTGAAACCTTAAATCATAAAGCATTAATTGATACAGGTTCCCAAGTCACTGTAATTTCCAAAGAGACATATGAGGAAATTGAGAGTAAAACCAAAAAGAAAACTATTTTGAAACCATTCGTGGGAACTGTTAGAAATTTTGATGGTATTAAAGTTAATACTGTAGGCCACGTGTGGTTAGATATCAGAATAGGAAATAAACAAATGAAACATCCATTTATTATAGTGGATATTCCTAGTTACAAAATTATAATTGGGACTGATTTACTTAGAAGATTTAGTCCAGTAATTGATTTTATTGATGGTGTGATATGGTCACAAGTTAAATTTCCCATCAATTATGATCAGGTTAAACAACCTCATATGCAAAGGAATTGTCATGTTATTGAGAAAAAGGAGGAATCAGTAGAGATTCACTTCCAAAATAATCGAATGCCTGAAATGACAGTACTTAAATGTAAAGACATTAATGGAGAACAAGTAAATAATGAAAATGTGATCCAAATTGATCAGGCTCATATTAAAAATATTCAAATAGAGGGAAATGTATTAACTATCTCTTTAAATAGGAACGATTCTAAACCTTTAAACATAAGTAAACACTCTAGATTTCTAGTGGAAATAGAAACCAATGATGAAGGTTTATTTATTCCTGTTGATATTCCAGGTATGAGAAATTCTCAACAAGCAAAACTAGCTCTAAAACATGAGCATAGCTATGTTAATGAGAGCTTATTAAAACAAATAAAGAATGCTAATTTAATCCGAAATACACAACCCGATGATCAATGGGCATGTAAAATAGATCATGAAACTTCAACTCATGCTATTATGGCAAAATGTTTATTACCTCTTTTCATTGGGGGTAAAAGGATTATGCACTTATTCTTAGTTATTCAGGATTCCCAATATCCAATCTATATTGGAAATGATCTATTACATCGCTTTGCATCCCAAATTGATTTAATCAATAATGTTATCTGGTCCAGACTACAGGATAAGCCCTTAGAATTCCTAAATGACTCAGAAGCATTGAAATCTGCACAACAAATGCCTTATGCAGTAACCGTGCAAATGGACCAAAGTGTTACAGTACCAGAGCGGGTGGCACAATTTCCTCTCCCTTTACAGGTAAAAAGGGGTCAAAAGATTAAAGGTATTGATGCCTTTGTAAATCTTAGTCATCAGATGCAACAAAAAGGCCTCACCCTCACTCATACACCTCTAATTACTATAACACAGGTATCATTCATTATTCTGGTAAATAACACAGCATCCCATCCAATACATTTGGAGAAGGGATCCCTAATAGGTATGGCTATAGATTCTGAGTATTTTACTTCTGAGTTTATGAATATTGTTATTGGTTTGATACCAGAGAATTATGTAAATGATGACCAGATTATGGATCAATGTTTTGACACACAACCTGAGGGATTATTTACTGTCCAGTCTATTTATCCCTTTAGTTTCACTGAAAGTAACTGTGATATTATGGATAACGAACTTGTTTTTAACCAAACAATTGATGAACAAGAATATGAGAAGCATCAGAACACTGAGACACATGTAAGTATGATCACCACTGATTTGTCTACACAATTGGAGGAGACTTATGAGATTAGTCAGCCTGAGGTATTCCCTGGGTTTAGAGAAAGAGTTGAGGAACAGATAGCTTTAGCTAGCGGATGTTCTAATGACATTGAACGCCAAAAACTAAGACAAGTATTAATTGATTATCAAGATATGTTTTCTAAGGATTCATATGATTGTGGTTTAACAAATTTACATGTCACTAAAATTAAAACTGACCCAAATATGCCACCTGTATTTGTGAAACAATATCGACTCCCTCTTGCCTCTTATGAATCATTGGCAGATATTATCAAGAACCTAAAGTCTAGGGGGATTATTAGACCGGTGCACAGTTCTTTTAATAACCCTATTCTAGGTGTCTTGAAACCAAATGGAATCTGGCGTTTAAGCGCTGATTTGAGACAATTAAATAAACGGGTGTACATGTCTGCATGGCCCGTCCCATATATCGATCAATGTTTAGCACAAATACAGGGATCTAAATTTTTTACTGCGCTTGATTGTGCCCAAGGTTATTGGACCATTAAAGTAAATGAAGAGGACCAATACAAACTGGCTTTCACCTTTGGTAAACAGCAATATACATGGACTAGAACCCCATTTGGCTTTATAAATTCAGGGCATGAGTTTGCTATATTTTTACATAAGGCAATGCCTGACGCTCAAGAGCGAGGGACATTAACATATGTAGACGATATCTTGATTAAAAATAACGATTTTGATAAACATATTTTTGAAATCAGATATGTTCTAGATCAATTGAAACATGCAGGAGTTAAACTGTCTCTTCAAAAGGCACAATGGTGCTGCACTAAAGTTAATTTTTTAGGCCATGAAATCACTCCTGAAGGTATAAATCCACAGAAAAAGAAAGTGGAAGCTCTTTTTAAAACCAGAACCCCTACAAATCTAAAAGAATTAAGATCATTTCTAGGTGTCACCAATTATTCTCGTAAGTTTATTGATAACTATGCAGAGGTAACTAGGCCTCTCATTCGATTATTAAAGAAAGGAGAGCCATGGCAATGGGGGGAAATTCAAAATCAAGCCGTAAACGAATTAAAACAAAAACTCAGCCAGGCTCCTTGTCTAATTTATCCTAAAATGGGTAAACCATTCTTTTTAGAAACTGGATATACTGATTTTTGCTTGAGCGCTGTTCTATATCAGAAATATGACCAGCATAGTAAAATTATTGCGTATGCAAGTAAGACATTATCACCTGTAGAGGTAAAATTGAATGACTGTGAGAAAGCTCTGTTTGCCACAGTATGGGCCTTACAGAATTTCCGAAATTTTATCCAAGGTGAGAAAATTATAGTAGAAACCGCTCATCAACCATTACAATACATTCAGAGCGATAAAATTAGAGCCGGTAATTTGTCAAATAGCCGTATAACCGCATGGACGTTATCCTTACAAGGATGGCCTCTGGAAATTAGATATGCACAGAATAAGAGGAATCCAGTGGCCCAAGGTTTAGCTGATTTACATGATTGTACCGCCGAGGATCCTCTTAGAGAAAATTGGTCCGAAGTGGACCTTATGAAGGAATACAAATTATCTCCCCATAAGGTATATGAAGAGGTATTATGTAATACTTTACCCACAGTCTACGTGGATGGATGTGCATATCATATTAAGGAGGGGGAAGATAACAAATTAGTTGCAGGAATCGGAAATGTATGGAAAGATAATATCCCGATTCCACCTGAAAGATATAAAATAGGATCTAAGACTAGTCAAATATCAGAATTGGTAGCCGTATATCGCGCTATCCAAACTGCAATAGAGCATGATCTTAAGGAGTTAGTAATCATCACTGATTCGGAATATGTCCGTAATAGTTTCGTAGAATACTTACAAGTATGGAAACATAATGAAATGACAAATGCCCGGAAGAAACCAGTGAAACATGGTAGGTTAATACATACTATTGATGAGATGGTAATCTCTAATGGAATGACTATATATTGGAAGAAGACAAAGGGCCACTCAAAGGTAATGGGACAGGATAAAGAAGGAAATGATTTGGCTGATAAGTTGGCAAAACAAGGTGCCCTAGAGGGGGAGCTTGTTGATGTGGATCATCTATTGGGTCCATTTCAAATTCAGGCTATAACAAGACAACAAATCCAAAAGAGTACAGAATTGTCTACAGCTCAATGGTCCCAAGATACTCCCAACTCTGATTTAATCAGTAGTCAGAAAGAGGATCCAATCATAGGTATATTTTATAACCATATACAAGATCCAGCTAAATATCCTCTGAATGAGATAGAGGTTGTAGGTAAAGAAGACCTGAGAGTTTTAATGAAGTCAAAAGACCAATTTAGCATCTTAGATGGATTACTTATTCGTACATCTAAGAATGGAATACAGCAATGGGTGGTTCCTACCTCATATAGAGGTCTAATGTTACAACATGCCCATGATGCCCCAACATCAGGTCACAGAGGGGATAAAATCACCTATGAAATACTACGAGATTTTGCATATTGGCCGCACATGTTGAAAGATGTCCAGACATACTGTCAGGGATGTTTGGTATGTCCCCAATATCAACCTAATACACCTACCCATAGAGCTCCTCTTCAGAAAAGAGGGATGTCTATGCCCTGGTCAGATATCCAAATAGATTTTATTGGACCAGTAACAACATCATCTAGGGGTAATAAATATATGCTAACGGTTACATGTATATTTACCAAATGGGTAGAATGCCTTCCAGCCACAAATTGTAAAACTGAAACTGCTGCAATATTATTAATTAACCATGTCTTTTCCCGTTTTGGTTTACCACAACGAATTGAGTCCGATCGGGGATCTCACTTTACCAGTGAAGTAATGAACCGTATGTGGAAAATCCTAGGGGTTAAGAGAAAATTACATATTTCTTATCGTGCTGCTTCTAGTGGTAATGTGGAACGGTACAACCAATCCATTATTAGTATTTTAAAGAAATTTGTGAAAGAATCAGGTAAAGACTGGGATATAAAATTACCTTTAGTATTAATGGCTATAAGATCTACACCTAGTACTGCAACAAAGATGTCGCCATTTGAATTAATGACGGGGAGACGTATGGTACTCCCACAACACCTCATTTATAGAACCCAAGACCATAATTTAGTGAATGCTGCTACAACCCATCAATATATAGAGGATCTGAGGAAACACTTACAGCAGGCATTTGCTTTTGCACAAAGAAATTTAGAGAAATCTGCTGTAAGTACTAAAACTTATTATGATCTTAAGACATCCAAAAAGGAGTACGAGATCACAGATCAGATATATTTGTACAACTTTCAACGAAACCAAGTGAAAGAGAAAAAGTTTTTGCCTTCATGGAAAGGACCTTATACTATTATTGACAAAATTTCACCTGTTGTGTATAAAATACAAATTCCAAAAAATGGTGAAATGTTTGAAAGATGGGTTCATATTAATCAAATAAAAAGTTGTCACCCAAGATCTCAATTAAGGATCATTAACGGTACTCCTGATGAATAATGTGACTTTGAATACCCTGTCTAATAAGATTATCCTATTTTTGCATTGTATAGAATACACTATTAAAACTTTTTGTTTTTATTTCCTAGTAATTGAAAATGAAAGAAAGAAAAACAACTCTGATATGGGTGATACTGACCCTCTGCCAAGAGGTCCGAATGGAACCTATTGTGGAACCAGGCCCTTCTTCATGGATCCTTATCCAAGAGGCTCCAGGGTTTATGCTCACCGGAAGGAGATTGACATCGCAAAAGGTTTTCGGGACCGTGGACCCACAAACAGTGATTGAAAGGCAATTTAACATATCTAACATACAGATGGAGGAAACCAAAGTGTGGTATCATGAACACATTGATCGATCACAAGCTACTATAAAGGAGATGTTGGAACAATTAAGGAAAACTCTTATTCCTGAGTCTTACAGCTCCAACAGCCGACGCCCTAAACGATTTATCGGTTTCTTTATTGGGGCTGCAATAATGACTATACTTGGAGCTGTTATAGGTACCACTATGTCAATAACAAACTCTATATCTATTGAAACATTAATTAAGGAATCTAGGGAACTTCGGGATTCCTTGAAGATGGTGCAAAGGGAATTGGAACTCCAAAAACAGAAGCTAAATGACTTAATAACGGTAGTGAATGAGACTATTGTTACTACAATTTGCATTCCAAGGTTACTTCCCATTCAATTGACTCACATTGGAAGTACAGCATATCAAGGGTTGAGTCCCTATTTTTCCGGGAACCACTTACTTTTTATATTTACAACTGTAATAATATCACCTATTTTATTAAAGAGCAATATTATTTCAGAGAGGGGGATATGTCAGAACTTCTGTATGAATAAAGTTCTATTTTATATGAATATTATAGTATAATATGATATTCCAATTATTAACCACTATTTTATATCCAATGTATTAATATTTGTATATGCTGTATATTTATATATATCTATGCATGAAATTCTATTACTTGAATATATCTATGTAAAGATATGTTTTCACAGTTACCCACCAGTGAACTATCCATGACTTGAATAATCCATTGTTCTATAAGAGATAATTATCTGGCTGAACTCCTAAGTCTAGGTAATAAAATCACTCCTTAAATTTTCACATGTGAAAAATTTGTTTCATAGACACCAAGTCTAGTAAACAGAATAATAAATCTGTCTAGGAGTATCTATTTGATAACATTCTTATGACTTCATCTTGTTTATAGGTTGTGGGTCAAAGGGGTCATTAGCTAATTAAAAGGGATGAAAACTCAAAGGTCCGAGAGCGCCATCTTATGGTTAAAGGAATAAACGCCCCTATAAGAAAATATATTCTTTATAAAATTTAAATAAGTGATGACATCATGGAAAGATTCTATTGGTTACTAAACACTTTAACTGATTTGGGATTCTGATAGGCAAATAAGTAAGAGGTATAATTATGGATAGAAACAGGATCTAAGGGAGAAGAGAGAGAAAGAGAGACAAAGAAGATAAAAGTTTTTATCTATGGAGAAGTAAAAACAACTTTGGAATTAACCAGTGGAATTTTGTCATAATTGGTAATGTATAAATTGAGATATTTTATTTTATGATATAATTGAAAATCATTACCATAATTTCTCTGTTTGGTTTATTTCTTATCAAAAAGTTATTTAGATTTCCTTTTGTCATTGAAATTTATACTCCGGATATAAATTTTAATACAAAATTAGATATCTCATTTTTCTTTTTGACCAATACAGAAAAAAAATTAACTTACTTAGCTAACTAATCAATTATATTATAAAATACTTCACTATATTGTGTGATATTCAATATCTTCCTGTATAGCTACATATATTATAATATCATTAAACATTGGTAGTACATGCTAAAACGTTATTAAGAATTAATTTTATTAATTGATTTATCTGATTTTGTTCTATGGGTTGCTATCCCAGGTTTCATTGTTCATGTGAATGAAATACACTTTTATATTGAGATTTTAGGACTGCATAGAATATATCATAAATAATAAGTATTACAATATGATGTATTAATTTTCTTTTATTATCTGACTGGTTATACTGTGTTTTATCTGCATTTGATTTTGATATATTACTGTGTTATATTTGCATTTGATTTGATATATTACATTTTTCATTAGACTAGTTGATTTTGGTATTTTCAATAAATGTTATTTTATAAAAAGGAATATGTGTCTATAAATTGATTCTGAACTCAATATTCAATATTCTATATTATATAGAAAATAATATGTCGTATTAACCCCGACACCACGGTGAAAGGGAAATCTTTATGGAGTAGTATAGCCACACCTGCCTTCTTAGTGGGACAAGTTGAGTTTACGAAGTAGGGGTATGATTTGTGCAAGTAAGAGGGGGTTTTTCCTTTAGCAAAATGAGTTTCCTGCATAAATATTACTGAGGGTCGGAGGGATTTATACGAGATAAACGCTTTACGCCTTTTCAATGGGGAATTAAACCCTTTAACATTGTGAGTGAGAAAGGTGAAAGAGGTGTCAGTCATTGTACCTGTGGGAGTAATGAATGCTCAGGAAGATGTTGAGATGGCCGAGGACCAGAGGCGCAGGAGGAGCAAAGGACCGGAGCCAGACGACCCAGGATGCAGGGGAGAATAGAGACAAAAAGAACAGTTTAAAACATTGTGAAAATATCCAAAACATCTACATTTTATTAAACAGTATAAAAAACAACAACAGTATAGTGGGGGTAATTCCTCACTAAACAATTTAAGGCACACGGAGTGCCGAGGGCAAGGTGGGGGTCTCCCCAACCTTGGAATCCCTACTAGTGAGGTGGGGCAAAGAATAGGTCCAAGCGTATATTAAGGTTAACTTAATGGACCTGAAGGGGCCCGGCCAGTAGTTTCAGACTGCCGGGGAGGAGGGTTTTTGGGCTTAAGATTGAATTTAAGATGAGGGGCCTGAGGGACCTCGGTCTAGGCCAGCCCATTGTCGGGGGAGGGGAAGGGGTGAGTGGAGACTAGGACAGGGGCCTTTCTGGGGATGTTCGTGGATCCACCACGGGTCTAAATTATATCGAAAGATCCAAATGGGCTTGATGTTGCCTTGTACAGGAGAATGGGAAGGGGGTTAAAGCCCTTTCTCAGGCATATAGTGGATGCAGTTTAAGATCCGACTCCTAGGGACAATAAACATAGGGGGCATACTAGACCTGGTCCGGGGGGAATCCATTTGATTTGGGAAAGAGAACCAAGCAATCTAAAGTCTCAAAGTTGCCTTGATAAGTATGTAGGAGTTCAGCATATCCTACTGGGAAGTTCAAGCCTAGGGTAATGACTCTGGATTGCGAGTCTTAAGCAGTCTTTGATGAGTATCAGGGAAGGTGATCCAAGTTCAGATTTTCGTGGGTGGGGAACGTAAAACCGGATTACTAGGGATGTCCAGCAAGGGTTTAGAAAAAAGTGTGGAAACGTTTGGTGTGACTTCTAATCGGGAAGGCCTCCGGGGTCGCTTAGGTTTCAAGGCTGTCACCCATTGCGTAGTCGGACGTTGAGGAGGCGGCACATTTACAGGTAGCATCAAGCTGGGGTCCAGAGGGTTTGAAAGTTCCGACAATCTAGGATCTGGAGCTAGTTGGAGTTGAGCCATGAAAGGCATACATTCTTCCAGTGAGAAAGCTGTATAAGCAGATGAACCCACTTGGAAGGAGAGGCTGAATGGGAAGCCCCATCTATATTTAATTTTGTTGTGGATGAGGATTGTAATTGGGGGTTCCATGAGTTTACATTTCCAGAGCGTAGATGGTGCTAGGTCCGCATAAATCTGCAGAGTGGAGCTGTCTGGACCCACAATGGAGGTGGACTTTCTGGCTTCCTGTAGAAGGAGGTCTCTTGCATTCTGGCGGAGAAAGCGGACCAAAACGTCCTTTGGTTGATCAGAGCTCGGGGGACCACCCAAGGCTCTATGAGCTCTCTCGATTTCCCAAGCTGACTTTGGGTGCGTCGGTAAAATGGACTGAATAGTCGTTTGCAGGTACAGCAGAAGATTAGTTACCGCTTTCGGAATGCCTCGGAAACGAACATTAAATCGTCTCGAGCGGTTCTCTAGATACTCTAGTTTGGCTTCAGAAGACTTTGACTCAATAGTTTGATCTGTTAGGTTTTCCAGGTGGTTGGTGCGTTGGCCCAGATCCTGGATTTGCTGCTTGATTTCCCTGACCACTGTGGATAGGCGAGCTTGCAAGAAGAGAGCATCTATTCTTGCCACTGTCGCATCTGTCAAGTCCACATGTGGATGGCAATCCGGGGCTTCCTCGATGTCCGAACTGTCAGAATAAGTGGGATCTGGCCGCAAAGATAGCGCAGGTGGAGGGGCTTGCGTTGGAAAATAATCCTTAATTCCTTTAGATTGCTGGATTTTCTTGCTAGATTTCCCCATGATGTATAGGAAGATAGTATTTTTGGCGGGTGAAGCTGAGGCACGAAAATGTGAGATGGCACTTTCTAGGCTGGCAATCAGGAGGCACAGGGATAGGCCTTATTTCTGTTAACAAATAGGGATCATGTCCGCTAAGCCCCTATCCCCGTCATATCATACAAATAGGCCGGATGCCCTCAGGTATAGAGACTAAGTTTTCATCTGTTCAGTAAGGATAATGTCCAGGATGTCTCCAGTCTGATCATATCAAGTCATTGGGCCAGGAGCCTTCAGTTACACTTATAGTACTATCCAGGCATTATGATAGGAAGACTTGGTTGGTGATAAAGCATGGGGAGCAAAGAGTCTTGTCCCATGAGATAGCTGAGAGGAGCAGGTAATGATGAGGAGTGCAGGGGGTGGTTAATTGGAAGGTATGTAGTTCTCCGTCAATGTTGTACAGAGTTGTAATTACTTTGCAGGCCCACCAGATGACAGTGTGGTGTAGTTTTATTGTTGCAGGTCTGAGTTTGCAGGCCTGAAATTTGTCCACAAGATGGAGCAGTGCAGGCAAATTAAGTGAGCTATTTCCATCAAGTTGTTATAAACTTCACTTTCTTCATGACCCTTGCTTTTCCTTATCTGTCTATTCTTGCCCAGACTTCTGCCTATTCCATTCCCTTTAGATTGTAAGTAGCAAGGTTCCAATCTTGTATGGTGCTTTGGAAAAAAAAAAACTTTCTACAAAGATTCTAAGCTCAAAACAGGGCTCTCCATTTTCTGCAGTTTCTTAACATTGTACTTTTTCTTGTTTTCATACGCTGTATAGCACTACAGAATATGTTGACGCATTACAAATAAAAGTTAATAATTGTGTCAGATTTGAGTAATCAAGCCTCACATGTGACACAAGGAAGGTGTTAGGTTGATAATAGCATCAGACTTGAAGCTTATTTGCTTCTTAGAGGCATCTTTGAGTAGAGTTTAACATGTACCACTTGGATTCTAGAAAGTGATGGGTGTGGGGAAAAATTTTCTGGGACTGCTATATGGGGATTGCAATGTTTGGACTTTTTAAACCCATTATCATGCACCTCTTGAAGGGCTGTATTTGAATAGGTTGGTAGTGATTTTCGAGTCTACTTGACTGATAAATCAGATTCTCAGAGGTATGGAAACGAGCCCTAAGTGGATCATAGTCAGGCCTGGAAAATAGGGGTTTGCCCTTAAATGTGCTACTTTACCTTTAACAGGAAGTAATTTATGAGGTTAAGATGAACGGAGAAAATTCCCCAGAAAAAAAGGTACTGTCCCTCTAAAAGAGGGCATCGAGTTAGGAGCTATGTACATTATAAAATGTGGGTCAGTGTTGTAGATAACTGCATTAGTAAGTAGTGTTATCCCTTTGTTTTAATAATGTTTCAGTACTAGAAAATATGTTCCAAAGTGGATTATGGATTAAACTAAAAAAATTGACTTTGGTGAACCATTAAAAAAGTAATTTTTGCCATTAGGAATGTTAATCACTAAATACTTCTTTGTATGACACTAGAGGGATTTAAATCATTACAAGACAAAAACAATACTGATGCATTGGTAGGAAGTGAGTTTATCAGTCACTGTAAATAATAGGAGATGTTTTTTTCCTTCATATCTTATGTCACATATATTTACGTAGCTCGATAAAATAACATTTTATCCTTTATTTTGTTCTGTATATATTAATAGTACATTTCCTCACTGTCAAGGTCAAAATCAATGTTTCTAATAACTACCTTTCTCGCTTTCCATCAGTAATGTAATGAGTGATTTGGATAATGAATGGAAGAGCTCAGTTACTATAGAACACACTGCTATGAATTGCTAGGGTGGGTCTAAGAGTAATCTTTATTTTTTATCAGTAACGGACTATTGTTGAGTTTGTGTTTGTGTGTGCTTACTAGTTTTTAATTAGAAAAATGTAATGCCTTTGCTGATTTCTGGAGATATATGATAGGTATGTGTGAGAGGGGTGTAGGCTTCGCAGTTATCATTGTGATTGTCTACTTCTATGCAAGTTCTGGGGAAGGGCTTCAATAGAAAAGTTCCAATTAATTAACATTTTTTTCTTCTCTCCTCCCCCTCCTTACTCTTCACTGTTAGATAAAATAAGCACTCCTTATGCTTCAAAGTTGACAAAATATGACTTTTCATATACAGAATAGTCTTCAGGAATTTATATTTTCTCTAAAAATACGTTTATGCCTATAGCCTACACAGCTCCTACATATTTACCTAAACTACATAACTCACTTATCTACTAGTGACCTCCAATATCTCATAGCAGACACCTAACTTCTTATCAAAATATACATTTCTTGAAAATTATATACATTATAACCCTGATTATCTGGCACTCAACCAACTGGGACTCTGAAGCAACCGGCACCTGCCTAAATTCCCCATTTGCAAGAAACTGAAATCAGGCTTTTTCCGCCAGTATCCGGCAGTTTGAGACTGCACAAAAAAAATAAATGTATTTCCTATTTGTTTTTTCTGGGCCTAAATGGCCAAGTTTATGTGCTAATGCCTTTTTAAAGACACTTTAAAGGGGTTTTGAGGGGTTTAAGGGTCGTTTAGACCCTTTTTTTTCAGGCCTTCTGATTAACCGGAAACTACACGTATCCGTGGGTGCCGGATAATCTGGATTTTACTGTATATATATAGTGGATATAAAAAGTCTACACACCCCTGTTAAAATGTCAGGTTTCTGTGCTGTAAAAAAATTAGATAAAGATAAATCATTGCAGAACTTTTTCCACCTTTAATGTGACCTATAAACTGTACAACTCAATTGAAAAATAAACTGAAATCTTTTAGGTAGAGGGAAGAAAAAAATATAAAAATAAAATAATATGGTTGCATAAGTATGCACACCCTTAAACTAATACTTTGTTGAAGCACCTTTTGATTTTATTACAGCACTCAGTCTTTTTGGGTATGAGTATATCAGCATTTTGACATTTTGACTTGGCAAGATTTGCCCACTCTTCTTTGCAAAAACACTCTAAATCTGTCAGATTGCGAGGGCGTCTCCTGTGCACAGCCCTCTTCAGATCAGCCTACAGATTTTCAATCGGATTCAGGTCTGGGCTCTGGCTGGGCCATTCCAAAACTAGGTTTTGTGCCAATATTGACTGGTATTTGGAACTGTTCATAGTTCGCTCTATCTTAACTAAGGCCCCAGTTCCAGCTGAAGAAAAACAGCCCCAAAGCATGATGCTGCCGCCACCATGCTTCACTGTGGGTATTATGTTCTTTTGGTGATGTGCAGTGTGGTTTTTGCTCCAAACATATCTTTTGGAATTATGGCCAAAAAGTTCCACCTTGGTTTCATCAGACCATAACACCTTTTCCCACATGCTTTTGGGAGACTTCAGATGTGTTTTTGCAAAATGTAGCCTGGCTTGGATGTTTTTTTTCGTAAGAAAAGGCTTTCGTCTTGGCACTCTACCCCATAGCACAGACATATGAAGAATTTTGGAGGGAGCTCCAGTTTTTGGTAATGTCACTGTTGTGCCATATTTTCTCCACTTGATGATGACTGTCTTCACTGTGTTCCATGGTATATCTAATGCCTTGGAAATTCTTTTGTACCCTTCTCCTGACTGATACCTCTTAACAATGAGATCCCTCTGATGCTTCGGAAGCTCTCTGTGGACCATGGCTTTTGCTGTGGGATGCAACTAAGAAAATTTCAGGAAAACCGACTAGAGCAGCTGAACTTTATTTGGGGTTAATCAGAGGCACTTTAAATGATGGCAGGTGTATGCTGACTCCTATTTAACACAATTTGGAATGTGATTGCTTAATTCTGAACACAGCTACATCCCCAGTTATAAGAGGGTGTGCAGACTTATGCAACCACATTATTTTTATTTGTTATTTTTCTTCCCTCCACCTAAAAGATTTCAGTTTGTTTTTCAATTGAGTTGTACAGTTTATAGGTTACATTAAAGGTGGAAAAATTTCTGAAATGATTTATCTTTGTCTAATTTTTTTACAGCACAGAAACCTGACATTTGTGTAGACTTTTTATATCCACTGTGTATATACATACTGTATATCTACTGCCAGTGCAGCTGGTGTTATGCACCAAGGCCCTTTATCTCCTGGGGGCCCCAGTGCAGGCTGTATTGAAGGCTTTTTTAAAATAAATAAATGTATTTATAAACATTTTCCATAGTATAGGGGCCCACCCTCAGCCTCCGACTGTCCTCCAGGCCATATCCCGGCAGCTCTAGACCACCTCCCCTATCCTGTGAGTGTCCTGCCTGCTGCCTGTCTTCCACAGTGCAAACAGGACCCCTGGGGGCGTGCCAGGCTCCGAGGGAGGCTCAGCTCTGGCGTGGGGGAGAGGAGCATGTAAAACACAGATAAGTGATAGATAGGAGAGGGGGAGAATGAGAGAGAAGGGGAGAGAGGAGGAAAGAAGGAAAGGAGGGGAGATAAGGAAAGAGGGGGAGAGGGGAGGTGGAGAATGAGGAGGAGAGAGAAGGAGAGGGAAGGGGGAGAGAGAAGGAGAGAGGAGGCGATGAGAGAAGGGGAGGGGGAGAGAGGAGGGGAGAAGGAGAGAGAATAGGGGAGGGGGAGAGAGAATGAGAGAGAAGGAGAGGGGAGCGGGAGAATGAGAGAGGGGGAGAGCGAAGGAAAGAGGGTGAAAGAAGCAAATGGGGAAGAGAGAAGGAAAGATGAGAGAGAGAAGGAAAGAGGGGGAGAGAAGGAAATAGGGGAGTGGAGAATGAGAGGGGGAGAGAAGGAAAGAGTGGGAGAGAGAAGGAGAGGGGGGAGAATGAGAGGGGAAGGGGAGAATAAGAGAGAGGGAGAGGGCGATAGAGAGGGAGAGGGGAAAGAGAGAAGGACAGTGAGGAGAGAGAAGGAGAGAGGTGAGGGAAGGAAATAGGGGGAGAGTTGATGGGGAGAGAGAAGGAGAGGGGCAGAGAGAAGGTAAGGGGGACGGGGAAGGAGAGTGGGAGAGAAAGAAAGGAAAGGGAGACAGCGGGGAGAGAGAAGGAGAGAGTGGTGAGAAGGAGAAAGAGGGGGAGAAAAGGAGAGGGGGAAGGGAGGAAAAGGAGAGAGAAGTAGGGATGGGGGAGAGCAAGAGAGAGAAGGAGTGAGAGGGGGAGAAGGGGGGAGAGAAGGAGACAGTGGAGAGAGATGGGAGAGAGGTGGAGGCGATGTGAAAGAGATGGGAGTTGTGGGGCTACACACAAAAACGTGTGTGTGTGTGTGTCTGTATATGTATATATAATATATTAGTGTTGGCACCAGAGTGGGGCACAGAGGGCCCAATCTAAAAAAATCATTTTGACCACCGCCACCTCCATTTTGACAGTGGGGGTGATGTTTTGGGGTCATAGGCAGCATTCCTCCTCCTCCAAACACGGCAAGTTGAGTAGATGCCAAAGAGCTCTATTTTGGTCTCATCTGACCACAACACTTTCACCCAGTTCTCCTCTGAATCATTCTGATGTTCATTGAGAAACTTCAGACGGGCCTGTACATGTGCTTTCTTGAGCAGGGGGACTTTGCAGGCGCTGCAGGATTTCAGTCCTTCACAGCGTAGTGTGTTACCAATTGTTTTCTTGATGACTATGGTCCCAGCTGCCTTGAGATCATTAACAAGATCCTCCTGTGTAGTTCTGAGCTGATTCCTCACTGTTCTCATGATCATTAAAACTCCACGAGGTGAGATCTTGCATGGAGCATCAGACAGAGGGAGACTGGCAGTTATTTTGTGTTTCTTCCATTTGGGAATAATTGCACCAACTGTTGTCACCCTCTCACCAAGCTGCTTGGCGATGGTCTTGTAGCCCATTCCAGCCTTGTGTAGGTCTACAATCTTGTCCCTGACATCCTTGGACAGCTCTTTGGTCTTGGCCATGGTGGAGAGTTTGGAATCTGATTGATTGATTGCTTTTGTGGACAGTTGTCTTTTATACAGGTAACGAGCTGAGATTAGGAACACTCCCTTTAATAGAGTGCTCCTAATCTCAGCTCGTTACCTGTATAAAAAATACCGGGGAGCCAAAAATCTTGCTAATTGATAGGGGATCAAATGCCTTTTTCCCTCACTGACCTGCAAATCAATTTAAAAGTTTTTTTACATGCGTTGTTCTTGTTTTGTTTTTTTTTTTTATTCTGTCTCTCACTGTTAAAATACACCTACCATTAAAATTATAGACTGATAAGTTCTTTGTCAGTGGACAAACGTTTAAAAAACAGCAGGGGATCAAATACTTTTACCCCCCACTGTATATATTTGTCGAAATTGCGGGGTTGCCAAAAGTTGTTGCTAATGCAATGTTAAAATTGCGGGTTTGCACAGCAAGCCCCGCACCTGCGGCCCTCACAAAGCCATGGAGGGAGATGGGGGGAAGGAGACACAGGGGAGGGAGAGGGGGGTAAGAGACACAGGGGAAGGGGGGGTAAAGGGACACAGGGGAGGGAGATGGGGGAAGGAGACACAGGGGAGGAAGAGGGGGGTAGAAGAGACACAGGAGAGGGAGGGAGGGGGGAGAGACACGGTAGGGGAGAAAGAGATACAGGGGTGTGCACAGGCTCGCAATGAGGGCCAAAGCTGCTTTGCCAGGCTTCAAATTTTATTGCTGTCATTTTTGACAGGCAAGCCGCTAGTATACACATATTTCCTAAAAAATATGACTATACATAGAACAGGGCCTTGTATCATAAAAAATATCATAATATTTCCTGCTATGATAAGCAATGTCCCTTCTTCATAGGTGTCAGCTAAATAATAGTATTCATTGATATCCAGACAAAATTACCAGTGTATTATAACAAACAATATACATTAGAAGCAAACAAAGTTTAAATTTTATATCACAATTACATAGAATTGGATACAGTTTATTCATTAAACTAGTTAAAACATTTATATACAAAAATAAAGAAGTGTCTAAAGAGTCCCTTTAAAACCCTTTTATTCTCAATCTCAGCTAGCCCCCAATTCTCCCATGAAAATGGATTTGATAGTTAATATTGCTAATATATTATTAAACAAATGTTGTATTAATGATTAATGCATGATTAAAATAAACAGCTCCTCTTGCACTGGCCTTGCACAGGCCTTTAAAAGAATCACTGTGGTCATGTATTTAAAATATACTCTATTAAAGAACTACACCTGAAAATAGGCAACATATTTTTAAAATGGAAAATAAAATAATGTAATGGAATTATGCTGTTGTGGGATCTCCAGTATTAGGTTCTTGTGAATAATTCCCTGCACATCTAGTTGTTAATTAGAAGAGAAAATTGTGATGCCTCTGCAGAACCCCAGAGAGATCCATGATAAATTGGTTGAAGTTGTGTGTGTGGGAGGGTGTTTATGTTTCTGGACAGCTATTGTTGAAGTGAATGATGCAAGGAGTCTGCTTCTGGGCCAGTGAGAGGGAATGGAGTTTGTGTCTATTTCAATCATGTACAATTATCTTTACAATTGTTCTCTGTTCCCTCATTCTCCACCACTCTCTTCACCGATAACCAAAACACATATCCCCATGGTTCAGCTCTGAGAATGTGATGTAACAAACGCAAAATGGATTCCTGTATTCATAAACAGAGTCTTCAAAATTGCTTTATAGTGCCACCTACTGGCTGCTGCACACCACTCATGGCAGGGAAGAAAAAGGAAAGGTGCCATGACTGTATTTACCTCTATTGCTGGGGTAAGCTGTGGTTTACATACTTTTTGATGCTAGGGGTTAAATTGCTGTGTCCAAATTAACACTCTACTTTTGAGAGCTACAATACTTTGAATAAGGCTTTGTGAAGTGTGGAGCAACGTCCAAAATCCTTCTCCAGTGCTATCTCAACGACAACAAATGATAAAATAGATTTGGTCATTATAATAAGTTCTGCTCACCATTGCCTCCTGCTGTCAATGTGTCTCACGGAATCTCTTAAGAAAGGATAGGATGGAGACAAATACTTCCACCATGTCCTCCTCCCAGTTGACCAGTGAATGAATGAAGGCTCCACTAGTCCTGCTCAAGTATTAATGGCTCTGTCTGTATTATGATGTCACTACTTATGATGTCTCTCATCACATGACATCATAATCTTCTGGTCAGCTGCCAATTTAGCAGCAAGCACAGTATGTCTTCTGGAGTTTGCCATCAGATGCATCTAGCCAAATTGTTCCAATTCTGAGAAAGATAGTATATTGGGGAATGAATAAGATGATAAAAGTGCTATGAAAGCATAGAAAGGGATACTGGAGAGAATGGGTAATAGATGATGGAGCACCAAATGGAGAAACCGAAAAAAGGGGCAAGAGAAGGAGGAAGGAAGGAAATGTGAAAGGAGACATAGGGCTAATAACCAATTAGTAAGATGATAAAAGTTCAATGAAAGGACAGAAAGAGATACTGGAAACTATGGGTTAACAGATGATGGGGAGCCAAATGGAGAAAGCAAAAACAGGGGCAAGAAAATGAAAGGAAGGAAGGATATGTGAAAGGAGACATAGGACTAATAAGGAAGATAGATATGTTTTGCTGATGATTTAACCCAGTAAACATATTTAAAAAATCATACTTAGTTTGGTAGAAGCATAAATACACTGCATTCTGGGGTAGCACTGCTTTGTAAAAATGGGTAAATGCGCTTTTTGCCAGACTATGCAGATGTCTTGCTATGTTTTAGTATTGCAGGTCCCTGTGGCCATAAAATGGTTACATTTATATTAAATAAAGCTATTACTACCGCTTGAATGTTTCGATTAGTCTGAAAATGTACAGAAAATGTGTACCGGCAAAGTGCAGAGCTTGTGCTTAGCTTTTCTGCAAAAACAAGTGAGAGGCAGTGAGTGGTCCTGTTTGGAAAACATCTGTTATCAAGAAGAAGCTTTTTGCTGTCTCCTTGAGTAGCTTGTATACACTGAGTATTACACCCACTTTTATTTGTAGATGTCAAGGTGAAATAAAAAACACTTATATCAAAAACAAAGCCAAAGGAAGGCACCATTGACCTTGGCACTCCAGTGCTCCTTGCCTGTTGGAAGTACATTAAACTTAAACTAAATAAGAAGTTACCTGATTCATTTAATTTAACCCAGTTACTAATTATATACATTTTGGTTACTTAATCCTAGTGTCCCTGCGGAGAGGAGCTACCAGTGTTAGCAGCAAAGGGTCAGTAGACAGTCAAGTGTAATCGTGCAAATCCTGATCAACCCTGAGAATTTAGTTATCTACTCTGAGCTTTCAGTTTAAACCCTACGGCTGTGGGTCAAACTATGAGTTTTAAAAAGTCTTGGCAACAAGTTAAATGTTTCTATATTCGTAAATTTCCTGAATGCAGTTTCTGGAAACAATGCTCTATTCTTTCTTGTAATTTAGGAATGGTATTTATCATTTGTTTTCCAGGGATATGATATCCCAAATATGTTGCCATACATTTAAAGAAGAACAGTGTTTGAAGCAGTGATGTATGTCTACCCTACATCTGCCTGATTAAAGGGCCAGTTAATTCAGCAGTATTTGGACACCAGTGGAAAGATCTCATGAATGTAGGTTGAAATACTTTTTACATTTTTGAAATAGGTGCATTTTTGACAAAGGTATCACATCTGAAAGAATATATGCTGTTCTGTCTATATCTCTCAGAGAAGGCCCCCTTTGGAGCTGGCTGCTCAGACACTGTGCTGTTCCTCCTGCTAAGTGTCATCCTCCAATCAGGGTGTGTGCACAGAACTGAATGGGTATGATTTGGCTGACAGGGGGTGTGTGTGTGTGTCTACCACAGCTGTGACATCAAAGAGGATAGATCTTCTGCAGTCCTCAGTGTAAAGCACCAGCATTTCCCAGCTCAGAGCAGGCCTCAGTGTAAAGATCCAGCATGCTTAAAACTGTTTTTTATGCCTAAATCATACAATTTCTCTCTGTTTGGGTCTGACCTTTGCTGATCATGAAACCACAGACTGTGAAGTATAGTGTTTCAAATTACCCAATCAGTGACTTCTCTCAAGTAGCATGTTACAGAATATTGCCACCAATTTCTTACTATAAGACAGTGTCTTCATGAGCTGCAGAGGGGAGAAACCAGTTAAGAACTATTTGTAAGATATAAGGCAGAAAAAAACTCAGAACTTTTAATCACTTAATAAAATAAAGTACACAAAAGTATATAGATACATAGGTATATTATATTCCTAGTGAAATCCAGAAATCTTCCATGTCTCTTTAAAGGACCTCAAAGTCCCCATATGTACACTTCACCACTAGATAGATGGTGAAAACGCATGTGGAAAATGTATTTTAGTTTTTAAAATAAATGCTGACTTCATGAGGTTATGATCAGTTGAAGACTGGCTATTTCAGTGTATTCTCTCTGCCTGAATGAGTAATGAGCTCTGCACTGTGCGGAACATAATGCATATTAATTACAATCAGATGTAGAATCTTTGAATCAGGCTGATTTGTTACTACGTGTAATTACTCTAGCTGCTTGAGTAATTTATATATGAACATATGTAAGGAAAAATAATTTTTATGATAAAATGGGTTACTTTATTGAAACTAGGGTAACAACGGCGTAGTTAAAAACACATATAAAAAATCCAGGATTGGAAAGAAAGTTAAAAATAGAGGCTAAATGTGTGAGATAAATTAAGCACTTGGGTGATGTGTTGTTTTTACTCTTTAATGGAGGGGTAATTTTATCTCTTTCTGTTGCTTGTGTGTCAGGATATGGATGGTAAAACCTGGTGTGAGGTCCTCCTGATGTAGTCCTTAAAGGAATATACCACAATTCCTACTAACCTTTAAACAATGTAAAGGGAAAAAAATGATCACAGAAATAAAAGCAGGGAGATTTCACTGGGTAGTACCCCCAGCACTATCTGTATAGCTGTGATCTCTTATAATGACTGAGTGGGTCAATGCTGTAAAGTGCTATATCTATGGAAGATGTAATAGCTTTTATCTTTGTCTGAGTTTTTACCAGTATATGGTTAATAAACTCTTTCTTGATTTGGAATACTGATAGCTCACCTATTTGATAGGTGTTTGTGTTCTAGATCTTATCTCTCATAAAGATCCCTACTGGTAAATTGCAGCCATCATATGAGTTCCCTATGGGCTATCACAAGTCAGACTGCCTTAATATAGGCAAACTGCCTGTTAATACAGAGTCTGTGCTCTAACAGTAATAAATCACTCCATATCAGCACTTGTGCGACCTTTCTCTCATTTGGATAAGGACAGGGAGGGTAACCATACACACTACACACATGCACTCAGAAATAAAAACGCCAGCGTGCCCTGAACGTGGGGACAGGCTGCGTCATCAAAAGCCGACGCGTTTCAACGTCATCAGACGTCTTCTTCAAGGGTAAGCCTACTGGGGCCGTTGGAGCCCTTTTTAAAGTGTTGTCATCTCCATGGCAACTAATTAGGAGCTGTGGGACGTGCTCAGTGACGTCTCAGACGCCCTCTCTGGTTGTGGGCGGAATAGCATGGTGCTTACTGCCTGCTGAAAGTGTGCTGGGAATATTGAGGGAGACGGAGGAAATTAGATGTTATTCTTGTTATATGAAATCCTTAGCATAAGATCATAAGAGGAGAATAGTTGGTATTATTATAACCCCAAAAGGGGCTATATGTGAGGTGCTAGAATTATTTGATATCTTTATAGAGATAGTGCTTCACAGAATTATAACGCATAAGCATACTTATGTACAGATATTTAAAGGGGAAGAGATGTCTAGTGTATATAAGTGTCTTGTATGAGATGTCTAGACTTTTGTCATAGTTTACCAGGGAGAAAAAACAGCTCCCATGTTTATGGTACTAAGACTTAACTTTGATTGCAGCGTTATATAACACTTAAAACTCCCCTAGTTATGATATATGCCCAGGTTTGTACCTGTGTGTTAAGAAGACACTGGTAATATCTACTATAAGTAGAAAGGGGTAAATCTTATCATTATTTGGCAGGAAGATCGAATGGGCTCCTATGATAAATATTAGGATTATTTGAATTGTGTTGTTTTACTTCGTGGTGTAATATGTACTCCAAATTGTTGTTAGAAGAAAGGGGTTCTCTTATTTGCCACACCCTTTCAATAAGTAAGTAGAAAGGAAGAAAGAGGGGAGAAACACTTCTATATTTGGGTTTATTAGAAGCCAAAAAAAGGGAAAGGGGGGTGTTAGTGAATATGATTTATACATAATAAATATATATATAATAAATATCAGTCCAAGGTATAGCTTGGTTACTGAAGGTGACTATATATACAAAAAATGTGAACTGTGATAATAATGCTAGAATCAAGAGAAAATCCTAAAATAAAAGGAGACTTTTCACAATAATACCGAATAGTTCAAAAGTGCTGAGAAATGGACAAAAAGTCCTTGCAAGTGGAATAATATAATGCAGAAGATGGGAGGTAATAATTTATATATTCCTCTTGTGTAAGGTGACAGAAGGGTATCAAGTGAATATATGTCAAGACAGATTAAAGGTGATTGTGAATGGGTGGACCCCATTTAATAATGAAAATTTGTGATGTGTGTATGATCACATGAAATAAAAAATATGCCCAAATCAAATAAAAGAAGTGAAAGTGAAACCCTCATTAAGACCTTTGGGAGTCAATGATTTTAATTTATAAATCCACCGAGCTTCATGCTGTAATAGTTTCTTATCCAAGTCCCCCTGTCTAGGGCCCAGATGTACCTTTTCCAGTACTGTGAAGGTCAAGACTTCACTTTTTCCTTTATGATAATATTTAACATGGCGTGCTATGGGTGTGTCCAGCTCTTTTTGGATAGAATATACATGTTCCCCTATGCGTCTCCGTAGCTGACGCCGCGTTTTTCCTACGTAGATTTTACTGCATACGCATGAGGCTACATATATCACACTTGTGGAACAGCAATTTGAGAAATCCTTTAAGATAAAGGTTTCACCATTCTGTGGATGTTCATAGACTTTGGTCGGTTTTATATATTTACAAAATTTACACTTTCCACATTTAAAACACCCAATAGGTGGATTCAGCCATGTATTTGTAGGTCTATTTTCCTTAAAAAAGCTGTGTACCAGCATATCCTTTAAGTTCTTCCCTCTACGATATGTTATGGATACATGGGATGTGAGATCCTTTTCTAGGTCTTCATCACCTTTTTAAATATGTCAATGTTTTGATAAGATCTCTTTTATTGCCGGTGAGTCATACCCAAACGTCATTATACATCTGGGTTGTGTTTTTATAGACTCTGAGTTTTTTGTAGATTGCCTATTCAGCATTTCTTTCTGTCACAGCTAAGAGCATATTGGAATGCCTTTTTAAGGCACTTATTTGGGTATCCCCTCTCCCGAAATCTCTGTCTGAGTTTGTCTGCTTCTATCTTGAATTCAGTATCTGAGCTGCAATTCCTTCTTATCCTTAAATATTGTCCTTTGGGAATGCCTCTTTTTAATGGTTCAAAATGTTGGCTATCCCATAAGAGCAGAGTATTGGTGGCTGTATCCTTTCTATAGGTGGTGGTAGTGATTTCCCCCTGATTGCCTTTCCGAATATATAGGTCTAAGAAGGTAATTTGGGATAGGTGTATTTCATATGTAAATTTGAGACCTATCTCATTGTTGTTCAATAGGTTCATAAAAGTCTCGAATTCTACTTTTGAGCCGGTCCAAATTAACAAAATATCATCTATATATCTACGCCAAATTAAGGCGTGACCAATAAGATGTTCATAAATTTGGTCGGAGAAAAGTTTCTCCTCCCACCATCCTAATAAAAGATTGGCATAACTGGGTGCACAGGAGGTTCCCATAGCCGTACCTTTCTTTTGATGGAACCATTTTCCATTGAACAAGAAGAAATTGTGTTTCAGGATGTATTCAAGTAGTTGAACAATAAAGTTGTTGAATTTTTTAAGGTTGTTGCTTTTTGCACTCAAAAAATGTTGTACTGCCTCTATACCAAAGGTATGTGGTATACTGATGTATAAGGCTTCCACATCTATAGATGCAAGCCATGAATTATTTGGAACTGTTAGATTCTCCAGTTGTCTTAGTATGTCATTGGTGTCTTTAACATAAGAAGGTAGATTTTGAACTATGTCCCGAAGGTAAAAATCAACAAAGATGCTGGCATTAGATGACAAATTGCCAGTTCCTGATATTATAGGTCTTCCTGGAATAGGAACCATTTTTTTATGCACTTTAGGTAAGGCATAAAAAGTGGAAATGCAAGGGTATTTTGGCAAAAGGAAATCATATGTTTGATCATCTATAATATTTTCTATTTTTCCTTTCTCTAATATAGATTTAAGTATTAATCTATATTCTGTGGTAGGATTTTTTGTTATTATTTCATAGGTTGAATTATCCTCCAGGATCTTATAACACATTTTTTTATAATTCTCATTGCTCAATATAACCAAGTTGCCACCCTTGTCTGCAGGCTTGATTTGTATGTCTTTAAGGGATTTAAGTTCATTTAATGCTTGATATTCCTTTCTTGTTAAATTAAAACGTCTTTGGAGTCTCATGTAGTCAAGATTTTCTATTTCCATTGTAACTTGTTGAAGGAACACCCAGATGTTCGAAAACTCCTTAAAAACTGGTGTAAACTGACTTTTATTTTTCCAGATCTTTTTTGGTTCCTCCCTATTTTCAGAGTTGGAGATGTTATCATATGAACATATGAGATTGGGGATAAGCAAAGAGGATATTGAAACTTTCGAACTCCTTATGTCCCTCTTAGAAGATAACATCTCCAACTCTGAAAATAGGGAGGAACCAAAAAAGATCTGGAAAAATAAAAGTCAGTTTACACCAGTTTTTAAGGAGTTTTCGAACATCTGGGTGTTCCTTCAACAAGTTACAATGGAAATAGAAAATCTTGACTACATGAGACTCCAAAGACGTTTTAATTTAACAAGAAAGGAATATCAAGCATTAAATGAACTTAAATCCCTTAAAGACATACAAATCAAGCCTGCAGACAAGGGTGGCAACTTGGTTATATTGAGCAATGAGAATTATAAAAAAATGTGTTATAAGATCCTGGAGGATAATTCAACCTATGAAATAATAACAAAAAATCCTACCACAGAATATAGATTAATACTTAAATCTATATTAGAGAAAGGAAGAATAGAAAATATTATAGATGAGCAAACATATGATTTCCTTTTGCCAAAATACCCTTGCATTTCCACTTTTTATGCCTTACCTAAAGTGCATAAAAAAATGGTTCCTATTCCAGGAAGACCTATAATATCAGGAACTGGCAATTTGTCATCTAATGCCAGCATCTTTGTTGATTTTTACCTTCGGGACATAGTTCAAAATCTACCTTCTTATGTTAAAGACACCAATGACATACTAAGACAACTGGAGAATCTAACAGTTCCAAATAATTCATGGCTTGCATCTATAGATGTGGAAGCCTTATACAGCAGTATACCACATACCTTTGGTATAGAGGCAGTACAACATTTTTTGAGTGCAAAAAGCAACAACCTTAAAAAATTCAACAACTTTATTGTTCAACTACTTGAATACATCCTGAAACACAATTTCTTCTTGTTCAATGGAAAATGGTTCCATCAAAAGAAAGGTACGGCTATGGGAACCTCCTGTGCACCCAGTTATGCCAATCTTTTATTAGGATGGTAGGAGGAGAAACTTTTCTCCGACCAAATTTATGAACATCTTATTGGTCACGCCTTAATTTGGCGTAGATATATAGATGATCTTTTGTTAATTTGGACCGGCTCAAAAGTAGAATTCGAGACTTTTATGAACCTATTGAACAACAATGAGATAGGTCTCAAATTTACATATGAAATACACCTATCCCAAATTACCTTCTTAGACCTATATATTCGGAAAGGCAATCAGGGGGAAATCACTACCACCACCTATAGAAAGGATACAGCCACCAATACTCTGCTCTTATGGGATAGCCAACATTTTGAACCATTAAAAAGAGGCATTCCCAAATGACAATATTTAAGGATAAGAAGGAATTGCAGCTCAGATACTGAATTCAAGATAGAAGCAGACAAACTCAGACAGAGATTTCGGGAGAGGGGATACCCAAATAAGTGCCTTAAAAAGGCATTCCAATATGCTCTTAGCTGTGACAGAACAGAAATGCTGAATAGGCAATCTACAAAAAACTCAGAGTCTATAAAAACACAACCCAGATGTATAATGACGTTTGGGTATGACTCACCGGCAATAAAAGAGATCTTATCAAAACATTGGCATATTTTAAAAGGTGATGAAGACCTAGAAAAGGATCTCACATCCCATGTATCCATAACATATCGTAGAGGGAAGAACTTAAAGGATATGCTGGTACACAGCTTTTTTAAGGAAAATAGACCTACAAATACATGGCTGAATCCACCTATTGGGTGTTTTAAATGTGGAAAGTGTAAATTTTGTAAATATATAAAACCGACCAAAGTCTATGAACATCCACAGAATGGTGAAACCTTTATCTTAAAGGATTTCTCAAATTGCTGTTCCACAAGTGTGATATATGTAGCCTCATGCGTATGCAGTAAAATCTACGTAGGAAAAACGCGGCGTCAGCTACGGAGACGCATAGGGGAACATGTATATTCTATCCAAAAAGAGCTGGACACACCCATAGCACGCCATGTTAAATATTATCATAAAGGAAAAAGTGAAGTCTTGACCTTCACAGTACTGGAAAAGGTACATCTGGGCCCTAGACAGGGGGACTTGGATAAGAAACTATTACAGCATGAAGCTCGGTGGATTTATAAATTAAAATCATTGACTCCCAAAGGTCTTAATGAGGGTTTCACTTTCACTTCTTTTATTTGATTTGGGCATATTTTTTATTTCATGTGATCATACACACATCACAAATTTTCATTATTAAATGGGGTCCACCCATTCACAATCACCTTTAATCTGTCTTGACATATATTCACTTGATACCCTTCTGTCACCTTACACAAGAGGAATATATAAATTATTACCTCCCATCTTCTGCATTATATTATTCCACTTTCAAGGACCTTTTGTCCATTTCTCAGCACTTTTGAACTATTCGGTATTATTGTGAAAAGTCTCCTTTTATTTTAGGATTTTCTCTTTATTCTAGCATTATTATCACAGTTCACATTTTTTGTATATATAGTCACCTTCAGTAACCAAGCTATACCTTGGACTGATATTTATTATATATATATTTATTATGTATAAATCATATTCACTAACACCCCCCTTTCCCTTTTTTTGGCTTCTAATAAACCCAAATATAGAAGTGTTTCTCCCCTCTTTCTTCCTTTCTACTTACTTATTGAAAGGGTGTGGCAAATAAGAGAACCCCTTTCTTCTAACAACAATTTGGAGTACATATTACACCACGAAGTAAAACAACACAATTCAAATAATCCTAATATTTATCATAGGAGCCCATTCGATCTTCCTGCCAAATAATGATAAGATTTACCCCTTTCTACTTATAGTAGATATTACCAGTGTCTTCTTAACACACAGGTACAAACCTGGGCATATATCATAACTAGGGGAGTTTTAAGTGTTATATAACGCTGCAATCAAAGTTAAGTCTTAGTACCATAAACATGGGAGCTGTTTTTTCTCCCTGGTAAACTATGACAAAAGTCTAGACATCTCATACAAGACACTTATATACACTAGACATCTCTTCCCCTTTAAATATCTGTACATAAGTATGCTTATGCGTTATAATTCTGTGAAGCACTATCTCTATAAAGATATCAAATAATTCTAGCACCTCACATATAGCCCCTTTTGGGGTTATAATAATACCAACTATTCTCCTCTTATGATCTTATGCTAAGGATTTCATATAACAAGAATAACATCTAATTTCCTCCGTCTCCCTCAATATTCCCAGCACACTTTCAGCAGGCAGTAAGCACCATGCTATTCCGCCCACAACCAGAGAGGGCGTCTGAGACGTCACTGAGCACGTCCCACAGCTCCTAATTAGTTGCCATGGAGATGACAACACTTTAAAAAGGGCTCCAACGGCCCCAGTAGGCTTACCCTTGAAGAAGACGTCTGATGACGTTGAAACGCGTCGGCTTTTGAATAAATATTCTTTTATTAGAAGGTATGCAAAATCCAAACATAAATAAAACATTCTTAACAGTCATAAATGTCAGTTTTATCAAGTCCTCTAAACATAAAATTATCATTTTGCAGCATTTAACTGACTAAACCTTCTTGTTTTTTTTAATTTTTAGTGAGAAAATGTTCTAATGTCTAGGCTGGTTTTTCCAACCATATAAAAAATACAAGGCAAAATGAGCCAATTAACTTCTAGAGTACACAATCGATAGGAGTATACAATATAAGATGTATTACCTATCTATATTAACTAAACTATCATATACCATACCCCAGATAAGAGAGAGAGAGAGAAAAAAAAAAAAAAAAAATATATATATATATATATATATATATAAACTAAATAGAAGAATCATTGGCCCCTCATGGCGGCCACAAAGCAGTCCCGGCTTATTTCTCCCTCTTACCTCAGATCCTTCCCGCCATCCAGCCCCTCTGAAAGGTCTCCAAAGCTCCCCCACTCCAGTCCACTCCTCAGAATCGCTTCAAGCAAATACAGGCATTATACTAGGGAAACGCTAAAGGAGGATGTTATCCAAGGGTCCCAAACTATCTGAAATTGGGGCATCCTATCTAAAACAATATGAGTTAGCCTCTCATTAATAAGCAAATAGTTGATCTTCTTAATTACCTCTTGAAAGTTTAGATTCATGTCCTTCCATCTACTAGCTATGTGAATCTTTGAAGCCAATGCCATTATTTGAAACAACTTGTTCTGGGATTGCGACAAGTTTTTAATATGGACCCCCAGTAAACAGGATTCAATTGAAGGAACTACTTCTTTATGAAAAAGTGTGGAGGCTAAACGGGTCAATCGTTCCCAGAGATTCTGGGCACGTGGACAGGCCCACCAAACATGAATATGGTCCCCCACATCCTGGCATCCCCTAAAGCATTTGTTACTCTCCTGTGGCCTAAACTTCTGCATTTTATCGGGAGTACAGTAGGCCCTATGTAAAACTTTGATTGATGTTTCTAATAAAGCCGAATTAAGTGATCCTTTTGAAAGATTGGAGCAAGATTCAGTCCATTTGTCCCAGTCCCACTCCACCCCCAGATCCTTTTCCCAATGCAGCATAAACTTGGGTTTCTGGCCCCCCGAAGTGCCCAGAAAGGTGCTATACAAAGAACTCAGATTACCCTTGGCCAGTGGGAGATTTTTACAGATAACTGATAGCCAGGAGGCTCTGGGGGGCCCGGAATCCTTAACCATCTTGGTAACCCAACTTCTAATTTTTAAGTAATTGTAGAGTTCTGTAGTTGGCAAGTCGTGAGTCGTGCAAAATTGGTCATAGGTCAGTAGTTTGTCATTGGCGAACCAGTTCCCTATGCGATCCAGGCGTCTGGAGGTCCACCAAAATCTAGACATAGAGCTTGAATCTGCTAGAATTTGAGGGAAAGACATAACTGATAGAAGGGGTGATAATTCCGTGCTAAGTCGATGCCTAGATCTAGCCCATCTCCAGGCCTGGAGCGTCAAGGAGATCATGGGGTTTTGATGAGTTATGAAAGGGGCAGAGTCCTCAGGCATCCAAACCAACTTATCCCAACTATGTGGGAACATTTGATAATTTTCCATAAAGACCCAAGATGGATGGTGTTTCGTAGAGTGGGCTCTAGGCAAAGGAGCCAGGTGTGCAGCTTTAAGATAAAGTCTTAAATTCGGAGTCGCGAGGCCCCCTCTATTCTTGGAGCGAAACATCACCTGCCTGGGAATGCGAGGGCGTTTATCGTCCCAAATGAACCGGGAAATGCTATTCTGGAATTTGTCTAGGTCTTTAAGGGAGAGAGGGATAGGAAGGGATCTAAATAAGTATAGTAATTTAGGTAAGATATTCATTTTCACAGCCGCAATGCGGCCTGTCCATGAAATCTTAAAGCTCCTCCATTTCTGCATATCCAATGTCAGAGATCTATACAAGGGAGGAAAATTTGCCCCGTACATATCCCCAAACTTGGAGGTAAGTCTAACACCTAAGTATTTTATAGACTGTGCGGGCCAAATAAACTGGTGATTAGCTTTGAGGATGTCAATCTCCCCCTGCGGCAATCTGATCCCCATCGCCTCAGTCTTCTCAACATTCAGCTTGAGACCCGAGATTTTGCCAAAGTCCTGGACAGTGGACATGAGTGCAGGTATGGATGAAAGGGGATTGGTCAGGGTGCAAAGCATGTCATCCGCAAATAAAGAGCATTTGAAATGCTGGAGGCCTACCTGTACCCCCTGGATGACTGGGTTGGCTCTAATTGCTTGCGCAAGGGGTTCTATGGCAAGAGCGAATAACAGTGGGGAGAGCGGACACCCTTGCCTGGTTCCTCTTTGAATGTGGATGTCGACTTTGTGCTCCCCTGGGAGTTTTAGATTGGCTGCTGGGGAGTCATAATATCTCGTAAGTAAATTAATAAAGCGTCCCTTGAATCCAAATTTGTCCAGAATCTTATATAAATATGGCCATTCTACTGTGTCAAAAGCTTTCTCTATATCTAAAGCTAAGAGACAGACTGGTAGATTAGACTTCTGAGCCATGAACTGTGCGTTCATGACCCTCCTAACATTGTCCCCGGCCTCTCTAAAGGGAACAAACCCAGTCTGGTCCTTATGGATCAAATCGGGTAGAAATTTAGAGATGCGGGTGGCCATAATTTTCGCCAAGATTTTTACATCCCCATTGATTAGGGATATAGGGCGATAATTTTTCACCTCTAAAGGGTCCCTGCCATCTTTTGGGAAAATCACCAAATCAGCCCGGTTTAGCTCCGGGGGCATAGACTCTCCGTTTAATATGGCATTAAAAAGAGATGTCAAGTGGGGGGTAAGAAGAGGTTCAAATTTTTTATAATACAAGTTAGTAAAGCCATCCGGTCCTGGGGATTTGCCCAACTTAAGATTCTGGATGGTAAATTTAACCTCCTCCTGTGTTATTTCTAAATTCAAATCATCCAGTTGATAATCCGGTATTTTAGGGAGGTCGCATGAATTTAGAAAGGAGTCTATATCTGATCCACTGCAGTGGGGTTGCGAGGAGTATATTTTTTGGTAATAATTTTGAAACGTTTTTTGGATATCATTGGGGCTGTAGGAGATTTGACCGCCAGGTATCCTAATTTGGGTGGTTCTGGGTTGGGAGAATTTATTGTTTAGTCTTTTAGCCAAAAGGGAGTCAGGTTTGTTTGCCTTCCAGTAATAGAGGTGCTTCATTTTTCTCATAGCCCGTTCAGTTTGATGGGACAAAATAGCGTCCAGCTCAAGCCTAGTCTGGTCAATTAATTTACGCCCCTGAAGAGAGGGGCACTGTTGGTTTTTCTCCTCTAACCTCTTTAATGAGGTAGAAAGCTCTGTCTCCTTCTGCCTAAGAAGTTTCTTATGTATAGAGGACAGCTTAATGCAAGTTCCTCTAACAAAAGCCTTATGGGCGGCCCAAAGCCATCCAGCCCCAGTTTCGGGGGTGTCATTAGTCTCAAAAAACAGCTGTATGTCCTCGGATATGGAATCCACACTACTCGGATTAGACAGAAGGAATTCGTTCAGCACCCATTTATAGGGGAGTCGAGGATTAGGACCCAGATCCAGCTCAACTAGTACCAGAGCATGGTCTGACCAGGGGCAAGGGACTATCTCAGAGTTTATGGTAGAGTCGTACAATGAGGAAGTGATAAGTAGAGCGTCAATTCTAGAGTATGTCAGGTGAGTCTGGGAGTAGAAAGTGTACTCTCTCTTGTCCGGATGCTTACCCCGCCAGGCATCAACTAACCCCAAACCGTTCAGTAAGGACTTAATCTGATTAGTCTTGTTGGGAAATCTGTTGGTCGGTTTTCCAGATCTGTCAAGTGTCGGGTCTAAGGTCAGGTTAAGGTCCCCCCCAATAATCAATTTCCCCAAATCCTGAGCCTCTAGTTTTTTCAACAGGTCTATGAGAACAGAGTAGGGGGAGTTCGTAGGAGAATACAGAGATAGCAGCGTCATTCTTTCCCCTCTTATAGTCCCAGTTGCCATAACGTAATTGCCATCCCCGTCTACCCGAGTGGATTCTACCTGGAAGGGGAAGGTCCTATGCAGCAAAATTGCACAGCCAGCTCTCTTAGTGGGGAGAGAGGCTAGATAATAGGTAGGGTAATCCTTATGTAGGAATTTAGGTTTGTTGCCAAGGGAAAAATGGGTCTCCTGCATGAAAATGACCGAGGGAGTATATTTTTTGTAGAATGCAAAGGCCTTCCTCCTTTTAAAGGGGGAATTGAAGCCCTTCACATTGTGGGTCACTATGGTGTATTTAGAAGTAGCCATTAAAAAATCGGGAGTGTAGGTGTATGCAACCTTACCTAATAGCTGAGCAAGTGAATGGCGAGGAGTGGAGGAGCCCGGAGAGCAGACAGAAGTCCCAGCGGGTATGCTGTTGGCGGCGGAGAAATCTCACTTTTATCAAGAGGGCTGAGAGCAATGGAAAGGGAGAAAAGCAGGTTAATATCGGAGAGGTAGATAAATCCGGGATAAAGGAAACGCGTCGGCTTTTGATGACGCAGCCTGTCCCCACGTTCAGGGCACGCTGGCGTTTTTATTTCTGAGTGCATGTGTGTAGTGTGTATGGTTACCCTCCCTGTCCTTATCCAAATGAGAGAAAGGTCGCACAAGTGCTGATATGGAGTGATTTATTACTGTTAGAGCACAGACTCTGTATTAACAGGCAGTTTGCCTATATTAAGGCAGTCTGACTTGTGATAGCCCATAGGGAACTCATATGATGGCTGCAATTTACCAGTAGGGATCTTTATGAGAGATAAGATCTAGAACACAAACACCTATCAAATAGGTGAGCTATCAGTATTCCAAATCAAGAAAGAGTTTATTAACCATATACTGGTAAAAATTCAGACAAAGATAAAAGCTATTACATCTTCCATAGATATAGCACTTTACAGCATTTACCCACTCAGTCATTATAAGAGATCACAGCTATACAGATAGTGCTGGGGGTACTACCCAGTGAAATCTCCCTGCTTTTATTTCTGTGATCATTTTTTTCCCTTTACATTGTTTAAAGGTTAGTAGGAATTGTGGTATATTCCTTTAAGGACTACATCAGGAGAACCTCACACCAGGTTTTACCATCCATATCCTGACACACAAGCAACAGAAAGAGATAAAATTACCCCTCTATTAAAGAGTAAAAACAACACATCACCCAAGTGCTTAATTTATCTCACACATTTAGCCTCTATTTTTAACTTTTTTTCCAATCCTGGATTTTTTATATGTGTTTTTAACTACGCCGTTGTTACCCTAGTTTCAATAAAGTAACCCATTTTATCATAAAAATTATTTTTCCTTACATATGTTCATATATAAATTAGACATTTGGTAGTAGATACCATAGGAACTAGCATTCCTGAGTTTTCACTCTATAGCTGCTTGAGTAGCAACAGAGCAGGTGACACGGAGGTATTATTGCTGTCTGTGGTGGAGATGACCCTGGATACATTTCACACTTCTTTACTGTTTAAAAATCAGAAATATGTCCTTTAGGTTATGTAATAAAACATATGTAAAAAAATAATAAAAAATATGTTAATATGAGGACCCTTGGTACTCGACTACCTCAGAACTTATCATTTTTGGTACTCAACGTGCCTGACTGAAAAAAAATTGTTTCGGAACTTGATGCTTCCTTGGTATTTGTTGCATTCGCGCCACCCTGCATCCTCTCTCACCAGAAGTACTGTGGCGCAGTGCAGCATGCCTACAAGAGCCTAAGAGCAGTCTGTGTGTTTACAAGAGCTGTCTGAGCCATCGAGAATCGACGTGCTGCATATGCCTATTACACAGTCCAGTCACATTATTATGACTTGAATAACCACTGTGTGCATGGACAGCAGCTAAACGGCATGGTAGTGAGTCAATAAGATGCTGGATGGATTGGCATGGGTATCTGGAGCTATGCAGACTGCAGTGCATCCAACAACTGCTAAAGAGCACTTAGCGGAGGATCCTTATGGTGAACATGGTGATTGAGGTAGTCCCACAGGTGCTCAATGGGGTTCATGGCCAAGACATTTCTAGGCCAGGGAAGTAATTGGAAGTCTTCGCTGTGATCCTCCAATCCACTGTGAATGCCAGTTCTCTTTTTAAAGTTCTCAAACCAACCATGACTGGCTTTAAATTCCTCATTGCTCTCATCACTTGTTGTAGACTCTTACCAGATTGGCATGCAATTGTTTTGCTTTCTTGCAATTGAATGCCTGGGAACTACTATTACCGGCTAACTGTTTTCCAAATGTACAACAATTTATCTACTTCCTCCAATGTGTGTGGCCTTTGCTGAGTCACAGTCTTCACACCTTTAGCCACATCGGCACCTTTAATAGCTTCCTTATTTTTCAGTATCGTAGAGATTGTTGTTCTAGACATTTTGTACTCAGCAGCGAGATAAGACATGTGGCTTCCACGCTCATACTTGGCTATAATCTCTTTTTTCCGTTCTGTAAAGGTTCTCACTATTTTTCTTGTCTGCTGAGTAGTATCACTAACATTCTTCCAACTTATGAAGTAAACAAGCTACACTTTGGTTCTTGTAAACACAGACTACACATTTATTATTATAGGCCCAGACTTAACTTTTATTCTTATAGGCACAGACTGCACTTTGATTATTTAAGGCACAGGCTACACTTTGATTCTTATAGGCACAGTCGTGCAGTCTCTTACAAGACCATGAACTGTGGTTGGAGGAAATTGTGGCCAGAAGCTGTAACTCCAAGGAACTTGGAGGCTGGACCTAGTCCAATAGTGGAGGACATCATGTCTCTGGGCAAGTCCATGGACCTGGAGATGTGTAATGAAGAAAACAAAGAGTTAGTGGAGGAGCACAGACAATAGCTCAGCAATGAGGAGCTGCAGGAACTTCAAAAGGGAGCAGCAACACATAGTCGCTGAGGAACTTTCTTTAGGTGAAGAGGAGGGAAGGGAGGAAGCACCTACTGCACTGTTCAAATAAATGTGTGCTAAATGGGTTGCGTTACAACATTTTCTGGAAAAGTATCATCCTGACAAAACTCAAGCAATCCGAAATGTGGACTTTTTTAATGATCAAACAATGTCTTGCTTCAGACACATTTTGTAATGAAAGCAGAAGTATGTTTCTGCTGAAACTCCCTACATAATATTCTCCTGCAGGGTTCATTGGTGTAAAGGGACAGAAAAGAGGAAGGTCCCCTGTGCATGTGCCTGATGTTTTATTGGAAGTGGAATCCCCTTCCAAGTAATAACCACTCTCCTTCTTCTCCTCTACATTGCCACCCTTTCATTGGGCCCTCAAGTCCTCTCTATACAGGTAAATTCTATTTTATTTTATCTAATTATTGCCTTTTGTTTTTATTTATTTATTTATTTATTTTTTTCAAATAAATTACAAGCATTACACATACATAACAAGAGGAATAAGAACACAGATGAAAAAAAGAAAAATAACATATGGGAAGTCGTGCAAAACAGTCCATTATTCATTCATAAATAAACAGTCGGCTATGATTTATGGATTAAACTTTCGACAATATCTCAAAAGGGAGACTCATTTCAAGTGTCATTTAATTTCTAAGAGAATACATGATTGTACTTGGATATAAGTCTTCTCAAATTATTCCCATCAAATCTTTTAGAGGGGTTAAAGAGATATTGATCTACTACCACAGGTTTAATATCAACAAATTACATTACTAAATCAAAATATAGTGGCCAGATAATGGCTCAGATGATATCATTCTATATACAGAGTAAAATGAAGCCAGATAGTATAGCAAGTCTCCTTCTGAATTTTTATCTATTACATAGAGAACAACCTTAAGATAATTTAATAGATTCCCAATATCTGTCCCATTTCGGCATACAAAATTCTGGAATACAGACCATCTGCTATTATGCATCAACTCTCTATTCAGATTAATAGTGTTGCACAACTCACCCATTGTTGGCACTTCGGATTGCTTCCAATATCTCACAATGAGCCACTTTGCAACCAGCAGAATATGGCAAGTCAGATATTTATCTGCTAGAGGGAAATCTTCCAAGTACATATGTAGGATAGCCAATTGAGGAGACCAAGCGATTTGTTTATCCAACACCTTTGATATCATCTGGCCAATATCTAACCACCAGCTATATATTTTCTGACAACTCCACCATAAATGATACTCAGAGCTTCTTAGACCGCATAATTTCCAACATCTGCCAGTGTGAGCATCTTCTCTCTTTATATTAAATTTAGTATTTTTTACCGGGGTTATGTACCATCTATGAATCAATTAAAAAAATAATTCAGTATATGCAATATTAATTGCAGATTTCTTAGTTGTTAATAAAATTTTTCCCCCACTTCACGTCAACTAAATTAATCGCAAGATCAATCTCCCAACTTTTAATACCCATACTTTTAGAAAATGGGATTTGTCGTTGATGATCCTACCACACTTTGAGATAATATGTATAAATTCTTGTTTTATGATAACCTCTTCCAATTTAGTTGGGGAATTCATCCCCAGAATTTTATAGTCTTTATCCATCAAATATTTCTTAAGGCTTTCATGGTTTATCCATGTAAATTTTTCAGAATCTAATTTCTTTTGTAATTCTTTTAAATTAAGAAAAGTACCTTTATGGTATATTTCAGAAATATGTTAAACCCTGGTCTATTAACATTTTTATTTTTTGACATAGAGCCTGTGATTTTAAAAGCTCTAAAGGAGCTGCCAAAGAAGGCTATCTAACCAATTTAACTCTCTCTTTGTAAGTATACCAAAATTTTATAATAGCTTTAATATTTTTTGGTAATTTACTAAACAAAGTTTTCTTAAACTTAGGAAGCCACAATAAAGTTTGAATGGAGTAATCCTTAACTAAAGAATCTTCTAGAGTTAACCATCTCGGTTTATCAAAGATAATATTCCAACTTATTAGTTGGGCTATGATAATCTTTTGGTGTAATTCTTTTAGACAGGGTGAATTTAACCCCCCATTAATCAGTTTATTATATGTTATACTTTTCCTAACTCTTTTTCCATCATACAAAAATGTATCTAGTTGATCCTGAATAGATTTTAAGAAATTATCAGGCAGGACATCCGGTATAGATCTCATGAAATAGGCAATTTTTGGAATTATTGTCATATTTAATGCAGCTATTCTTGCGGACCAGGATAGATTCAGTTGTCTCCAATCGGAAAGTATTGGTCTAATATTACCCATTGCATCATTAATATTATCTTTAAGGATTTTATCAGCGGCCCAGGAGAATTTAATACCCAGATGAGTTATATATTTAGATTTCCAATTAAAATTGTAATCTTTCTCCAACTGATTTTTTTGTTCGAGAGTTATACCTCTCATTAAGATGTCTGATTTTGATTGATTAATTTTAAAGAAAGAAATTCTTCCAAACTCATCTAGTATTTCTTGAAGTTTTTTGCAATCCTGCCCTGGATTTGATATAGTTATAACAATATCATCTACAAAAGCCATATATTTAAAATCATCCTTGCCAATATTAACTCATTTAATTTCTTTACATTCTCTTATATATATTGCTAGTGGTTCCATAAATAATACAAACAGCAACGGTGATAGAGGGCAACCCTGACGGGTGCCATTTCCTATTTTAAATTGCTTAGAATCAAAATCTGTATTCTCAACTCGTGCAATTGAATTCCCATATAATGCTTTGACTGATTTTGAAGCAAATTCTCCAAGTCCAAATGTACTTAATACACATAATAGGTATTCCCAATTAACTCTATCAAAGGCTTTTTCAGCATCTAATGATAGTATCATAGCAGCAATATCTTTATCTTTAACATAGGAAATTATATTTAGAAGTCGTCTTGAATTATCCGACGTTTGTCTACCTGGGACAAAGCCTGTTTGATCAGGATGAATTAAATTAGCTATTATAGGCTTTATTCTATTCGCTAAGATTTTAGAATATATTTTAATATTTATTAATGATATAGGTCTATAACTACTACATTCTTCTGGGTTTTTCCCATCTTTCAATATATTAACAATTTTAGTCTCGGACATCTCCAACGGGATATTGCCTGTTTGTTTAATCTAATTGAATAGACTACATAACTGTATTTGAAGTTCAGACTGTAGTACTTTATAGAACATATGGTCGTAGCCATCAATGCCTGGGGCCTTATTTGATTTTCCACTGTTTATCACATTAACTATTTCCTCACATGAAATTTCCCTATTTAGATTAATTAGTTATTGGTCTGATATCCTAGGAAGTTGAATATTGTCTAAAAAGGTGTCAATATCTGCTTTATCTGGTATCTTAAATTGTTGATCTTTACCGATATTGTATAGTTTTTCAGAGAATTCCTGAAACACCTTGCCAATTTTATCAGGGTTCATCTGGATTTGTTTTCCTATTTTGTATACGTTGTTTTTTTAATCTATTCGCCAGAAATTTACCGCTTTTATTACCATACACAAAATTGAATTGTTGGTATTTCCATAGAAGATTATCTGCCTGGGATTGTAACGTTCGATTTATTTGATTATTTATTGTATTAATTTTGGTACCTATATCTTTATTTGGACTCTTTTTATAAATGTGATGTAATTTATCAAGCTCAATATATAAAGTTTTGAGAGGCTTTCCTCTTTGCTTATTAATTTCAGCCATCCTAGAAATCATAGATTGCCGTTGTGCTGTGACATCACCCTTAAACGCTGTGTAAAGCATACTTTTTAATTTATTTTGGAAGTGCTGCATCCTTTCCGAGTTGTGGTAATTTGGTAACATTTCAGGCACTTTCTGCTTATACCGGGGGTCTAGTAATGTGGACACCCAGTACAGGTCGTTCTCCTTCATCCTTTTTATCCGAGGGTCCCTCCACATGCACGACAGCATGAAAGACCCCATTTGCACAAGGTTGGATGCCTAGCTAGTCATGTCCCGTTCCTCGTCCTCAGTGATCTCACTGAAGGTATGTTCTTCCCCCCAGCCACGTACAACACCAGGGGGACCAGATAGGTGACAACGAGCACCCTGGGATGCCTGTTGTGGTTGGTCTTCCTCCTCCTCCTCAAAGCCACATTCCTCATCTGACTCCTCTTCCTCCCAATTCTCTTCCAGCGTTGCCACAGGTCCAGCAAGCGATGCTGATAAGGCTGTTTCTGGTGGTGATGGTGACCACAACTCTTCCTCTTCCTCTTCACGCTCATCTACGGCCTGATCCAGCACTCTTCGCAGGGCACGCTCCAGGAAGAAAACAAATGGTATGATGATGCTGATGGTGCCCTCGGTGTGACTGACCAGGTTTGTCACCTCCTCAAAAGGACGCATAAGCCTACAGGCATTGCGGATGAGCGTCCAGTAAAGTGGCAAAAAAATCCCCAGCTCCGCAGAGGCTGTCCTAGTACTCGTTAACGGCCTTTTCTTGTTGGAGCAGGCGGTCGAACATTAGGAGTGTTGAATTCCAATGTGTCGGGCTTCCCACGACTCAGTTTCTTTTCGCACAGATTGCAAATGGCATCGCTGTTGTCACAGGCAGGCACACAAAAAAATTGCCACACTGCTGAGCTCTGCAATGACGGCATTCTGGTGGTGGCAACAGCATGCGTTGACTGGCGTGCTGTCTGGCTGAGCCCGGGTGCCGATGCATGCTGTCTGACTGTGCCACTAGCTACTTGCGACGACCTCCCCCTGCTTCCAACTCGTCTCCTCCTCCTCTTTGTCTCCCCATCTGAACTTTCCTCTTGTTCTTCTTCTCTTATAGCGGGCACCCACGTGACATCCACGGACGCATCGTCATCATCAACCGCTTCACTTGTATCTGACAACTCAACAAAGGAAGCAGGACCGGGTACAACATCATCATCATCAGACCGTACGTCCATGTGTGTAATGCTGCCTGACTGGGACATATCCCTGTTATCTACATCCTCTGGCACTAATGTTTGTGCATCACTCATTTCTTCCAACGGATGTGTAAATAACTCTGCTGAAAGGATCAAGTGAAGCAGCTGTGGTGCTAGTGTTGGTGGTGGCGGCAGGCGGGCGAGTGGTAACTGGAGAGGTGCCCGAAGCTAAGCTGGAGAAGGATGGTGCGTCTAGGTTCCGAGCGGAAGCTGTAGAAGATTGGGTGTCCTGTGTTAGCCAATCAACCATGTCCTCAGAACTTTTCAAGTTCAGGGTACGTGGCCTCTGAAAACTGGGCATTATTCTAGGGCCAAAGGGAATCACAGCACCACGACCACGACGCCCCCTGCGGGGTGGCCTGCCTCTGCCTGTCATTTTTTTTCCGATTAGTGGTACTATGCGTGCAAGCTACTGTGACACCAGATATGAGTGGCACTGTGCACTGGCAAAAGTTGGCACAGTAGACGCAATAGGCCTCACACACACGCCTGTAGGCAGGCAACTGATATTCAATCGATTACAGTAAAAAAAGGGTTCTTTTATTTCACTGTACACTAGGTTGCACCAGATATGAGTGTCACTGTGCACTGGCAAAAGTTGGCAGAGTAGGCACTGTAGGCCTCACACACACGCCTGTAGGCAGGCAACTGATATTCAATTGATTACAGTCAAAAAAGTGTTGTTTTATGTCACTGTACACTACGGTTGCACCAGATATGACGTATCACTGTGCACTGGCAAAAGTTGGCAGAGTAGATGCAATAGGCTTCACTCACACGCCTGTAGGCAGGCAATTGCTATTCAATCTATTACAGTCAAAAAAGTGTTGTTTTATTTCACTGAGCACAATATAAGCTGTGAGCCTAACACAGGCAGGCAACTGAAATTAGATTAAAGGAAAAGAGGGTTGTATTTTTTCAATGTATGGTACACCAACTATGACTGGTGAAACAGAGCAGAATATTAGCTGTGAGCCTGACACAGGCAGGAAACTGAAATTAGATTAAATGAAAAAAGTGTTGTTTTTTTTTTTTTTATGTATGGTACACCAACTATGACTGGTGAAACAGAGCAGAATATTAACTGCGAGCCTGACACAGGCAGGCAACTGAAATTAGATTACAGGAAAAAAATGGTTGTTTTCAATGTATGGTACACCACCAGGTATGAGTAGTGAAAATAAGCACAATATAAGCTGTTAGGTGTTAGCCTGTCACACACACACGCTGGCAAGCAGGCATATGCAATTAGATTACACAGAAAAAAATTATAAAATAAAATAAATGATGTTCTAGCCCTAAAGAGGGCTTTTTGGGTTGCTGAACTTGCAGCAGATATCAGATGAGTCATTCAGGTCTGTATTGGAAGCTAAATACACAGCCTGGCTATCTATTTCCCTATTAAATCTCCAGCAGCTACACTATCTGTCCTCTCACAACGAATGCAGCTTCAGAATGATTCTAAAATGGATGCTGTCCTTCAGATGGAAGGCTCTGGAAGGAAGTGTATGCTGCTGATCGGCTGGAATGTGTTTGCTGACTGTGAGGTGCAGGGTCAAAGTTTCCTCAATGATAAAGAATAGGGGGCGGACCGAAAAGCGAATGTGTCCGCCGTCCGCTGCAAGCGCGAAAGAGCAAAAATCGCTGTAAATAGTCCGCGGGCGAACTGTCCGGGACATCTCTAGCCGAGAACCATCAAGAACAGAAACCTAAGAATAGTTAACAGCTAGTATAAGATAGCTAATCAAAACTGCAAAGAGGAGAATCATCCATATTCAAGGCTAGATGTCAGATAATTAGAAATGAACACATATCAGCATGCTAATCAACATACTAATGACATGTACCTTTCTTCTCTATCTCTCAGCATCCAGGAGGAGGTCTGGGTCCTGTGACCCGCCAGAGGCGGCGGGGGCATCGGCCCCCGACCAGAAACATCCGGCACAGGGGGAGGAGGAAGGAAGATCGGAGGGCCCTGGATCTGAGGATGGGCAGGTCATTGACCTAACTATGGCCCCTCCTCTCCTCCCATAATGTGTCCGCCACCAGCATTCAAGCTGCCTCGCATCGCCCCCCCACCAGTGGGGAGACGGAGGATGGGCACGGAGAATGTGGGTCCTGGGCCCAGGCGGAGGAGGACATAGGGCCTCATTCGATTGCAATGTGGCCAATTGCTTAGGGCTCAATATCAGCACAGAGCATATTTCTTTCATCAATGTTTGTAGTTAGTGAACTTCTATCCAAAAGCAAGCTCTTCACTAACTACAAACTTCTGTAACTAAATGTATGCTCTGTGCTTATATAGAGCCCTATTCAATTGGCCCAATCGCAATTGAATGACGCCCATAAGGTCTGCAGACATGTTTTTGCCTTCTCAACAGCACTCCTCAGTGACCATCAATTGGTGACAGGTTAAACAGTACACAGCGGGCCTCATTCAAATGCGATTTGGCCAATTGAATAGGGCTCTTTTTAAGCACATAGCATATTTTTTTAACAAAGTTTTTAGTTAGAGAACTTATATCCAAAATCAAGGTCTTCATTAACTAAAAACTTCTGTCAAAAAATGTGCTATGTGCTTATAAAGAGCCCTACTCATTTGGCCAAATCGCATTTGAATGAGGACCAACGTGTCCAAAGAGTAGAGGATCATGGACCATGTAATGGGAGGTAGCCATTTGCTCAACAAGGACTTCATTCAATTGTGATTTGGGCAATTGAATAGGGCTCTATATAAGCACATAGCATATTTCTTTACAGATGTTTTTAGTTAGTGAACTTCTATCCAAAAGCAAGGTCTTCCGTAACTAAAAACCTTTGTACAAAAAATATGCTCTGAGCTTAAATTCAATTGGCCAAATTGCAATTGAATGAGGCCCCATATATCACCATCACAATATCCAAAACTCTGGAGCTGGGCTAGATTCAGTTAGTAGTGTGACCAATAAATTGTCACTAAGGAGTGCTGTTGAGAAGAGACACTGCAGGCCCTATGATGTTTTCAGTCCTTATTTTGTAGGTTTTGTCTTTTTTTTTGCTTCTCTCTCTTTTTGGTTTTTCAGGTGCATGAAGGCATCTCCTGCATCTGCAAGCATTGTGGAGGAATTATATGAGGTGTAAGGTTTTCCCAGTGCCTCTCAGGTAGACATTCCTTCAATGAAAGCCCCCCTTAACATGTAGCTCCCACGATCTTAAAGCTATCATATTGCCAGATATCTCAGACAAGCTTGTTGATAGCTTAAATGTAGACTAATTTCGCTATGGAGGTGGACTTGCAAAGTCTCACAATGGCATGTTAATGACAGCCAGCATAGATATATGCACTAGTGAAGCATGTGATCCTGACCTCAATATCAGTCTGAGAACAGATCCTTGGGTCTGATGTAAGTGACAGTGACTCTGGCTGCTGACCTTTGTGTCCTCTCCGTATTCTTGGGTATTTTCCCATATTGCTTATTATCCAGAGACCTAGCTAATAGTTAGTAATGCTTGCAGATGGGAATCAGGTGAATTGGTATATTGGTACAGTATTTAGCATTGTACTGTACATACATTGTGATTCTTTTCTTTGGATCCTCCTCCGCCTTTTTTTATTTGACCACTTTTTTTCAGATTTTGTTTTGTCACCACACTGTATGTGTGGATTGGATTACAAAACTGGATTGGATTACACAGTCCAGACGTTGAATCATCTGTCTCATTGAGCAGATCTAGACAAGTTGTAAGTGCTATGCACATAAATGGTTTCTTCAATTAAATGGAGTGATTTGTGATGATCCTTTTTTTCATCAGATTCCGGTTGCAGCGGTGTTGTAACCGCATATGACCCTGGTAGGTGCTATGCATCACACTCATTCTAGACTACATCATTACCCCCTGTAGGTATCCCCTTTTTACCAGCCTCTTTCTCTCCCAGGACCCACCTGCACCACACCCATGATATTAATGCACAGTCTTGACCACTGCTGATTGTGGTCTGTCTAGCAAATAAGGCTTTGTTATACCGTTTTGTGAATGCCCAATCTTGACCACTGCTGATTGTGGTCTGTGTATAAAATAAAGCTTCTTTAGACCGTTCTGATTGTGTTCATGTGTTATGAATATTTTGGGTTCTGGGACATCCACATGCATTACATTAGTGTCACATTCCTATAGATGTAAACTGATGAACTCTAGTTAACATGCAATAGATCAATACATATAAAACTGTTGAAGAGTCACAATAGCTTTAGATATCATATGATCCCAAATATCAGATCTACTAATAATATAGGGTTAATACCCATGACAAGTCTGATTAGCGATACTGTGGAGTAGGAACATTCCCCTGAGGGCCTACAACGAATAGGACAGGTGACATTGGAGTGGTTTTCCAGTTCCTTCTCTAGTTGATTGGGATTAGTCTGACCTCTCTGCTAAGATGTACCCACCTACACTGGCCCTACGTGGTATAGCTCACAGCTTCATTGAAGTACACAAACCCCTTCACCAACACCACTTAGCATATGTGTGAATGCAGTTAGTTACCAAATAATGCCCCAATAATAAACACGCATTGGCTAAATATACTTTGGTTATCATATGTTGTAATGGCCATGCAAATGCCAATATGACAAACCATGCTGCAACATGCAGAATCTGGTTAAAGCCACGCTACCCAATTCAATAGCAAAAGTAAAACATGAGTCAGGTCATATGAACCCTTTGCCACGCACATGAGCTCTATTGTGAGCCCTGAAATCTCTATCTAATTGCATAAACATCTCGCTCATCACATCTACATTTGGAAACATAAATATTTTGCTAATTACACTGCCACATGGCATATATCAAGTAGCAGGGAAAGATTTTAATGTATGTTGTTCAGTTTTTCAGTTGTGTCCGACTGTGACCCTATGAGCTGCAGCACATTCAGCTAGGTCCCAAACCTTAGAACTGCGCGATGTTGTCAGCGCGCTCATGTCAACCACATGTTGTCAAAACACATTTGCTGTGCGCGCCAATGTCGGGGTGACATATTCTATTATAGGGCTGTTTTAGAGGCTACAATGGAACCTGTGAGTGGGAAAGGGTTAATTTGGCCTGAATTCCATGTATGGGTGTTGACCATTCCAACATATGAGGAATATTAAACTAATTTTAACAACTATTCATTTGGAGGCCGTAATGTTTGGGCCTCCATTTTAGGGTTACAGGCTTAAACGCCATGCAGTCTTCAAAAACCATTACAAAATGGATAATAACGAGCTATGCACCCTCCAAATCCGCACAGGCTTGAATAACGAGCTACGGGCTTGGAGGACATTCACCCTCCAAGCCTGCAAGGGCTTAAATAACGAGCTACGGGCTTGGTCATTGAAGCCCGTGGGACTTGGACGGATTTTAAACTTAAAATCAAAGATTATAATTTGGCGATGTGCAAACTTGAGAATGTTTTGCTATTAATCCTCATGTCCCCCATTGTGTTCCCCATCATTTACAGTGCTTTGCAGTGCTGGATTGAATATATATTGGCTTCTACAATGCTTTGTGCTTGCGGCCTTCAACCTCCGAACCCGAACAGGTTTTAACAACAATTTACTGGCTTTGAGCCTGCGGGACTTGGGCCGGAAAATAAACCTGAAATTAAATATTGGATTTGGGCGATGTGTAAGCTTGTGAGGGTGTTGCTAATAATCCGAATGTCCCCCATTATGTTGCCTATCATTTACAGAGCTTCACAGTGCTATCTTAAATTTATATTTGCATATACAGTTTTCCGACTTTGCGGCCTTGAAACACGATTTATGGGCGAACGGGAAATGCTTGCGGCCAATTGCAGAATTTGCGGCCGGCCGTAAGGGGGACCTCCTTGATGGCCGCAAGGAATCGCAGCATTGCAGCCATTTTACGGCCGTTAATAGAATGAGGCCCTAGATCATAGAAAGAACTTAATATATTAATATATTTGTTGTGTTTAATAAAAGACTTATCAATGGATATACAATTATTTTTAATAAAACTGGGCGGGGCAGAAAAGGAGGAGGCCGGGGACATCGCGGGGAGGTAAGTACAATGTATATTATGTTTATTTTTTTTGTTTTATGTTTATAGTAGCGACTTGCCTGTCAAAAAATGACGGTCAATAAAAGAAAGTGTTGAAATGCTGTTTGTCACACAATGTGAGTGTACTGTGTGCCTCAACTATATAGACCCCTCTAACACAGTAATGAATGCATGTAATAACACTATAAGTGCCATGAGGGTCATCCAGGACCCTAATGACCCAAAGTGTAAGCACTACAACATTTTAACCCGGTCGCTTATGGGGGTCTATCCAGACCCTCATAAGCCTCTATTTAACCCCATCAGTCCCATAAGGGTATATTATGACCATTATGGGCCTGTTACAACCCAACATTAACCACATAAGTGCCATGACGGTCCTCAAGGACCATCATGACACTAAGTATAAACACTACAATGCACTATACCCTCCCAATAAAACATTAAATATCAACTAAACACCCTCTACACTAACCTATTAACACCTACACTACCTACCTACACTACCTACCTACCCCCTAATAACCCCCTCCCCACCACTGTAATTACAGAAATCAAAAAAACTAAAGTCATCAAAAATCTACATTAAATGAAATAAAAAAACCTTAATCACACAAAATAAAAAATCTACATTACAAAAAAAAAACCTAAGTCACAAAAAATAAAAAAGGAACATTACAGAAAATAAAAAAATACATTACAAAGCTACAGAAAAAGAAAAAAAAATTACACACCTGAAAAGGAAATACATATAATACATACAATACAATACATACAATACAATAAAATTAAATACAATACAATACACCCCTATCTAATATACACCCCCCTATCTATCTAATATACAATACTATCTATCTAAAATACATCCTATCTATCTAATATACATCCCCCTATCTATCTAATATACAATAAATACTATCTATGTACCATACATCCCCAATCTATCTAATATACAATACATGCTATCTCTACATAGCAACCCTAATTCTAAGCTAAAATACAATAATTAAGACCACTTACCTTTGAGATGTCCCTTCAGATCAGCAACCTAGGGTAAAAAAGATTTAAAAAATTACTACAACTACGTTTACATAAAATAAATAAACATTATAAACATTCTAAATATTCTACTTACCTTTCCAGCATGTCCCGTCCTTTTTCTTTTCCTCTTCTCCGGTGCTGCCCCTGTTAAAAAAAACTATAACATTAGTACATATAAATAAACATAAAACAAAGTAAAATAAACATAATCTACATTGTACTTACCTCCCCGCGATGTCTCCAGCCTCCTCGTCTTCTGGAAGCATCCACGCTCTAAAAAAAAACAAAAACAAAAAAAAACAACAGACATTCGCACTTGCGGATGTCCCTGATGCTAATGAGCCTCCTACGGAGTGTTCCAGAATAAAATTGGCAATGGCGGCTTCTGTTGGCTGAAATGCTGTCTACCAAATTCAGCCAATGAGATGATGTCAATTGTGAGCCAATGAGAAAGGGATACACCCCAAAATCCCATTCTGATTGGATAACGCACCTGTCAATCTTTATTTGAACCAATCCGAAGGCTTTATTGCCATCAGCGAATCACAATGGGATACACCCCCACGGGGTGATTGGCTGAAGACATCTGCACCTTCCCATTGGCTGTAATACTGATTGACATTGACAACAGCCAATGAGAAGGCACAAATGCCTTCAGCCAATCAGTACATGGGGGTGTATTCCATTGTGATTGGCTATTGTCAGTGCAACCAATCAGAATGTGCAGATACCTCCAGCCAATCACCCTGTGCGGGTGCATTCTATTGGGATTGGCTGAAGGCATCTGCGCCTTGTGATTGGTTTAAATAAAGATTGACAGGTGCATTATCCAATCAGAGTGGGATTTTAGGGTGTATCCCTTTCTGATTGGCTCACACATTGGCGCCTCCTGATTGCGTGAATTTGATAGACAGCGTTTTCAACTAATCAGAAGGCACCATTGCCTATTTTCTTCCGGAAAAGTCTCCGGGACGCTCATTAGAATCGGGGATGTCCGCGAGGGCGGATGTCCGTTATATATATATAATTATTTGTGAGTAGAATATTTACAATGTTTAGAATATTTAGAATGTTTATTTATTTACTGTTAATGTGTTGCACTATTTTTTAATTTTTTTACTCTAGGTGGCTGATCTGAAGGGACATCTGCAAAGGTAAGTGGTGTTAATTATTTTATTTTAGCTTAGAATTAGATTATTTTATATATCGATAGAATTTATTGTATGTTAGCTAGGTGTATGTGTTTTATATAGATAGCATAGCATGTATTGTATATTAGATTGTGGTATTTATTGAGATAGATTGGGAGGTGTATATTGCATAGATATGATGTATATTAGATATATAGGGCCTCATTCTATTATCGGCCGTAGGAGATGCGGGGCCGCGAGGACTGGCCGCAAGCTTTTCGCCTATTCTATTCCCTTCCGGCCGGGGATTCCGGCAGGCTTGCGGCCGGCGCCTTGTGGCTGGCGCCGGAGGAAAGCCTTTGATCTTAAACGGCCGCAAGAGTTTCGGTCGTAAGAAAATCTTGGTTGCTATTCAATTGATCCGGGAACCCTCTCTGCAAGGCTAAAACCGAGCCGCAGCTTACTTGCAGCAAAAAGGTCCCGCAGGCACACAATTAAGCACATTTAAAGCCATAATAAAGCCATCCTGCACTCTGAGGAGACTATAAAGTGATTGTAGGTGTTAGCATTCATAGCACATCATTCCCCTACACTCAAATCCGTAAATAATTTTTTTTTTAAATTTATTTCACATATCCATGTAAAAAGTCCAGAGGGCTTGGAGCACCTCAGACCCGCCCACGCTGCGGCCGGAAAATAAACAGTTAATGTAATCTCGGATTTGGGCTGATGTGCAAGCTTGAGAGGGGGTTGCTATTCATCCTCATGTCCCCCATAATGATCCCTAGCATTTACAGAGCTTTACAGTGCCGTCTTGAATTTATTTTTGCATTTAAAGATTTCTGAGCTTACGGCCGATTGCAAGATATACGGCCGGCCGTAAGGGGATATCCTTGCGGCGCTGTATAATTGAATTGCAAGGTAACGGGAGCCCTGCAAGGAATTGCAGCTTTGCGGCCGATTTACGGCCGATAATAGAATGAGGGCCATAGTATTTATTGTATATTAGATAGATTGGGTGATGTATATTATATAGAGAGGATGTATATTAGATTACAGTATTTATTTAGATAGATTGGGGAATGTAGATTAGATAGATAGGATGTATTGTATATTAGATTGGGGTGTATTGTATTGTATTTCCTTTTATTTGTATTTCCTTTTATTTATATTGTATGTATTATATGTATTTCCTTTTCAGGTGTGTCATTTTTTTTTCTGTAGTGGGTGTGGGGGGGGTTGTAATGTATTTTTTTATTTTCTGTAATGTTCCTTTTTTATTTTTTGTGACTTAGGTTTTTTATTTTCTGTAATGTAGATTTTTTATTTTTTGTGATTTCGTTTTTTTTATTTTATGTAATGTAGATTTTTTATTTTTTGTGACTTTAGTTTTTTTTATTTTATGTAATTAGAGTTATTAGGGTGTAGGTAGGTAGTGTAGGTGTTAATAGGTTAGTGTAGAGGGTCTTTAGTTGATATTTAATGTTTTATTGGGGGGGGGGTAATTGTATTGACCCCCATGAGTGACCGGGTTAATGAAGGGCTTATGTGGGTCTGTATTGACACCCCTGAGTGACAGGGTTAATGAAGGGCTTACGGGGGTCTGTATTGACCCCCATGAGTAACAGGGTTAATTAAGGGCTTATGGGGGTCTATATTGACCCTCATGAGTGACGGAGTTAATGAAGGGCTTATGGGGGTCTGTATTGACCACCATGAGTGACAGAGTTAATTAAGGACCTATGCGGGTCTATATTGACCCCCATGAGTGAGGGGGTTAATTAAGTGCTTATGGGTGTCTGTATTGACCCCCATGAGTGACAGGGTTAATTAGGGGTTTATGGGGGTCTGTATTGACCCCCGTGAGTGAGGGGGTTAATGAAGGGGAGTTTGGGGGTCTGTATTGACCCCCATGAGTGACAGGGTTAATGAAAGGCTTATGGGGGTCTGTATTGACCCCCATGAGTGACAGGGTTAATGAAGGGCTTATGGGGGTCTATATTGACCCCCATGAGTGACAGGGTTAATTAATGGTTGATGGGGCTCTGTATAGAGCCCCATGCGTTATAGTGTATATATATTTTTTTTTATAATGGGTCCTTTAAGGACCTTTACAATCATTTAAGGACCCGTAACGCGGGAATTTTGAATTTTCATTGCAGCGTGTGATCGGGACCCCCACTGCGATGGTTAATGTGGGCTTAATGCGGGTCTCCGAGCTTATCTCGTATCCCGTGGGGTTAAAGGTAAGTGGTCTTAATTATTTTAGGTTAGAAATAGTGTTTGTATATGTAGATAGCATTCATTGTATGTTAGATAGGGGTATGAATTTTAGATAGGATTTATTGTATATTATATAGTATTTATTGTATGTTAAATAGGGGTATGTATTTTAGATAGATACTATTTTTTTTTAGATAGGGGTATGTATTTTAGATAGTTAGGATTTATTGTATATTATATAGTATTTATTGTATGTTAGATAGGGGTATGTATTTTAGATAGATACTATTTTTTTTTAGATAGGGGTATGTATTTTAGATAGTTGGGATTTATTGTATATTATATATTATTTATTGTATGTTAGATAGGGGTATATATTTTAGATAGATAAGATTTATTGTATACTATGTAGTATTTATTGTATGTTAGATAGGGGTATGTATTTTAGATAGATATGATTTATTGTATATTATATAGTATTTATTGTATGTTAGATAAGGGTATGTGTTTTAGATAGATAGGATTTATTGTATATTATATAGTATTTATTGTATGTTAGATAGGGGTGTGTATTTTAGATAGATAAGATTTATTGTATATTATATAGTATTTATTGTATGTTAGATACGGGTATGTATTTTACATAGATATGATTTATTGTATGTTAGATAGATAGGGGGTATTGTATTTTATTGTATTTGTATTGTATTGTATGTATTCTATATGTATTTCCTTTTCAGGTGTGTATTTCTTTTTTTCTGAAGTGGGGGGGGGGGGTTGTAATGTATTTTTTTGTATTATGTATTATTTTCTGTAATGTTGCTTTTTTATTTTTTGTGACTTTATTTTTTGTCTGTATTGACCCCCATGAGTGACAAGGTTATTTATTGGCTTATGGGAGTCTGTATTGACCCCCATGAGTGACAGGGTTAATTAGGAGTTTATGGGGGGTCTGTATTGACCCTCATGAGTGACAGGGTAATTAAGTGCTTATGGTGGTCTGTATTGACCCCCATGAGTGGCAGGGTTAATTAAGGGTTTATGGGGGTTTGTATTGACCCCCATGAGTGACTGAGTTAATTAAGTGCTTATGGGGATCTGTATTGACCCCCATGCATGACAGGGTTAATTAAGTGCTTATTGGGGTCTGTATTGACCACCATGAGTTATAGGGTTAACTAAGGCTTATTGGGGTCTGTATTGACCCCCATGACTGACCGGGTTAATTAAGTGCTTATGTGGGTCTGTATTGACCCCCATGCGGGACGGGGTTACTTAAGAGTTGATGTGGGTCTGTATTGACCCCCATGAGTGACAGGGTTAATTAATGTATTATGGGGGTCTGTATTGACCCCCATGAGTGATAGGGCTATTTATTGGCTTTTGGGGGTTTATTGGCTTATGGGGGTTAATTAGGGGTTTATGGGTGTCTGTATTGTCCCCCCATGAGTGACGGAGTTAATTAAGTGCTTATGGGGGTCTGCATTGACCCCCATCAGTAACAGGGTTAATTAAGGGCTTATGGGGGTCTGTATTGACCCCCATGCGTGACAGGTTTAATTAAGTGCTTATGAGGGTCTGTATGTAGTGTAAATAGGCTGCGTGCGGGAGGGGAAGCCATTAGTGTAGCTGGGTACTTCCGCATTCTGTAAGGTAGTGTTGGAAAATGGCGCGAATGTGTATGTGGTAGGCGGGTTTGTATGACGAAGCGTCCTTGCTAATGGTGTATGTTGTAGGTCTTGTAGGTTTTTGTAAAAGCCATATTTGCTTAGTGGAATTTATCGGCTTTAGGGGTCTGTTAGCCTCGTTTTCGTTTTTTTCATCTGCCATTTTTTCTCTCGCTTAGGGGATTTTCGAGTGTGTAAACTTTGTATATTTGCCAGAATTCGAGGTTTAAGCAGTGTTTCAAACATCCTGGGTGTCCCCCCTTAGGGGGTTAATGTTTTTATTTTTGTGTGTTTTTTTGTGTTTTTTAATGTTTGCCGGTGTGCGTGGGTTGTTCGTTAAGGTCGTATTTTTGTGAGGTCCGTAGTTAGTCTCTGCATGTTTATTCTTTTTTTTCCAAGTGCCGATTATGTGGTAATTTTTAACCGTTTGTGAGGCACCGTAGAGCCTCCACCTCCGCAAATGTGGACCCTCGCTTCTGTATTTTTGCAGCCACATTCTTCCACTGACCTTAATGAGATATTTCTGTTGAAAACAGTTCAAGCAGCCAATGCAATTATCACAGAGAAACAAATGAGCTAACTACTTATCATAAATTCCCACTGTATATAGTTGTAAAGTCATAATAAACATGAAAAATAATTTCTTGTAGATAGAACGGATTGTTTGCAGCACATAGTGTTTTTATATAAATATGATTTACTGTTATAAAAAAGTACACTGTCCTATAGATGATGCACCCTTTATATTGCCTTGTTAATTCTGTATGTAAAAAACTGCACCAAGCACTCCAACAGCTGCTTTATTGTTGCTGCAAAGGGATTCAGTGCCACACTGCAGCCTTTGGTGCATGCAAGTGAACTACTATTATAATGGGAATTAGTTTGTGGGTGACAGAATCCCTTATAAGACACTGAAATAACACAAAATATCTGCCCAAGAGTATGGCCCACATTTTAATTATGTGATATAATTTACGTTATATCATGAAAATTGGCTGAGGGCTTTTTTTTCCCCTACATTACACGTTTATTCTAATTATCGCAGGCAGCCCACATGTATTCGTCAGTAGCAGTGAAGGAGCTGGATTAAGGCACCCACGCAAAATTACACCAACCAACTAACAAATAGGGATATTCTTGCTACAGCCATAGTGGCCAATGAACAACAGCAAATGGATTAGTAACTGACAGGCATACTGTATATATTTGCGAGCCCCACACCCCTGCACTGTTTTGTAGATTTTTACAAATTAGCACGCAGGTCCCAGGAGTTGGAGTTTTATTGAGCTAGCATGAGAGAGAGAGAGTGCAGAAGAAGTGACGGATTGGAGTGCAGCTTTCTATTCTTTTTCTTATTAAAGATAATTAATTGTACATTTAATTTTATAATACACATAAAAACTGATACAATATAATATAAATAATATACATACACATAGGATAAAAATACACATAGATACACTTTTACCTAGGACACGCCCTCCATACACCCCCTCCCTATACCCTATCAGATAAAAAACATCACACATATACAGTATATACATATAGTCTTTATTTGATTTAACCTTATATTATGTTTATGATTAAGATGCAGGGAGGAGCGGGGAGAGGTGGGGAGGAGAGGAGAGGAGGACTAGAGAAGGAGAGAGATCAGAGAGAGGGGGCCCTGAGGAGTAGAAGGGAGGGAGAGAGAAAGAGAGAGAGGTCAGGAAGATGGAAGAGGGAGGGAGGGTGAGAGAAAGTAGAGGGGAGAAGAGGTGGGGAGGGTGGTAGAAGAGTGAAGGGGAGAAAAGCAGTTATAGGAAGGGTGGAGGAGGAGGGCTAGGAGTGATAGTTCTGGGGGGAGAGGTATGACCTCATTGTGATTAGTTCCGGGTCAGAGGGGGAGGGGCCTGATCCCGGGGAAGGGTAGTTGGGGGGAAGGACAGGACTCAGGGTCAGAGCAGGGAGGTCCGGATCCCCATGCACTATCGGGATCTACAAGAAGCTGGAGGCAAACACAGGGACTGCACCCATATAATTACAGGGAGGAGGAAAGTTAAGGCCGGCCCCAAGGGCCAGTCCTGGAAGGAGGTGGCAGCCAATATACTGGTGGCCCCGGGTGACTGTCCAGTACAAGGTGTGGGAGAGGTTGCTGAAGGAGAACATGGAAGCAGGACCCATGCCACAACTGACTTTTGGATACAGGGTGGGACTCCCCTGAACCCCACAAGCAATGGTCCTTTATGGCCCAAGACTGAACTGTCACAGCCCCTGAATTAATGCTCTCTGTTCTTGGGATCCTAGCACATGTGGTTGCTAACATCAAAAGACTATCAAAATGGATATGAGATTTGTTTTAAGGACTGTGACAATGTGTCTTTAATTCATAATGTTTAAAGAATGTATGTGTGTTCAGGATGTGCTGTTATAGTGACTTGTTTAGTGGTAATGATTGTAAGTTTGTATATTCCATAGTTAGTTCATAACAATAGTAACTGCAAGTACCTTGTAGCTTATTTAATTTGTGCATTTATTTCCTATCATTGTTATTTGGTGATATATGGTGGGGGTAAATGGATGAGTGAACTTTTAACTCCAATGGCACATATAAACAAAAATTATTGTAAAACCAGACCTGGGAGTTTATTGCCCCTGTGGAGTTGTAAAAGGTGGACCATAAGAAGCAGATAAGGTCTGGAGACCGAAAGAAATCTGATCCCGCTAACTTAATGACAGCAGAGTGATACCAGATAGAGAGATAAAAAGAGGATACTTGGCTAAAGTGTGGGGTGGGGAAATGTACTGTTAAAAAAAACTATGAATGTGAATAAGGTCAGTCTCTATCTGATACACTAAGCAATGGTGTATGTCTTCCTTTTTTTATTGAAATACAAGGAAAGTACACAGAATCTAATTATATTGGAAGCAATATCTCTGAGTTTAAAGGTTCTTCTAGTATTTTTTCGGGATTCTCTGCCTGGAATTAATCCAGATTGATCTGAATGGATCATATGTGGGAGGAAATGTGCCAATCTATCTGTCAGAATTTTTAAATTAATTTGATATCACTGTTTATTAATTAAATGGGTCTGTAATTTTGGCATTGAGTAGGGTGTTTACCATCCTTATGTAAAACAATAATTTTAGCTTCTAGAAATTCTGCTTTTATTTATTTACCTAGCATAATATTGTTAAATAAAGTTTTTAGATGGGGTAATAGGATATCCATAAATTGTTTGTAATAATAATTTGTAAAGCCAACAGTACCTTTGTGAGGTTTGGAAACTTTTATTGCTGTTTTAATTTCTTCAATTGTGATAGGGACATTAAGAGAATCTAGTATTTCTTTGTCTATTTGAGAAAAATTTACTTCTGATAGAAATGTATTTATTTGTGTTTTATGGCCGGTCAAGCCACATTGGAATTTTGCTGTGTATAATTCTGCGTAAAAGTAAACAAAAGCCTTTTAATTTAGAGATGAACAAGTCTGCACTTTGTTGTTTAAGTTTTTTAGATATCAATGAGTCTGGCTTGTTCGAAAACACAAATAATTTTGATTGTGTGAGTTGCATTATTGTTATAATCTTCCTCTGTACAATAATGTTAAGATTGTGCTTATGTTTAAGAATTGCATTATAGATCTTATCAGATCTCTGAGCGGTAATATAATTTTGCCTAAAACGCTCATTGATTTGAGACAGTTCTATTTTCATTGATTTGAGACAGTTCTATTTTTTTTAGAGGTTGAGCCTAGTTAAATGCCAAAGCTTTTTTTAGGACCGCCTTGTGGGCAGCCCATACTCCCATTTAATCTACCTAGCCACCACTGTTCAAATGGAAATAATATACTCATCTGCATGAAAAAAATCGACTTTTTGGTCCAAATTAAACACTACATTTTCTCTTATTCCCTTCCCAAGTCCACCTCTTTCGCTTCTAGCCAAATTTTTCCCCTCACCCCACTTTAATATATTAATAAAAAGAGGTTGCTTATATTTAAGAGACTTGTATGTAAATAAAAAGATCATACATTCTGAAGATATAAAGAGGAAATATAATGTCTTACCTCATTTATGGTTAGAGTATAATCGTTTTAAGATCAATTTACTCACCTCTAATTTTCATTTGAAGGAATTCAGACAATTAACGCCTTGTGATAATGTAATACTTGCTAAGAATAAAAATCATCTCATTTCAAAATGTTTCAATTTGATAAGGTATACAAGAGAGGGATCTAAAAATAAGATAATGGGATTCTTTAAATAATCTTTAAAAATAAGATTATGGGAAGAGGATCTTGAGCAGTCATGGCCTGTAGAGACTTTGTATGGTGCATTCTCTATAACAGTTCACTAAATACTCCACTTATAGAGATACTTATTTTAAAGTTGTAAATAGATCATAGTCAAAAATACTGTTGGAGAAACTGTGGGCAAATTGGCCCATCCTTGCATGTTTGGTGGAGCTTTCCAGTAGCGGGCTCATTTTGGCATAATATTTTTTTGCAGGTCTCTCAAATAACAGCCTTAACAATACAACCTTCTCCAGAATTGATACTCTTTCACATCTTTCCTTCTACTATGCCTTTGGACATTAAAGCCTTTTGGTGCAGGTCTTGTTGGTTGCCAAATGGCTGTTTGTATTAAAATGGAAAAGTGGTGTAGAGTTAAAATTGTCCTTAACAAGAATAGACATATAGAACATGATTTCAGATGGGAAGGTATTATTAAAGACTCTCCACATAAGTGGACTATATGGGACAAACACTTTTTGCCGCTTCTCCCAACTTCAAGTGATTGAGACTTGCACAACTTTAGTTTAAATAACACCGCCCCTCTTCCCTTGGCCATCTCATTCCCAGGAAGTTGTACTTATTGTATTGTATGCCTTTTTCTTATTTTTTGTTTCCTTTTTTTTGTTATTCCGATTACACAGTTTATTATACTTATATAAATTATAAACGTTGATCATGTAACATGATTTTGTAAATGTATTATCATCATTGTATTTAATAGTGTATTACTCCTGTGTAAAGGAATTATAAATTTGATCTTGTACTTTATTTTGTTTTGTATGGTAATGATGAATGTTATATGTATGTATATATTTTCTATAAAGAAATTTGAAAAAAAGGAAATAATCTACTAATGCATTTTGGATTTTCTCTTTTGTAGGTATATCATTGAGGAATGCAGGGTTTAGAGGCCTACCAGGGGTACAGCCCTTCGGAAGTAATTTGCTCAGAGTTATGCTGACTAAATCATGGTCTGGCCAGGAGATCAGGTAGATAAACACTTCAATTACGTTTGATGCTAGGTTTTGTTGGAGTAAAATGTAATCAATTCATGAATGAGATTTGTGTCTAGCTGAATAAAAAAGTGTAGTTTTTCTCATTTTGGTTCATTGTTCTCCAGGCATCAAACAAACAGTAGCTTTTAAGCATTTATTTAAATGTTTTTTGTGACTGTTGGGAAGCTTCCGTTTTGTCTTTAAGGGTGTCTAATACAGTATTGATGTCACCTCCTAATACCCATGTATAGTGTTGCCAAGTGTCCATCAGTTCAGAGTGGAAGAAGATCGATTGTCCTGTATTTGGAGCATATATATGTAAAGCAATGACACCTGTCTTTCATTGATTGAGCCATGTACTAAAATATACCTTCCATCACTTTTTGTCTCTGTGTTTTAGTGTGTTGGAAGTTAAGTATTTTGTGGATTAGAATCCAGACATCTCTCTCTTTTTCTGTTGTAGTGGCATGGAACCCCTGGGTAAAGTGTTTCCTCCAGAATTTTGGCATTGATTTCTTTTTAAAATATGTTTTCTGCAGGAAAACAATGTCCGCACACATGTGGAGATATTCATGAAAGCAATCCTCCTCTTCATTGGTTCATTTAAACCTTGGATGTTATGTGAAGAAATTTTAAGATTCATGACTCACCGGTTACTGTACCAGTCTGTTCTTTGCCGAAAGTGCTTGTCGCGTTGGTGAGTGTAAAGATGCTGCAAAATGGAGAGTATCTCCTGCTCAGTGTAGGAGGGGGTGAAGGGAGGGAATGGTGGGATGGGTAAAGCTAAAGAAAAATAAATAAATCAAGGGAAAACAAACTGTGACGAAGTGCCCTTCGCCACTTTGTCTTGGAGAGGACTGTTTGCCAGCCTCCTGCCCTGCGACTATGGCCCTGGGACAGATTGCCCTTTAAACACAGTATTCGGCCATACCAGAGTGTATGTCACTCATTCTGGCCCTTTACATACAGGGGGGTCATTCGGTACTTGCCCTGTGTGAACCATGATACCACAGATAGTTATGCCATGGAGCCCATTCATATAATGAAAGACTATGGGAAAGACTTTAGCTACATGGCAATTGAACTGTGTGAAGAGGATCTGAGCGCTATTCAGTAGTTTTGTGCACTCAGATCCCAGCTATCTGGGGATATGTGAAATGTGAGTAAAGGTGAATTGCAGTAATGCTGATGGGTTGTCAAACTAGAGAATTGACCAACAAATACTTTTGTCCGGACATCCCCAGGCCGATCCGTTGGGATCAGACCGTGTATACCGGCATATGGTCACGGGGGAGGTGTGTAACGGAACCCATCACTGTTTTACCCTGTTTTATGATTATTATGGTTAAAATATGATCCTACTATTATACTGCATGTATGTTGGTTTATGTTCTGCAGAATAATGGCCCAGACTAGTGCAGACCTTGGCATGGGAGATAATCCTGTTACAGAGACTCTGCATAAGATAAAGGAAGTCTATTGTATAAAGTGTTTTCATTCTCAGATAAGAACAAAGAAGGATGATCTAATCCATGTCTGATTGTATTCCCAACTATTGTATTGTCCCTCTATGTGTATTGTATTGCCAACTATGGGGGATATGTGAAATGTCTGTGTGTTATGTGTAAAAGATACTTTTACTAACTTTTGAACCCCTGGTCTGATTCATGCCATTTTTTAATATGTTGTTCCCCTGGGTGAGAGCTATTGAACGGTGCTGGACTTAAAGGTGTACCCCCTGTATTTGGGGTACATCCAGAATGTGGTTAAAATTGTGTCTGTTTTAATTGTGTTACCTGTTATCTGAGGGGAGGAGACGTGGGGGTTGAACCATGTATATAATTGGCTGTTGTGATAATTATGTGGGTGTAGCCCTTCAGAGGGCACCATTGCATAAAAGGAGATCCCCTGTCATTAAAGAGACGACTTGACCCTTCAAAACGTAGCCTCGTCTTGTTATTGGAGGGGATCGCTATATCATACTGGGGATTGCTATGCTTTTGCATACTCCCTTGAGCTGTAACGAGTCTGTGGTGGTTGTGGTGTCCGTTGCGATGCTTGTAGGCCTCGACGCAAACTAGGACGCGTCCATCAACGGAGGTACCCGGTCGGGGTGCCAGTAAGATCCGTTACACAAACAATAAAAAATTTGTAAATAAGTCAAATAAATCCAATGATAAATTAACTAAGTGTCATATAGGTAAATTTTTCAAGTCAAAGAACAAAAGACCGTATTTAAATAATAAACAAACTTTCGGAGTTGACACTCCTTGGTTGAAACTCTAAAAGTTTTATGAAGGGTAAAAAAAAACACACAGAGGAGAGCGGTAGCTGGGTGAGCTGTATGCATCACTAAAACTAGATACAGAGGCAATTTAAAAAAACACTACCGCAATAAACACAAAGGCCATTTACCAATGCTGCTCATAGCACACAAACTACACCAGGGAACAGCCTTGCAATAAGCGCAAAAGAAGATCAGCGCCGACCTTACAATGACAGCAAAAGCGCCTCTTATAAAAAAAAAAAATTATCAGATGAGCGACGAAGGATCTCAGACCACCCAAAAAATGAATGTCTGTGGCAAACAGCATTACCTGCCTTACAATTTTATTGCTCCGTCAGACGCTAGTATATTAATGATATAGAGATATGGAACCAAAAGATACCTCTAGAAAAGGCCAGTGTGGCCTTGGAGTACAGAAGGAAGCATGTCAAATATTAGTAGAGTTCTGTCAAGATAATTCTCTGGTCATAGTAAACACCCTCTTCCATCAGCCTCAGAGGCAATTCTACACATTGACATCACTAGATGTTCTATATAAATTGGGGCCCAATCCAAACTTTTTTTAGCTGATTTACAAGTCAAGTTGACTCATAAACCACTACTGAGCTATTTCAGTTCCAAGAATAAGGAGCCTTTCCAGGAATAGCCCCCCAAAATAGCCTAAAGACATCTAAACACTAAATTTCGGGATAGCTGACCCATTCAAATTCTCCCCAAACCATTCAAATCTCAAATGCGATTGAAACACGTTACCTACTGAAGACACGTAAGTCCTCAGAAAGCACTAAATCCTACGTGTACTCAGACCTACCCATAGAGGCATCAAAAATGCCTGTGAAATGTGACAAGCATCAGGCAAAAAAAATGAATGCCTGGTAAAATGAAACAAGCATCAGCCAAAATGATCAGTGCAACACCTTTATTGAGTCGGACAAGGGGCTAATACCACCCCAACACCCACTACTGCACCTAGTCTCCTGGAACCTCCTCCTCCCTCCATACCACTACTCCCGTGAACCTTGGGATTTTCTCATTTAAGCTAAACAGGGAACCCCTCCCCCTCGCTAAAGGGATCCTCTGGGATTTCCTCCTCCTACTCACTGAAGGGAAGTCCCAAGATTCCATCCCCCACTAACAACCGATCCTCACATATACAGATAACCGTGGGGTCTATATAGATCATAGACCTTATTGCAACTTCTTAACCCCTGGCAGCTAAAAAGTCATCTCTACCATGGGGTCCCTAATGGACCATTTGACATTCAAAATCCTATAAGAAACCCATGGCATCTCAGTATTAACAGCACCTATCATTAAACCCTATGCCACGGAGCCCCTGTAACACTAACACTTTACATTAACTGTAGGAATATTAGGGCCCCCATTAGGGTGTAATTTACATAGGGGTCCAATATGAAGCCCTGTGTTAGTAATTAGAGTACCATGGGGGCCTTGAGAACCCCCATTCCACATAGGGGTTCATTTCACATTCCATAGAGGTTCATGTGGACCCCTATAGTGGTAGGGGTTAGCTTTTAGATACCATGGGGTCCATAGGAGTGTGAGAAAGTGATGACCATAAATGGAAAACAATAAATATATAGAAGTATAACAACAAAGGGGTATGACATTAAAAAAACTGTTACCAGGCTTATCTAAAGACAGATATCTTACTGGATTCATTTACTGCCACATGGTGCTCTAACCCACATGGTGCTCCAACGCATTGCAGACTGAGGCTAGAAGTGGATACTCGATCGTATTTTCATTAACCCATCCCGCCCCAGGAAGGATACAATATTGACTGCCAAGTTAGAGCTTTGCAGTCTTTATCTTTCCCGTCATCTCAAAGTAAAAAATACAATTGTGTGTTCCATTATATGGTAATACTTAACTATTGCTTATAGTTAGAGAAGTGTCCTATCAGTATATTAGAATTATACTTATATATACAATTAATTTATAACATAGCTCAGAAATAATATTGGATACATTGTTGTTTTTTTCTTCAAATTGCATGGGACAGAGGACTATTATAGTGCAGTCCATTTGCAAATTATTAGTTATATATATATATATATATATATATATATATATATATATATATATATATATATATATATTTAGAGAGAACGAAAGAGAGAGAGAGAGAGTCTTGTCATTTCTCCAGGCTGCGTGTTTCACTGTAAATTTCAAATTAAGAAATGTACTCAATGATTAATATAGCTTAGTACTTGTTAAAAGCTTTTCTAATAATTCCCTATATAGTTGTGGTAATTACGAATGTTGGTCACGCAATGTTAAAAGTTACGGGCTTGCATCGTAGGCGCTCATCACACGGCTCACACCACTTTGCTGTAAAGAGTGCCAAAGGCGCTCATTAGAGGCCTCGCAATTGTGGCTGTGGCCCTGTGTCTCTCTTCCCCTCCTCCTCTTCTTTCCCTGTGTCTCTCTTCCCCTCCTACTCTCCTTACCCTGCACCTCTCTTCCCCTCCTCCTCTCCCTCCCCTGTGTCTCTCTTCCCCTCCTCCTCTACCTCCCCTGTGTCTCTCTTCCCCTCCTCCTCTCCTTACCCTGTTTCTCTCTTCCCCTCCTCTCCTTCCCCTGTGTCTCTCTTCCTATCCTCCTCTCCTTACCCTTTGTCTCTCTGACCCTCCTCCTCTCCTTCCCCTGTGTCTCTCTTCCCCTCCTCCTCTCCTTCTCCTGTATTTCTCTTCCCCTTCTCCTCTCCCTCATTGCCTGCGATCCAAAATTACGAGCCGCAGGATTTAGAAAAAAAATACCCAATGTCGAAAAACAAGGCACTAACTGCCCGATCCACACAAACCCAAAAACACACTGATAAACACAATAATGAAAAAAAAAACTCACCCACTGCACGGGGGGACAGCCAGGACATCTGGAAGTGAGGTTGAATGCAAAGTTAAGCAAGAAAAGGAAAAACAAGGCTCTACGACCCTGGACCTCACAAACCACGTACGACTTTGCCAAACCCCCACATTTAGAGATCTGAGATAAGCTTGGAACACCACATTAACTCCTTGCTCCCCCCCCCCGATGTGTGCCCACATTAAGCCTATGCTGGGAGTCCCCATGGGGGACCCCCGGCAATGTCCAGACATTAACCCTTGCAGTGGGGGTCACGATTGTGTCCCCCACTGCATTTAAAGGTGTAAATTCACTGCCGCGGGTCATTAAAGGGCCCGCGGCACACAAACACTTAAGGTCGGCAGCGGGGGTACTGCAAGTACCCCTACAGGCACCTAAAATTAACCCCCTAATGCTGGGGGTCCCACATTAACCCTCGCACTCATGGGGCTCTATAAAGAGTCCCATGAGCCCCTAAATAACCCTGTCACTCATGGGGACAATACAGACCCCATAATCTCTTATTTAACCCTGGAACTCATGGGGGTCAATACAAAACCCCAAAATCCCTTAATTAACCCTGACACTCATAGGGGTCAATACAGATCCCCATCAGCCCTTAATTAATCCTGTCACTCATAGGGGTCAATACAGACCGCCATAAGCCCTTAATTAACCCTGTCACTCATGAGGGTCAATACAGACCCCCATAAACCCTTAACTAACCCTGTCACTCATGGGGGTCAATACAGACCGCCATAATCCCTTAATTAACCCTGACACTAATAGGGGTCAATACAGACCCCCATAAGCCCTTAATTAACCCTATCACCAGTGTACTTGTGTCAGTGTGCTTGTAACAATGTGCATTGCTTGTGCCAGTGTGTTGGTATCAGTGTGTTTGTGTCAGTGTGTATTGCTTGTGTCAGTGTGCATTGCTTGTGTCAGTGTGCTTGTGTCAGTGTGTTTGTGTCAGTGTGCATTGCTTGTGCCAGTGTGTTGGTATCAGTGTGCTTGTGTCAGTGTGTATTGCTTGTGCCAGGGTGCTTGTGTCAGCATGTGTCACTGGGCATTGCTTGTGTCAGTGTGCTGGTATCAGTGTGCTTGTGTCAGTGTGTATTGCTTGTGCCAGGGTGCTTGTGTCAGCATGTGTCACTGGGCATTGCTTGTGTCAGTGTGTTTGTGTCACTGTGCATTGCTTGTGCCAGTGTGCTTGTGTCAGTGTGTGTCACTGTGCATTGCTTGTGCCAGTGTGCTTGTGTCAGTGTGTATTGCTTGTGCCAGCATGCCTGTGTCACTGTGCATTGCTTGTGCCAGTGTGCTTGTGTCAGTGTGCTTGTGTCAGTGTGTGTCACTGTGCATTGCTTGTGCCAGTGTGCTTGTGTCAGTGTGTATTGCTTGTGCCAGCATGCCTGTGTCAGTGTGTGTCACTGTGCATTGCTTGTGCCAGTGTGCTTGTGTCAGTGTGCTTGTGTCAGTGTGTGTCACTGTGCATTGCTTGTGCCAGTGTGTTTGTGTCAGTGTGCTTGTGTCAGTGTGTGTCACTGTGCATTGCTTGTGCCAGTGCGCTTGTGTCAGTGTGTTTGTGTGAATGTGCATTGTTTGTGACAGTGTGTTAATATCAGTGTGCTGGTATCATGCATTGCTTGTGTCAGTGTGTTTGTGTCAGTATGCATTGCTTGTGTCAGTGTGCTTGTGTCGATGTGTATTGCTTGTGCCAGTGTGTTGATATCAGTGTGCTGGTATCAGTGTCCTTCTGTAAGTATGTCTTGCTTATGCCAGTGTGCTTGTGTCCCTGTGCTTTGCTCCTCCATACCCTTGTATCAGTGTGTGTCCCTGTGACTTGCTTGTGTCCCTGTGTTTGGCTCCTCCATGCCGTTGTGTCAGTGTGTATCATTGTGCCTTGCTTGTGTCCCTGTGCTTGGCTCCTCCATGCCCTTGTGTTAGTGTGTATCACTGTGCCTTGCTTGAGTCCCTGTGCCTTGCTTGTGTCCCTGTGATTGGCTCCTCCATGCCCATGTGTCAGTTACTATCACTGTGCCTTGCTTGTGTCCCTGTGCCTAACTTGTATCCCTGTGCCTTATTGTTGTGTCCCTGTGCTTGGCTCCTCCATGCCCTTGTGTCAGTGTGTGTCCCTGTGTATTGCTTGTGTCACTGTGCCTAACTTGTGTCCCTTTGCTTGGCTCCTCCATGCCCTTGTGTCAGTGGGTGTCCTTGTGCCTTGCTTGTGTCCCTGTGCTTGGCTCCTTCTTCCCCTTTTGTCAGTGTGTGTCCCTGTGCCTTGCTTGTGTCCCTGTGCTTGGCTCCTCCATGTCCTTGTATCATTGTGTGTCCCTGTGCATTTCTTGTATCCCTGTTCCTTGCTTGTGTCCCTATGCTTGGCTCCTCTGTGCCCTTGTGTCAGTGTGTGTCCCTGTGCCTTGCTTGTGTCCCTGTGCTTTGCACCGACATGCCCTTGTGTCAGAGTGTATCACTGTGCCTTGCTTGTGTCCCTGTGCTTGACTCCTCTATGCCCTTGTGTCAGTGTGTGTCACTGTGCACTGCTTGTGTCCCTGTGCTTGGCTCCTCCATGCCCTTGTGTCAGTGTGTGTCCCTGTGCATTGCTTGTGTCCCTGTGCCTTGTTTGTGTCCCTGTGCTTGGCTCCTCCATGCCCTTGTGTCAGTGTGTGTAACTGCACTGCTTGTGTCCCTGGGCTTGGCTCCTCCATGCCCTTTTGTCAGTGTGTGTCCCTGTGCATTGCTTGTGTCCCTATGCTGTACTCCTCCTTGCCCTTGTGTCAGTGGGTGTCCCTGTGCCTTACTTGTGTCCCTGCGCCTTGCTTATGTCCCTGTGTTTGACTCCTCAATGCCCTTGTGTCAGTGTGTGTCCCTGTGCCTTGCTTGTGTCCCTGTGCTTTGCACCGACATGCCCTTGTGTCAGAGTGTATCACTGTGCCTTGCTTGTGTCCCTGTGCTTGACTCCTCTATGCCCTTGTGTCAGTGTGTGTCACTGTGCACTGCTTGTGTCCCTGTGCTTGGCTCCTCCATGCCCTTGTGTCAGTGTGTGTCCCTGTGCATTGCTTGTGTCCCTGTGCCTTGTTTGTGTCCCTGTGCTTGGCTCCTCCATGCCCTTGTGTCAGTGTGTGTAACTGCACTGCTTGTGTCCCTGGGCTTGGCTCCTCCATGCCCTTTTGTCAGTGTGTGTCCCTGTGCCTTGTTTGTGTCCCTGTGCTGTACTCCTCCTTGCCCTTGTGTCAGTGGGTGTCCCTGTGCCTTACTTGTGTCCCTGCGCCTTGCTTATGTCCCTGTGTTTGACTCCTCAATGCCCTTTTGTCAGTGTGTGTCACTGTGCATTGCTTGTGTGCCTATGCTGTACTCCTCCTTGCCCTTGTGTCAGTGGGTGTCCCTTTGCCTTGCTTGTGTCCCTGTGCTTGGCTCCTTCATGCCCTTGTGTCAGGGTGTGTCCCTGTGCATTGCTTGTGTCCCTGTGCCTTTTTTGTGTACCTGTGCTGTGCTCCTCCATGCCCTTGTGTCAGTGTGTGTCCCTGTGCCTTGCTTGTGTCCCTGTGCTTGGCTCCTTCATGCCCTTGTGTCAGGGTGTGTCCCTGTGCATTGCTTGTGTCCCTGTGCCTTTTTTGTGTCCATGTGCTTGGCTCCTCCCTGCCCTTGTGTCAGTGTGTGTCACTGCACTGCTTGTGTCCCTGTGCTTGGCTCCTCCATGCCCTTGTGTCAGTGTGTGTCCCTGTGCCTTGTTTGTGTCCCTGTGCTTGGCTCCTCCATGCCCTTGTTTCAGTGTGTGTCCCTGTGCATTGCTTGTGTCACTGTGCCTTGCTTGTGTCCCTAGGCATTTGTGTCCCTGTGCTTGGCTCCTCCAGGCCCTTGTGTCAGTGTGTGTCCCTGTGCATTGCTTGTGTCACTGTGCCTTGCTTGTGTCCCTAGGCATTTGTGTCCCTGTGCTTGGCTCCTCCAGGCCCTTGTGTCAGTGTGTGTCCCTGTGCATTGCTTGTGTCTCTGTGCATTTGTGTCCCTGTGATTGGCTCCTCTATGCCCTTTTGTCAGTGTTTGTCCCTGTGCATTGCTTGTGTCCCTATGCTGTACTTCTCCTTGCCCTTGTGTCAGTGGGTGTCCCTGTGCCTTACTTATGTCCCTGCGCCTTGCTTGTGTCCCTGTGTTTGACTCCTCAATGCCCTTGTGTCAGAGTGTATCACTGTGCCTTGCTTGTGTCTCTGTGCTTGGCTCCTAAATGCCCTTGTGTCAGTGTGTGTCACTGTGCCTTGCTTGTGTCCCTGTGCATTTGTGTCCCTGTGCTTGGCTCCTCCATGCCATTTTGTCAGTGTGTCACTGTGCATTGCTTGTGTCCCTATGCTGTACTCCTCCTTGCCCTAGTGTCAGTGGGTGTCCCTTTGCCTTACTTGTATCACTGTGCCTTGCTTGTGTACCTGTGCTTGGCTCCTCCAAGCCCTTGTGTCAGTGTGTGGCCCTGTGCCTTGCTTGTGTCCCTGTGCTTGGCTCCTTCATGCCCTTGTGTCAGGGTGTGTCCCTGTGCATTGCTTGTGTCCCTGTGCCTTTTTTGTGTCCCTGTGCTTGGCTCCTCCATGCCCTTGTGTCAGTGTGTGTCACTGCACTGCTTGTGTCCCTGTGCTTGGCTCCTCCATGCCCTTGTGTCAGTGTGTGTCACTGTGCCTTGCTTGTGTCCCTGTGCATTAGTGTCCCTGTGCTTGGCTCCTCCATGCCCTTTTGTCAGTGTGTGTCACTGTGCCTTGCTTGTGTCCCTGTGCTTGGATCCTCCATGCCCTTGTGTCAGAGTGTGTCACTGTGCCTTGCTTGTGTCCCTGTGCTTGGATCCTCCATGCCCTTTTGTCAGTGTTTGTCCCTGTGCATTGCTTGTGTCCCTATGCTGTACTCCTCCTTGCCCTTGTGTCAGTGTGTGTCCCTGTGCCTTGCTTGTGTCCCTGTGGTTGGCTCCTAAATGCCCTTGTGTCAGTGTGTGTCACTGTGCCTTACTTGTGTCCCTGTGCATTTGTGTCCCTGTGCTTGGCTCCTACATGCCATTTTGTCAGTGTGTGTCGCTGTGCATTGCTTGTGTCCCTATGCTGTACTAGTCCTTGCCCTTGAGTCAGTGGGTGTCCCTTTGCCATACTTGTGTCACTGTGCCTTGCTTGTGTCCCTGTGCTTGGCTCCTCCAAGCCCTTGTGTCAGTGTGTGTTCCTGTGCCTTGCTTGTGTCTCTGTGCCTTGCTTGTGTCCCTGTAGTTGGCTCCTCCATGCCCTTGTGTCAGTGTGTGGAACTGTGCCTTGCTTGTGTTCCTATGCTGTACTCCTCCTTGCCCTTGTGTCAGTGTGTGTCCCTGTGCCTTGCTTGTGTCCCTGTGTTTGGCTCCTAAATGCCCTTGTGTCAGTGTGTGTCACTGTGCCTTGCTTGTGTCCCTGTGCATTTGTGTCCCTGTGCTTGGCTCCTCCATGCCACTTTGTCAGTGTGTGTCACTGCGCATTGCTTGTGTCCCTATGCTGTACTCCTCCTTGCCCTTGTGTCAGTGGGTGTCCCTTTGCCTTACTTGTGTCACTATGCCTTGCTTGTGTCCCTGTGCTTGGCTCCTCCAAGCCCTTGTGTCAGTGTGTGTCCCTGTGCCTTGCTTGTGTCCCTGTAGTTGGCTCCTCCATGCCCTTGTGTCAGTGTGTGGCCCTGTGCCTTGCTTGTGTCCCTGTGCTTGGCTCATCCATGCCCTTGTGTCAGGGTGTGTCACTGTGCCTTGCTTGTGTCCCTGTGCTTGGATCCTCCATGCCCTTGTGTCAGTGTTTGTCACTGTGCCTTGCTGGTGTCCCTGTGCATTAGTGTCCCTGTGCTTGGCTCCTCCATCCCCTTTTGTCAGTGTGTGTCACTGTGCATTGCTTGTGTCCCTATGCTGTACTCCTCCTTGCCCTTGTGTCAGTGGGTGTCCCTGTGCCTTACTTGTGTCCCTGTGCTTGGCTCCTCCATGTCCTTATGTCAGTGTGTGTCCCAGTGCATTTCTTGTATCCCCGTGCCTTGCTTGTGTCCCTGTGCTTGGCTCCTCCATGCCCTTTTGTCAGTGTGTGTCACTATGCCTTGCTTGTGTCCCTGTGCATTTGTGTCCCTGTGCTTGTCTCCTCCATGCCCTTTTGTCAGTGTGTGTCGCTGTGCATTGCTTGTGTCCCTATGCTGTACTACTCCTTGCCCTTGAGTCAGTGCGTGTCCCTTTGCCATACTTGTGTCACTGTGCCTTGCTTGTGTCCCTGTGCTTGGCTCCTCCAAGCCCTTGTGTCAGTGTGTGTTCCTGTGCCTTGCTTGTGTCCCTGTGCCTTGCTTGTGTCCCTGTAGTTGGCTCCTCCATGCCCTTGTGTCAGTGTGTGGAACTGTGCCTTGCTTGTGTCCCTATGCTGTACTCCTTCTTGCCCTTGTGTCAGTGGGTGTCCCTGTGCCTTACTTGTGTCACTGTGCCTTGCTTGTGTCCCTGTGCTTGGCTCCTCCAAGCCCTTGTGTCAGTGGGTGTCCCTGTGCCTTACTTGTGTCCATGCACCTTGCTTATGTCCCTGTGCTTGGCTCCTCCAAGCCCTTGTGTCAGTGTGTGTTCCTGTGCCTTGCTTGTGTCCCTGTTCCTTGCTTGTGTCCCTGTAGTTGGCTCCTCCATGCCCTTGTGTCAGTGTGTGGAACTGTGCATTGCTTGTGTCCCTATGCTGTACTCCTCCTTGCCCTTGTGGCAGTGGGTGTCCCTGTGCATTACTTGTGTCACTGTGCCTTGCTTGTGTCCCTGTGCTTGGTTACTCAATGCCCTTGTGTCAGAGTGTATCACTGTGCCTTGCTTGTGTCACCGTGCCTTGCTCTCTGTGTCTCTTGTGTCTCTGTGCTTGGCTCCTCCATGCCCATGTGTCAGTGTGTATCACGGTGCCTTGCTTGTGTCCCTATGCATTTGTGTACCTGTGCTTGGCTCCTCCATGCCCTTTTGTCAGTGGGTGTCACTGTGCCTTGCTTGTGTCCCTGTGCATTTGTGTCCCTGTGCTTGGCTCCTCCATGTCATTTTGTCAGTGTGTGTCGCTGTGCATTGCTTGTGTCCCTATGCTGTACTCCTCCTTGCCCTTGTGTCAGTGGGTGTCCCTGTGCCTTACTTGTGTCACTGTGCCTTGCTTGTGTCCCTGTGCTTGGCTCCTCTATGCCCTTGTGTCAGTGGGTGTCCCTGTGCCTTACTTGTGTCCCTGTGTTTGACTCCTCAATGCCCTTGTGTCAGAGTGTATCACTGTGCCTTGCTTGTGTCCCTGTGCATTTGTGTCCCTGTGTTTGGCTCCTCCATGCCATTTTGTCAGTGTGTGTCGCTGTGCATTGCTTGTGTCCCTATGCTGTACTACTCCTTGCCCTTGAGTCAGTGGGTGTCCCTTTGCCATACTTGTGTCACTGTGCCTTGCTTGTGTCCCTGTGCTTGGCTTCTCCAAGCCCTTGTGTCAGTGTGTGTTCCTGTGCCTTGCTTGTGTCCCTGTAGTTGGCTCCTCCATGCCCCTGTGTCAGTGTGTGGAACTGTGCCTTGCTTGTGTCCCTATGCTGTACTCCTCCTTGCCCTTGTGTCAGTGGGTGTCCCTGTGCCTTACTTGTGTCACTGTGCCTTGCTTGTGTCCCTGTGCTTGGCTCCTCCAAGCCCTTTTGTCAGTGAGTGTCCCTGTGCCTTACTTGTGTCCATGCACCTTGCTTATGTCCCTGTGTTTGACTCCTCAATGCCCTTGTGTCAGTGTGTGTCCCTGTGCATTGCTTGTGTCCCTATGCTGTACTCCTCCTTGCCCTTGTGTCAGTGGGTGTCCCTGTGCATTACTTGTGTCACTGTGCCTTGCTTGTGTCCCTGTGCTTGGTTACTCCATGCCCTTGTGTCAGAGTGTATCACTGTGCCTTGCTTGTGTCCCTGTGCCTTACTTGTGTCACCGTGCCTTCCTCTCTATGTCTCTTGTGTCTCTGTGCCTTGTTTGTGTCCCTGTGCTTGGCTCCTCCATGCCCTTGTGTCAGTGTGTGTCCCTGTGCATTGCTTGTGTCCCTATGCTGTACTCCTCCTTGCCCTTGTGTCAGTGGGTGTCCCTGTGCATTACTTGTGTCACTGTGCCTTGCTTGCGTCCCTGTGCTTGGTTACTCCATGCCCTTGTGTCAGAGTGTATCACTGTGCCTTGCTTGTGTCCCTGTGCCTTACTTGTGTCACCGTGCCTTGCTCTCTATGTCTCTTGTGTCTCTGTGCCTTGTTTGTGTCCCTGTGCTTGGCTCCTCCATGCCCTTGTGTCAGTGTGTGTCACTGTGCCTTGCTTGTGTCCCTATGCATTTGTGTACCTGTGCTTGGCTCCTCCATGCCCTTTTGGCAGTGTGTGTCACTGCGCATTGCTTGTGCCCCTGTGCATTTGTGTCCCTGTGCTTGGCTCCTCCATGCTCTTGTGTCAGTGTGTGTCACTGTGCCTTGCTTGTGTCCCTATGCATTTGTGTACCTGTGCTTGGCTCCTCCATGCCCTTTTGGCAGTGTGTGTCACTGTGCCTTGCTTGTGTCCCTGTGCATTTGTGTCCCTGTGCTTGGCTCCTCCATGCCCTTTTGTCAGTGTTTGTCCCTGTGCATTGCTTGTGTCCCTATGCTGTACTCCTCCTTGCCCTTGTGTCAGTGGGTGTCCCTGTGCCTTACTTGTGTCCCTGTGCCTTGCTCTCTATGTCTCTTGTGTCACTGTACCTTGTTTGTGTCCCTGTGCTTGGCTCCTCCATGCCCTTGTGTCAGTGTGTGTCACTGTGCCTTGCTTGTGTCCCTATGCATTTGTGTACCTGTGCTTGGCTCCTCCATGCCCTTTTGGCAGTGTGTGTCACTGTGCCTTGCTTGTGTCCCTGTGCCTTACTTGTGTCACCGTGCCTTGCTCTCTATGTCTCTTGTGTCACTGTGCCTTGTTTGTGTCCCTGTGCTTGGCTCCTCCATGCCCTTGTGTCAGTGTGTGTCACTGTGCCTTGCTTATGTCCCTATGCATTTGTGTACCTGTGCTTGGCTCCTCCATGCCCTTTTGGCAGTGTGTGTCACTGCGCATTGCTTGTGCCCCTGTGCATTTGTGTCCCTGTGCTTGGCTCCTCCATGCTCTTGTGTCAGTGTGTGTCACTGTGCCTTGCTTGTGTCCCTGTGCATTTGTGTCCCTGTGCTTGGCTCCTCCATGCCCTTTTGTCAGTGTTTGTCCCTGTGCATTGCTTGTGTCCCTATGCTGTACTCCTCCTTGCCCTTGTGTCAGTGGGTGTCCCTGTGCCTTACTTGTGTCCCTGTGCCTTGCTTATGTCCCTGTGCTTGACACCTCAATGCCCTTGTGTCAGAGTGTATCACTGTGCCTTGCTTGTGTCCCTGTGCATTTGTGTCCCTGTGTTTGGCTCCTCCATGCCATTTTGTCAGAGTATGGCCCTGTGCCTTGCTTGTGTCACTGTGCTTGGCTCCTACAAGCCCTTGTGTCAGTGGGTGTCCCTGTGCCTTGCTTGTGTCCCTGTGCTTGGCTCCTCCATGCTCTTGTGTCAGTGTGAGTCCCTGTGCCTTGCTTGTGTCCCTGTGCTTTGCTCCGACATGCCCTTGTGTCAGAGTGTATCACTGTGCCTTCCTTGTGTCCCTGTGTTTGACTCCTCCATGCCCTTGTGTCAGTGTGTGGCCCTGTGCCTTGCTTGTGTCCCTGTGCCTTGTGTGTGTCCCTGTGCTTGGCTCCCCCATGCCCTTGTGTCAGTGTGTGTCACTGCGCTGCTTGTGCCCCTGTGCATTTGTGTCCCTGTGCTTGGCTCCTCCATGCTCTTGTGTCAGTGTGTGTCACTGTGCCTTGCTTGTGTCCCTGTGCATTAGAGTCCCTGTGCTTGGCTCCTCCATGCCCTTTTGTCAGTGTGTGTCACTGTGCATTGCTTGTGTCCCTATGCTGTACTCCTCCTTGCCCTTGTGTCAGTGGGTGTCCCTGTGCCTTACTTGTGTCCCTGTGCCTTGCTTATGTCCCTGTACTTGGCTCCTCCATGTCTTTGTGTCAGTGTGTGTCCCAGTGCATTTCTTGTATCCCCGTGCCTTGCTTGTGTCCCTATGCTGTACTCCTCCTTGCCCTTGTGTCAGTGGGTGTCCCTGTGCCTTACTTGTGTCCTGGTGCCTTGCTTATGTCCCTGTACTTGGCTCCTCCATGTCTTTGTGTCAGTGTGTGTCCCAGTGCATTTCTTGTATCCCCGTGCCTTGCTTGTGTCCCTATGCTGTACTCCTCCTTGCCCTTTTGTCAGTGTGTGTCACTGTGCATTGCTTGTGTCCCTATGATGTACTCCTCCTTGCCCTTGTGTCAGTGGGTGTCCCTGTGCCTTACTTGTGTCCCTGTGCCTTGCTTGTGTCCCTGTGCTGCACTCCTCCTTGCCCTTGTGTCAGTAGGTGTCCCTGTGCATTACTTGTGTCACTGTGCCTTGCTTGTGTCCCTGTGCTTGGCTCCTCCAAGCCCTTGTGTCAGTGTGTGTCCCTGTGCCATGCTTGTGTGCCTGTGCTTGACTCCTCCATGCCCTTGTGTCAGAGTGTATCACCGTGCCTTGCTTGTGTCTCTGTGCTTGGCTCCTCCATGCCCTTGTGTCAGTGTGTGTCCCTGTGCCTTGTTTGTGTCCCTGTGCTTGGCTCCTCCATACCCTTGTGTCAGTGTGTGTCACTGTGCCTCGCTTGTGTCCCTATGCATTTGTGTCCCTGTGCTTGGCTCCTCCATGCCCTTTTGTCAGTGTGTGTCACTGTGCCTTGCTTGTGTCCCTGTGCATTTGTGTCCCTGTGCTTGGCTCCTCCATGCCCTTGTGTCAATGTGTGTCACTGTGCATTGCTTGTGTCCCTATGCTGTACTCCTCCTTGCCCTTGTGTCAGTGGGTGTCCCTGTGCCTTACATGTGTCACTGAGCCTTGCTTGTGTCCCTGTGCTTGGCTCCTCCAAGCCCTTGTGTCAGTGTGTTTCCCTGTGCCTTGCTTGTGTCCCTGTGCTTGGCTCCTCCATGCCCTTGTGTCAGTGTGTGTCCCTGTACCTTGTTTGTGTCCCTGTTCTTGGCTCCTCCATTCTCTTGTCTCAGTGTGTGTCATTGTGCCTTGCTTGTGTCCCTGTGCATTTGTGTCCCTGTGTTTGGCTCCTCCATGCCCTTCTGTCAGTGTGTATCACTGTGCATTGCTTGTGTCCCTGTGCTTGGCTCCTCCATGCCCTTGTGTCAGTGTGTGGCCCTGTGCCTTGCTTGTGTCCCTGTGCTTGGCTCCTCCATGCCCTTGTGTCAGGGTGTGTCACTGTGCCTTGCTTGTGTCCCTGTGCTTGGATCTTCCATGCCCTTGTGTCAGTGTGTGTCCATGAGCATTGCTTGTGTCCCTGTGCCTTGTTTGTGTCCCTGTGCTTGGCTCCTCCATGCCCTTGTGTCAGTGTGTGTCACTGCGCTGCTTGTGTCCCTATGCTGTACTCCTCCTTGCCCTTGTGTCAGTGGGTGTCCCTGTGCCTTACTTGTGTCCTGGTGCCTTGCTTGTGTCCCTGTGCTTGGCTCCTCCAAGCCCTTGTGTCAGTGAGTTTCCCTGTGCATTGCTTGTGTCCCTATGCTGTACTCCTCCTTGCCCTTGTGTCAGTGGGTGCCCCTGTGCCTTACTTGTGTCCCTGTGACTTGCCTGTGTCTCTGTGCTTGGCTCCTCCATGCCCTTGTGTCGGTTTGTGTCCCTTTGCATTGCTTGTGTCCCTGTGCCTTGTTTGTGTCCCTGTGAATTGCTCCTCCATGCCCTTGTGTCAGTGTGTGTCACTGTGCCTTGCTTGTGTCCCTGTGCCTTTCTTGTGTCCCTGTAGTTGGCTCCTCCATGCCCTTGTGTCAGTGTGTGGCCCTGTGCCTTGCTTGTGTCCCTGTGCTTGCCTCCTCCACGCCCTTGTGTCAGAGTGTGTCACTGTGCCTTGCTTGTGTCCCTGTGCTTGGATCCTCCATGCCCTTTTGTCAGTGTTTGTCCCTGTGCATTGCTTGTGTCCCTATGCTGTACTTCTCCTTGCCCTTGTGTCAGTGGGTGTCCCTGTGCCTTACTTGTGTCCCTGCAACTTGCTTATGTCCCTGTGTTTGACTCCTCAATGCCCTTGTGTCAGAGTGTATCACTGTGCCTTGCTTGTGTCTCTGTGCTTTGCTCCTAAATGCCCTTGCGTCAGTGTGTGTCACTGTGCCTTGCTTGTGTCCCTGTGCTTGGCTCCTCCATGCCCTTGTGTCAGTGTGTGTCCTGGTGCCTTGCTTGTGTGCCTGTGCTTGGCTCCTCCATGTCCTTGTGTCAGTGTGTGTCCCAGCGCATTTCTTGTATCCCCGTGCCTTGCTTGTGTCCCTGTGCTTGGCTCCTCCATGCCCTTTTGTCAGTGTGTGTCACTGTGCATTGCTTCTGTCCCTATGCTGTACTCCTCCTTGCCCTTGTGTCAGTGGGAGTCCCTTTGCCTTGCTTGTGTCACTGTGCCTTGCTTGTGTCCCTGCGCTCGGATCCTCCAAGCCCATGTGTCAGTGAGTTTCCCTGTGCATTGCTTGTGTCCTTATGATGTACTCCTCTTTGCCCTTGTGTCAGTGGGTGTCCCTGTGCCTTACTTGTATCCCTCTGCATTGCTTGTGTCCCTGTTCATTGTTTGTGTCCCTGTGCTTGGCTCCTCCATGCTCTTGTGTCAGTATGTGTCACTGTGCCTTGCTTGTGTCCCTGTGCATTTGTGTCCCTGTGCTTGGCTCCTCCATGTCATTTTGTCAGTGTGTGTCACTGTGCATTGATTGTGTCCCTATGCTGTACTCCTCCTTGCCCTTGTGTCAGTGGGTGTCCCTGTGCCTTACTTGTGTCCCTGTGCCTTGCTTGTTTCCCTGTGCCTTGCTTGTGTCCCTGTGCTTGGCACCTCCATGCCCTTGTGTCAGTGTGTGACCCTGTGCCTTGCTTGTGTCCCTGTGCTTGGCTCCTCCATGCCCTTGTGTCAGGGTGTGTCACTGTGCCTTGCTTGTGTCCCTGTGCTTGGATCCTCCATGCCGTTGTGTCAGTGTGTGTCCCTGTGCATTGCTTGTGTCCCTGTGCCTTGTTTGTGTCCCTGTCCTTGGCTCCTCCATGCCCTTGTGTCAGCGTGTGTCACTGTGACTTGCTTGTGTCCCTGTGCTTTGCTCCTCCATGCCCTTTTGTCAGAGTGTATCACTGTGCCTTGCTTGTGTGCCTGTGCTTGACTCCTCCGTGCCCTTGTGTCAGAGTGTATCACTGTGCCTTGCTTGTGTCCCTGTGCCTTACTTGTGTCACCGTGCCTTGCTTGTGTCCCTGTGCTTGGCTCCTCCATGCCCTTGTGTCAGTGTGTGTCCCTGTGCCTTGTTTGTGTCCCTGTGCTTGGCTCCTCCATTCTCTTGTGTCAGTGTGTGTCACTGTGCCTTGCTTGTGTCCCTGTGTTTGGCTCCTCCATGCCCTTGTGTCAGGGTGTGTCACTGTGCCTTGCTTGTGTCCCTGTGCTTGGATCCTCCATGCCGTTGTGTCAGTGTGTCCCTGTGCATTGCTTGTGTCCCTGTGCCTTGTTTGTGTCCCTGTGCTTGGAACCTCCATGCCCTTGTGTCAGTGTGTGTCACTGTGCCTTGCTTGTGTCCCTGTGCTTTGCTCCTCCGTGCCCTTGTGTCAGGGTGTGTCACAGCGCTGCTTGTGTCCCTGTGCTTGACTCCTCCATGCCCTTGTGTCAGAGTGTATCACTGTGCCTTGCTTGTGTCCCTGTGCCTTACTTGTGTCACCGTGCCTTGCTTGTGTCCCTGTGCTTGGCTCCTCCATGCCCTTGTGTCAGTGTGTGTCCCTGTGCCTTGTTTGTGTCCCTGTGCTTGGCTCCTCCATGCCCTTGTGTCAGTGTGTGTCTCTCTGCCTTGCTTGTGTCCCTATGCATTTGTGTCCCTGTGCTTGGCTCCTCCATGCCCTTTTTTCAGTGTGTGTCACTGTGCCTTGCTTGTGTCCCTGTGCATTTGTGTCCCTGTGCTTGGCTCCTCCATTCCCTTTTGTCAATGTGTGTCACTGTGCATTGCTTGTGTTCCTATGCTGTACTCCTCCTTGCCCTTGTGTCAGTGGGTGTCCCTGTGCTTTACTTGTGTCACTGTGCCTTGCTTGTGTCCCTGTGCTTGGCTCCTCCAAGCCCTTGTGTCAGTGTGAGTCCCTGTGCCTTGCTTGTGTCCCTGTGCTTTGCTCCGACATGCCCTTGTGTCAGTGTGTGTCCCTGTGCCTTGTTTGTGTCCCTCTGCTTGGCTCCTCCATGCCCTTGAGTCAGTGTGTGTCACTGTGCCTTGCTTGTGTCCCTGTGTTTGGCTCCTTCATGCCCTTGTGTCAGTGTTTGTCCCTGTGCCTTGCTTGTGTCCCTGTGTTTGGCTCCTTCATGCCCTTGTGTCAGTGTGTTTTCCTGTGCCTTGCTTGTGTCCCTGTGCTTGGCTCCTCCATGCTCTTGTGTCAGTGTGAGTCCCTGTGCCTTGCTTGTGTCCCTGTGCTTTGCTCCGACATGCCCTTGTGTCAGAGTGTATCACTGTGCCTTGCTTGTGTCCCTGTATTTGACTCCTCCATGCCCTTGTGTCAGAGTGTATTACTGTGCCTTGCTTGTGTCTCTGTGCTTGGCTCCTCCATGCCCTTGTGTCAGTGTGTGTCCCTGTGCCTTGTTTGTGTCCCTGTGCTTGGCTCCTCCATGCCCTTGAGTCAGTGTGTGTCACTGTGCCTTGCTTGTGTCCCTGTGTTTGGCTCCTTCATGCCCTTGTGTCAGTGTTTGTCCCTGTGCATTGCTTGTGTCCCTGTGCATTTGTGTCCCTGTGCTTGGCTCCTCCATGCCCTTTTGTCAGTGTGTATCACTGTGCATTGCTTGTGTCCCTGTGCTTGGCTCCTCCATGCCCTTGTGTTAGTGTGTATCACTGTGCCTTGCTTGAGTCCCTGTGCCTTGCTTGTGTCCCTGTGCTTGGCTCCTCCATGCCCATGTGTCAGTGACTATCACTGTGCCTTGTTTGTGTCCCTGTGCCTAACTTGTATCCCTGTGCCTTACTTGTGTCCCTGTGCTTGGCTCCTCCATGTCCTTGTGTCAGTGTGTGTCACAGTGCCTTGCTTGTGTCCCTGTGCTTTGCTCCTCCATGCCCTTGTGTAAGTGTGTGTCCCTGTGCATTACTTGTGTCCCTGTGCTTGGCTCCTTAATGCCCTTGTGTCAGTGTGTGTCACTGTGCATTGCTTGTGTCCCTGTCCTTGGCTCCTCCACGCCCTTGTGTCAGTGTGTGTCCCTGTGCCTTGCTTGAGTCCCTGTGCTTGGCTCCTCCATGTCCTTGTGTCAGTGTGTGTCACTGTGCCTTGCTTGTGTCCCTGTGCCTTTCTTGTGTCCCTGTGCTTGGCTCCTCCGTGCCCTTGTGTCAGTGTGTGTCCCTGTGCCTTGCTTGTGTCCCTGTGCTTGGCTCCTCCATGTCCTTGTATCATTGTGTGTCCCTGTGCATTTATTGTATCCCTGTTCCTTGCTTGTGTCCCTGTGCTTGGCTCCTCCGTGCCCTTGTGTCAGTGTGTGTCCCTGTGCCTTGCTTGTGTCCCTGTGCTTGGCTCCTCCATGTCCTTGTATCATTGTGTGTCCCTGTGCATTTATTGTATCCCTGTTCCTTGCTTGTGTCCCTGTGCTTTGCTCCTCCAAGCCCTTGTGTCAGTGTGTTTCCCTGTGCCTTGCTTGTGTCCCTGTGCTTGGCTCCTCCAAGCCCTTGTGTCAGTGTGTTTCCCTGTGCCTTGCTTGTGTCCCTGTGCTTGGCTCCTCCATGCCCTTGTGTCAGTGTGTGTCCCTGTACCTTGTTTGTGTCCCTGTTCTTGGCTCCTCCATTCTCTTGTCTCAGTGTGTGTCATTGTGCCTTGCTTGTGTCCCTGTGCATTTGTGTCCCTGTGTTTGGCTCCTCCATGCCCTTCTGTCAGTGTGTATCACTGTGCATTGCTTGTGTCCCTGTGCTTGGCTCCTCCATGCCCTTGTGTCAGTGTGTGGCCCTGTGCCTTGCTTGTGTCCCTGTGCTTGGCTCCTCCATGCCCTTGTGTCAGGGTGTGTCACTGTGCCTTGCTTGTGTCCCTGTGCTTGGATCTTCCATGCCCTTGTGTCAGTGTGTGTCCATGAGCATTGCTTGTGTCCCTGTGCCTTGTTTGTGTCCCTGTGCTTGGCTCCTCCATGCCCTTGTGTCAGTGTGTGTCACTGCGCTGCTTGTGTCCCTATGCTGTACTCCTCCTTGCCCTTGTGTCAGTGGGTGTCCCTGTGCCTTACTTGTGTCCTGGTGCCTTGCTTGTGTCCCTGTGCTTGGCTCCTCCAAGCCCTTGTGTCAGTGAGTTTCCCTGTGCATTGCTTGTGTCCCTATGCTGTACTCCTCCTTGCCCTTGTGTCAGTGGGTGCCCCTGTGCCTTACTTGTGTCCCTGTGACTTGCCTGTGTCTCTGTGCTTGGCTCCTCCATGCCCTTGTGTCAGTTTGTGTCCCTTTGCATTGCTTGTGTCCCTGTGCCTTGTTTGTGTCCCTGTGAATTGCTCCTCCATGCCCTTGTGTCAGTGTGTGTCACTGTGCCTTGCTTGTGTCCCTGTGCCTTTCTTGTGTCCCTGTAGTTGGCTCCTCCATGCCCTTGTGTCAGTGTGTGGCCCTGTGCCTTGCTTGTGTCCCTGTGCTTGCCTCCTCCACGCCCTTGTGTCAGAGTGTGTCACTGTGCCTTGCTTGTGTCCCTGTGCTTGGATCCTCCATGCCCTTTTGTCAGTGTTTGTCCCTGTGCATTGCTTGTGTCCCTATGCTGTACTTCTCCTTGCCCTTGTGTCAGTGGGTGTCCCTGTGCCTTACTTGTGTCCCTGCAACTTGCTTATGTCCCTGTGTTTGACTCCTCAATGCCCTTGTGTCAGAGTGTATCACTGTGCCTTGCTTGTGTCTCTGTGCTTTGCTCCTAAATGCCCTTGCGTCAGTGTGTGTCACTGTGCCTTGCTTGTGTCCCTGTGCTTGGCTCCTCCATGCCCTTGTGTCAGTGTGTGTCCTGGTGCCTTGCTTGTGTGCCTGTGCTTGGCTCCTCCATGTCCTTGTGTCAGTGTGTGTCCCAGCGCATTTCTTGTATCCCCGTGCCTTGCTTGTGTCCCTGTGCTTGGCTCCTCCATGCCCTTTTGTCAGTGTGTGTCACTGTGCATTGCTTCTGTCCCTATGCTGTACTCCTCCTTGCCCTTGTGTCAGTGGGAGTCCCTTTGCCTTGCTTGTGTCACTGTGCCTTGCTTGTGTCCCTGCGCTCGGATCCTCCAAGCCCATGTGTCAGTGAGTTTCCCTGTGCATTGCTTGTGTCCTTATGATGTACTCCTCTTTGCCCTTGTGTCAGTGGGTGTCCCTGTGCCTTACTTGTATCCCTCTGCATTGCTTGTGTCCCTGTTCATTGTTTGTGTCCCTGTGCTTGGCTCCTCCATGCTCTTGTGTCAGTATGTGTCACTGTGCCTTGCTTGTGTCCCTGTGCATTTGTGTCCCTGTGCTTGGCTCCTCCATGTCATTTTGTCAGCGTGTGTCACTGTGCATTGATTGTGTCCCTATGCTGTACTCCTCCTTGCCCTTGTGTCAGTGGGTGTCCCTGTGCCTTACTTGTGTCCCTGTGCCTTGCTTGTTTCCCTGTGCCTTGCTTGTGTCCCTGTGCTTGGCACCTCCATGCCCTTGTGTCAGTGTGTGACCCTGTGCCTTGCTTGTGTCCCTGTGCTTGGCTCCTCCATGCCCTTGTGTCAGGGTGTGTCACTGTGCCTTGCTTGTGTCCCTGTGCTTGGATCCTCCATGCCGTTGTGTCAGTGTGTGTCCCTGTGCATTGCTTGTGTCCCTGTGCCTTGTTTGTGTCCCTGTCCTTGGCTCCTCCATGCCCTTGTGTCAGCGTGTGTCACTGTGACTTGCTTGTGTCCCTGTGCTTTGCTCCTCCATGCCCTTTTGTCAGAGTGTATCACTGTGCCTTGCTTGTGTGCCTGTGCTTGACTCCTCCGTGCCCTTGTGTCAGAGTGTATCACTGTGCCTTGCTTGTGTCCCTGTGCCTTACTTGTGTCACCGTGCCTTGCTTGTGTCCCTGTGCTTGGCTCCTCCATGCCCTTGTGTCAGTGTGTGTCCCTGTGCCTTGTTTGTGTCCCTGTGCTTGGCTCCTCCATTCTCTTGTGTCAGTGTGTGTCACTGTGCCTTGCTTGTGTCCCTGTGTTTGGCTCCTCCATGCCCTTGTGTCAGGGTGTGTCACTGTGCCTTGCTTGTGTCCCTGTGCTTGGATCCTCCATGCCGTTGTGTCAGTGTGTCCCTGTGCATTGCTTGTGTCCCTGTGCCTTGTTTGTGTCCCTGTGCTTGGAACCTCCATGCCCTTGTGTCAGTGTGTGTCACTGTGCCTTGCTTGTGTCCCTGTGCTTTGCTCCTCCATGCCCTTGTGTCAGGGTGTGTCACAGCGCTGCTTGTGTCCCTGTGCTTGACTCCTCCATGCCCTTGTGTCAGAGTGTATCACTGTGCCTTGCTTGTGTCCCTGTGCCTTACTTGTGTCACCGTGCCTTGCTTGTGTCCCTGTGCTTGGCTCCTCCATGCCCTTGTGTCAGTGTGTGTCCCTGTGCCTTGTTTGTGTCCCTGTGCTTGGCTCCTCCATGCCCTTGTGTCAGTGTGTGTCTCTCTGCCTTGCTTGTGTCCCTATGCATTTGTGTCCCTGTGCTTGGCTCCTCCATGCCCTTTTTTCAGTGTGTGTCACTGTGCCTTGCTTGTGTCCCTGTGCATTTGTGTCCCTGTGCTTGGCTCCTCCATTCCCTTTTGTCAATGTGTGTCACTGTGCATTGCTTGTGTTCCTATGCTGTACTCCTCCTTGCCCTTGTGTCAGTGGGTGTCCCTGTGCTTTACTTGTGTCACTGTGCCTTGCTTGTGTCCCTGTGCTTGGCTCCTCCAAGCCCTTGTGTCAGTGTGAGTCCCTGTGCCTTGCTTGTGTCCCTGTGCTTTGCTCCGACATGCCCTTGTGTCAGTGTGTGTCCCTGTGCCTTGTTTGTGTCCCTCTGCTTGGCTCCTCCATGCCCTTGAGTCAGTGTGTGTCACTGTGCCTTGCTTGTGTCCCTGTGTTTGGCTCCTTCATGCCCTTGTGTCAGTGTTTGTCCCTGTGCCTTGCTTGTGTCCCTGTGTTTGGCTCCTTCATGCCCTTGTGTCAGTGTGTTTTCCTGTGCCTTGCTTGTGTCCCTGTGCTTGGCTCCTCCATGCTCTTGTGTCAGTGTGAGTCCCTGTGCCTTGCTTGTGTCCCTGTGCTTTGCTCCGACATGCCCTTGTGTCAGAGTGTATCACTGTGCCTTGCTTGTGTCCCTGTATTTGACTCCTCCATGCCCTTGTGTCAGAGTGTATTACTGTGCCTTGCTTGTGTCTCTGTGCTTGGCTCCTCCATGCCCTTGTGTCAGTGTGTGTCCCTGTGCCTTGTTTGTGTCCCTGTGCTTGGCTCCTCCATGCCCTTGAGTCAGTGTGTGTCACTGTGCCTTGCTTGTGTCCCTGTGTTTGGCTCCTTCATGCCCTTGTGTCAGTGTTTGTCCCTGTGCATTGCTTGTGTCCCTGTGCATTTGTGTCCCTGTGCTTGGCTCCTCCATGCCCTTTTGTCAGTGTGTATCACTGTGCATTGCTTGTGTCCCTGTGCTTGGCTCCTCCATGCCCTTGTGTTAGTGTGTATCACTGTGCCTTGCTTGAGTCCCTGTGCCTTGCTTGTGTCCCTGTGCTTGGCTCCTCCATGCCCATGTGTCAGTGACTATCACTGTGCCTTGTTTGTGTCCCTGTGCCTAACTTGTATCCCTGTGCCTTACTTGTGTCCCTGTGCTTGGCTCCTCCATGTCCTTGTGTCAGTGTGTGTCACAGTGCCTTGCTTGTGTCCCTGTGCTTTGCTCCTCCATGCCCTTGTGTAAGTGTGTGTCCCTGTGCATTACTTGTGTCCCTGTGCTTGGCTCCTTAATGCCCTTGTGTCAGTGTGTGTCACTGTGCATTGCTTGTGTCCCTGTCCTTGGCTCCTCCACGCCCTTGTGTCAGTGTGTGTCCCTGTGCCTTGCTTGAGTCCCTGTGCTTGGCTCCTCCATGTCCTTGTGTCAGTGTGTGTCACTGTGCCTTGCTTGTGTCCCTGTGCCTTTCTTGTGTCCCTGTGCTTGGCTCCTCCGTGCCCTTGTGTCAGTGTGTGTCCCTGTGCCTTGCTTGTGTCCCTGTGCTTGGCTCCTCCATGTCCTTGTATCATTGTGTGTCCCTGTGCATTTATTGTATCCCTGTTCCTTGCTTGTGTCCCTGTGCTTGGCTCCTCCGTGCCCTTGTGTCAGTGTGTGTCCCTGTGCCTTGCTTGTGTCCCTGTGCTTGGCTCCTCCATGTCCTTGTATCATTGTGTGTCCCTGTGCATTTATTGTATCCCTGTTCCTTGCTTGTGTCCCTGTGCTTTGCTCCTCCATGCCCTTGTGTCAGTGTGTATCACTGTGCCTTGCTTGTGTCCCTGTGCCTTACTTGTGTCACTTTGCCTTGCTTGTGTCCCTGTGCTTGGCTCCTCCATGCCCTTGTGTCAGTGTGCGTCCCTGTGCCTTGCTTATGTCCCTGTGCTTTGCTCCGACATGCCCTTGTGTCAGAGTGTTTCACTGTGCCTTGCTTGTGTCCCTGTGCCTTACTTGTGTCACTGTGCCTTGCTTGTGTCTCTGTGCTTTGCTCCTCCATTCCCTTGTGTCAGTGTGTGTCACTGCACTGCTTGTGTCCCTGTGCTTGGCTCCTCCATGCCCTTGTGTCAGTGTGTGTCCCTGTGCATTGCTTGTGTCCCTGTGCCTTGTTTGTGTCCCTGTGCTTGGCTCCTCCATGCCCTTGTGTCAGTGTGTGTCACTGTGCCTTGCTTGTGTCCCTATGCATTTGTGTCCCTGTGCTTGCCTCCTCCATGCCCTTTTGTCAGTGTGTGTCACTGTGCCTTGCTTCTGTCCCTGTGCTTTGCTTGTGTCCCTGTGCTCGGCTCTTCCATGCCCTTTTGTCAGTGTGTGTCACTGTGCCTTGCTTGTGTCCCTATGCTGTACTCCTCCTTGCCCTTGTGTCAGTGGGTGTCCCTGTGCTTGGCTCTTCCATGCCCTTTTGTCAGTGTGTGTCACTGTGCATTGCTTGTGTCCCTATGCTGTACTCCTCCTTGCCCTTGTGTCAGTGGGTGTCCCTGTGCCTTACTTGTGTCACTGTGCCTTGCTTGTGTCCCTGTGCTTGGCTCCTCCAAGCCCTTGTGTCAGTGTGTTTCCCTGTGCCTTGCTTGTGTCCCTGTGCTTGGCTCCTCCATGCTCTTGTGTCAGTGTGCGTCCCTGTGCCTTGCTTGTGTCCCTGTGCTTTGCTCCGACATGCCCTTGTGTCAGAGTGTATCACTGTGCCTTGCTTGTGTCCCTGTGTTTGACTCCTCCATGCCCTTGTGTCAGAGTGTATCACTGTGCCTTGCTTGTGTCTCTGTGCTTGGCTCCTCCATGCCCTTGTGTCAGTGGGTGTCCCTGTGTATTGCTTGTGTCCCTGTGCCTTGTTTGTGTCCCTGTGCTTGGCTCCTCCATGCCCTTGTGTCAGTGTGTGTCCCTGTGCCTTACTTGTGTCCCTGTGCCTTGCTTGTGTCTATGTGCTTGGCTCCTCCATGCCCTTGTGTCAGTGTGTGTCATTGTGCATTGCTTGTGTCCCTGTGCTTGGCTCCTCCATGTCCTTGTGTCAGGGTGTGTCACTGTGGCTTCTTTGTGTCCCTGTGAATTGCTCCTCCATGCCCTTGTGTCAGTGTGTGTCACTGTGCCTTGCTTGTGTCCCTGTGCATTAGTGTCCCTGTGCTTGGCTCCTCCATGCCCTTTTGTCAGTATTTGTCCCTGTGCATTGCTTGTGTCCCTATGCTGTACTCCTCCTTGCCCTTGTGTCAATGGGTGTCCCTTTGCCTTGCTTGTGTCACTGTGCCTTGCTTGTGTCCCTGCGCTCAGATCCTCCAAGCCCTTGTGTCAGTGAGTTTCCCTGTCCATTGCTTGTGTCCCTATGATGTACTCCTCTTTGCCCTTGTGTCAGTGGGTGTCCCTGTGCCTTACTTGTGTCCCTCTGCATTGCTTGTGTCCCTGTGCATTGTTTGTGTCCCTGAGCTTGGCTCCTCCATGCCCTTGTGTCAGGGTGTGTCACTGTGCCTTGTTTGTGTCCCTGTGCTTGGATCCTCCATGCAGTTGTGTCAGTGTGTGTCCCTGTGCATTGCTTGTGTCCCTGTGCCTTGTTTGTGTCCCTGTGCTTGGCTCCTCCATGCCCTTGTGTCAGTGTGTGTCACAGCGCTGCTTGTGTCCCTGTGCTTGGCTCCTCCATGCCCTTGTGTCAGTGGGTGTCCCTGTGCCTTACTTGTGTCCCTGTGCCTTGTTTGTGTCCCTGTGCTTTGCTCCTCCATGCCCTTGTGTCAGAGTGTATCACTGTGCCTTGCTTGTGTCCCTGTGCCTTACTTGTGTCACCGTGCCTTGCTTGTGTCCCTGTGCTTGGCTCCTCCATGCCCTTGTGTCAGTGTGTGTCCCTGTGCCTTGTTTGTGTCCCTGTGCTTGGCTCCTCCATGTCCTTGTGTCAGTGTGTGTCTCTCTGCCTTGCTTGTGTCCCTGTGCCTTACTTGTGTCACCGTGCCTTGCTTGTGTCCCTGTGCTTGGCTCCTCCATGCCCTTGTGTCAGTGTGTGTCCCTGTGCCTTGTTTGTGTCCCTGTGCCTTACTTGTGTCACCGTGCCTTGCTTGTGTCCCTGTGCTTGGCTCCTCCATGCCCTTGTGTCAGTGTGTGTCCCTGTGCCTTGCTTGTGTCCCTGTGCTTGGCTCCTCCATGTCCTTGTATCATTGTGTGTCCCTGTGCATTTATTGTATCCCTGTTCCTTGCTTGTGTCCCTGTGCTTTGCTCCTCCATGCCCTTGTGTCAGTGTGTATCACTGTGCCTTGCTTGTGTCCCTGTGCCTTACTTGTGTCACTTTGCCTTGCTTGTGTCCCTGTGCTTGGCTCCTCCATGCCCTTGTGTCAGTGTGCGTCCCTGTGCCTTGCTTATGTCCCTGTGCTTTGCTCCGACATGCCCTTGTGTCAGAGTGTTTCACTGTGCCTTGCTTGTGTCCCTGTGCCTTACTTGTGTCACTGTGCCTTGCTTGTGTCTCTGTGCTTTGCTCCTCCATTCCCTTGTGTCAGTGTGTGTCACTGCACTGCTTGTGTCCCTGTGCTTGGCTCCTCCATGCCCTTGTGTCAGTGTGTGTCCCTGTGCATTGCTTGTGTCCCTGTGCCTTGTTTGTGTCCCTGTGCTTGGCTCCTCCATGCCCTTGTGTCAGTGTGTGTCACTGTGCCTTGCTTGTGTCCCTATGCATTTGTGTCCCTGTGCTTGCCTCCTCCATGCCCTTTTGTCAGTGTGTGTCACTGTGCCTTGCTTCTGTCCCTGTGCTTTGCTTGTGTCCCTGTGCTCGGCTCTTCCATGCCCTTTTGTCAGTGTGTGTCACTGTGCCTTGCTTGTGTCCCTATGCTGTACTCCTCCTTGCCCTTGTGTCAGTGGGTGTCCCTGTGCTTGGCTCTTCCATGCCCTTTTGTCAGTGTGTGTCACTGTGCATTGCTTGTGTCCCTATGCTGTACTCCTCCTTGCCCTTGTGTCAGTGGGTGTCCCTGTGCCTTACTTGTGTCACTGTGCCTTGCTTGTGTCCCTGTGCTTGGCTCCTCCAAGCCCTTGTGTCAGTGTGTTTCCCTGTGCCTTGCTTGTGTCCCTGTGCTTGGCTCCTCCATGCTCTTGTGTCAGTGTGCGTCCCTGTGCCTTGCTTGTGTCCCTGTGCTTTGCTCCGACATGCCCTTGTGTCAGAGTGTATCACTGTGCCTTGCTTGTGTCCCTGTGTTTGACTCCTCCATGCCCTTGTGTCAGAGTGTATCACTGTGCCTTGCTTGTGTCTCTGTGCTTGGCTCCTCCATGCCCTTGTGTCAGTGGGTGTCCCTGTGTATTGCTTGTGTCCCTGTGCCTTGTTTGTGTCCCTGTGCTTGGCTCCTCCATGCCCTTGTGTCAGTGTGTGTCCCTGTGCCTTACTTGTGTCCCTGTGCCTTGCTTGTGTCTATGTGCTTGGCTCCTCCATGCCCTTGTGTCAGTGTGTGTCATTGTGCATTGCTTGTGTCCCTGTGCTTGGCTCCTCCATGTCCTTGTGTCAGGGTGTGTCACTGTGGCTTCTTTGTGTCCCTGTGAATTGCTCCTCCATGCCCTTGTGTCAGTGTGTGTCACTGTGCCTTGCTTGTGTCCCTGTGCATTAGTGTCCCTGTGCTTGGCTCCTCCATGCCCTTTTGTCAGTATTTGTCCCTGTGCATTGCTTGTGTCCCTATGCTGTACTCCTCCTTGCCCTTGTGTCAATGGGTGTCCCTTTGCCTTGCTTGTGTCACTGTGCCTTGCTTGTGTCCCTGCGCTCAGATCCTCCAAGCCCTTGTGTCAGTGAGTTTCCCTGTCCATTGCTTGTGTCCCTATGATGTACTCCTCTTTGCCCTTGTGTCAGTGGGTGTCCCTGTGCCTTACTTGTGTCCCTCTGCATTGCTTGTGTCCCTGTGCATTGTTTGTGTCCCTGAGCTTGGCTCCTCCATGCCCTTGTGTCAGGGTGTGTCACTGTGCCTTGTTTGTGTCCCTGTGCTTGGATCCTCCATGCAGTTGTGTCAGTGTGTGTCCCTGTGCATTGCTTGTGTCCCTGTGTCTTGTTTGTGTCCCTGTGCTTGGCTCCTCCATGCCCTTGTGTCAGTGTGTGTCACAGCGCTGCTTGTGTCCCTGTGCTTGGCTCCTCCATGCCCTTGTGTCAGTGGGTGTCCCTGTGCCTTACTTGTGTCCCTGTGCCTTGTTTGTGTCCCTGTGCTTTGCTCCTCCATGCCCTTGTGTCAGAGTGTATCACTGTGCCTTGCTTGTGTCCCTGTGCCTTACTTGTGTCACCGTGCCTTGCTTGTGTCCCTGTGCTTGGCTCCTCCATGCCCTTGTGTCAGTGTGTGTCCCTGTGCCTTGTTTGTGTCCCTGTGCTTGGCTCCTCCATGTCCTTGTGTCAGTGTGTGTCTCTCTGCCTTGCTTGTGTCCCTGTGTTTGGATCCTCCATGCCCTTTTGTCAATGTGTGTCACTGTGCATTAATTGTGTCCCTATGCTGTACTTCTCCTTGCCCTTGTGTAGTGGGTGTCCCTGTGCCTTACTTGTGTCACTGTGCCTTGCTTGTGTCCCTGTGCTTGGCTCCTCCAAGCCCTTGTGTCAGTGTGTTTCCCTGTGCCTTGCTTGTGTCCCTGTGCTTTGCTCCGACATGCCCTTGTGTCAGAGTGTATCACTGTGCCTTGCTTGTGTCCATGTGCATTAGAGTCCCTGTGCTTGGCTCCTCCATGCCCTTTTGTCAGTGTGTGTCACTGTGCATTGCTTGTGTCCCTATGCTGTACTCCTCCTTGCCCTTGTGTCAGTGGGTGTCCCTTTGCCTTGCTTGTGTCCCTGCGCTTTGATCCTCCAAGCCCTTGTGTCAGTGAGATTCCCTGTGCATTGCTTGTGTCCGTATGATGTACTCCTCTTTGCCCTTGTGTCAGTGGGTGTCCCTGTGCCTTACTTGTGTCCCTCTGCATTGCTTGTGTCCCTGTGCATTGTTTGAGTCCCTGTGTTTGGCTCCTCCATGCTCTTGTGTCAGTATGTGTCACTGTGCATTGATTGTGTCCCTATGCTGTACTCCTCCTTGCCCTTGTGTCAGTGGGTGTCCCTGTGCCTTGCTTGTGTCCCTGTGCATTTGTGTCCCTGTGCTTGGCTCCTCCATGTCATTTTGTCAGTGTGTGTCACTGTGCATTGATTGTGTCCCTATGCTGTACTCCTCCTTGCCCTTGTGTCAGTGGGTGTCCCTGTGCCTTGCTTGTGTCCCTGTGCATTTGTGTCCCTGTGATTGGCTCCTCCATGTCATTTTGTCAGTGTGTGTCACTGTGCATTGATTGTGTCCCTATGCTGTACTCCTCCTTGCCCTTGTGTCAGTGGGTGTCCCTGTGCCTTGCTTGTGTCCCTGTGCTTGGCTCCTCCACGCCCTTGTGTCAGGGTGTGTCACTGTGCCTTGCTTGTGTCCCTGTGCTTGGATCCTCCATGCCCTTGTGTCAGTGTGTCACTGTGCCTTGCTTGTGTCCCTGTGCTTTGCTCCTCCATGCCCTTGTGTCAGAGTGTATCCCCGTGCCTTGCTTGTGTCCCTGTGCTTGGCTCCTCCAAGCCCTTGTGTCAGTGAGATTCCCTGTGCATTGCTTGTGTCCCTATGATGTACTCCTCTTTGCCCTTGTGTCAGTGGGTGTCCCTGTGCCTTACTTGTGTCCCTCTGCATTGCTTGTGTCCCTGTGCATTGTTTGTGTCCCTGAGCTTGGCTCCTCCATGCCCTTGTGTCAGGGTGTGTCACTGTGCCTTGCTTGTGTCCCTGTGCTTGGATCCTCCATGCCGTTGTGTCAGTGTGTGTCCCTGTGCATTGCTTGTGTCCCTGTGCCTTGTTTGTGTCCCTGTGCTTGGCTCCTCCATGCTCTTGTGTCAGTGTGCGTCCCTGTGCCTTGCTTGTGTCCCTGTGCTTTGCTCCGACATGCCCTTGTGTCAGAGTGTATCACTGTGCCTTGCTCGTGTCCCTGTGCCTTACTTGTGTCACCGTGCCTTGCTTGTGTCCCTGTGCTTTGCTCCTCCATGCCCTTGTGTCAGAGTGTATCACTGTGCCTTGCTTGTGTCCCTGTGCCTTACTTGTGCCACCGTGCCTTGCTTGTGTCCCTGTGCTTGGCTCCTCCATGTCCTTGTGTCAGTGTGTGTCTCTCTGCCTTGCTTGTGTCCCTATGCATTTGTGTCCCTGTACTTGGCTCCTCCATGCCCTTTTGTCAATGTGTGTCACTGTGCATTGCTTGTGTCCCTATGCTGCACTCCTCCTTGCCCTTGTGTCAGTGGGTGTCCCTTTGCCTTGCTTGTGTCCCTGCGCTTTGATCCTCCAAGCCCTTGTGTCAGTGAGATTCCCTGTGCATTGCTTGTGTCCGTATGATGTACTCCTCTTTGCCCTTGTGTAGTGGGTGTCCCTGTGCCTTACTTGTGTCACTGTGCCTTGCTTGTGTCCCTGTGCTTGGCTCCTCCAAGCCCTTGTGTCAGAGTGTATCACTGTGCCTTGCTTGTGTCCCTGTATTTAACTCCTCCATGATCTTGTGTCAGTGTTTTTTCTTGTGCCTTGTTTGTGTCCCTGTGCTTGGCTCCTCCATGCCGTTGTGTCAGTGACTATCACTGTGCCTTCCTTGTGTCCCTGTGCTTGGCTCCTCCAAGCCCTTGTGTCAGTGAGTTTCCCTGTGCATTGCTTGTGTCCCTATGCTGTACTCCTCCTTGCCCTTGTGTCAGTGGGTGCCCCTGTGCCTTACTTGTGTCCCTGTGCTTGGCTCCTCCATGCCCTTGTGTCAGTTTGTGTCCCTTTGCATTGCTTGTGTCCCTGTGCCTTGTTTGTGTCCCTGTGAATTGCTCCTCCATGCCCTTGTGTCAGTGTGTGTCCCTGTGCCTTGTTTGTGTCCCTGTGTTTGGCTCCTCCATGCCATTGTGTTAGGGTGTATCACTGTGCCTTGCCTGAGTCCCTGTGCCTTGCTTGTGTCCCTGTGCTTGGGTCCTCCATGCCCATGTGTCAGTGACTATCACTGTGCCTTGCTTGTGTCCCTGTGCTTGGCTCCTCCATGTCCTTGTGTCAGTGTGTGTCACTGTGCCTTGCTTGTGTCCCTGTGCCTTTTTTGTGTCCCTGTGCTTGGCTCCTCCGTGCCCTTGTGTCAGTGTGCGTCCCTGTGCCTTGCTTGTGTCCCTGTGCTTTGCTCCGACATGCCCTTGTGTCAGAGTGTATCACTGTGCCTTGCTTGTGTCCCTGTGCCTTACTTGTGTCACTTTGCCTTGCTTGTGTCCCTATGCTGTACTCCTCCATGCCCTTGTGTCAGTGTGTGTCCCTGTGCCTTGTTTGTGTCCCTGTGCTTGGCTAGTCCGTGCCCTTTCGTCAGTTTGTGTCACTTTGCCTTGCTTGTGTCCCTGTGCTTGGCTCCTCCATGTCCTTGTGTCAGTGTGTGTCCCTGTGCATTGCTTGTGTCCCTATGCTGTACTCCTCCTTGCCCTTGTGTCAGTGGATGTCCCTTTGCCTTATTTGTGTCACTGTGCCTTGCTTGTGTCCCTGTGATTGGCTCCTCCAAGCCCTTTTGTCAGTGAGTTTCCCTGTGCATTGCTTGTGTCCCTATGCTGTACTCCTCCATGCCCTTGTGTCCGTGTGCCTTCCTTGCGCCCCTGTGCTTGTGTCACTGTGCCTTGCCTGTGTCCCTGTACCCTGCCTGTGTCCCTGTGCTTGGGTCACTGTGCCTTGCCTGTGTCCCTGTACCTTGCTTGTGTCCCTGTACCTTGCCTGTGTCCCCGTGCCTTGCCTGTGTCCCTGTGCTTAGCTCCTCCATGCCCTTGTGTCCGTGTGCCTTCCTTGCGTCCCTGTGCTTGTGTCACTGTGCCTTGCCTGTGTCCCTGTACCCTGCATGTGTCCCTGTGCTTGTGTCACTGTGCCTTGCCTGTGTCCCTGTACCTTGCTTGTGTCCCCGTGCCTTGCCTGTTGCCCTGTGCCTTCCCTGCGTCCCTGTGCCTTGCCTGTGTCCCTGTGCTTGTGTCCCTGTGCCTTGCTTGTGTCCCTGTGTTTGGCTCCTCCATGCCCTTGTGTCCCTGTACCTTGCCTGTGTCCCTGTGCTTGTGTCCCTGTACCTTGTTTGTGACCCTGTGCTTCGTTGCCTGTGTCTCTGTGCCTTGCTTGTGTCCCTGCACCTTGCCTGTGTCCCTGTACCTTGCTTGTGTCTCTGTACCTTGCCTGTGTCCCTGTGCTTGTGTCCCTGTACCTTGCTTTTGTCCCTGTACCTTGCATGTGTCCCTGTGCCTTGCTTGTGTCCCTGTACCTCTCTTGTGTCCCTGTGCTTGGGTCCCTGTACCTTGCCTGTGTCCATGTACCTTGCTTGTGTCCCTATACCTTGCCTGTGTCCCTGTGCCTTGCCTGTGTCCCTGTGCCTTGCTTGTGTCCCTGTGCCTTGCTTGTGTCCCTGTACCTTGTTTGTGTCCCTGTGCTTGTGTCCCTGTGCCTTGTTTGTGTCCCTGTGCTTGGCTCTTCCAGGCCCTTGTGCCCCTGTACCTTGCCTGTGTCCCTGTGCTTTGCTCCTCCATGCCCTTGTGCCCCTGTACCATGCCTGTGTCCGTGTGCCTTGCCTGTGTCCCAGTGCCTTGCTTGTGTCCCTGTGCCTTGCTTGTGTCCCTGTGCTTGTGTCCCTGTGCCTTGCTTATGTCCCTGTGCTTGTGTCCCTGTACCTTGCCTGTGTATCGATGTGCCTTGCCTGTGTCCCTGTGCCTTGTTTGTGTCCCTGTGCTTGTCTCCTCCGTGCCCTTGTGTCCCTGTGCCTTGCCTGTGTCCCTGTGCCTTGCTTGTGTCCCTGTACCTTGCCTGTGTCCCTGTGCCTTGCTTGTGTCCCTGTGCTTGGCTCCTCCATGCCCTTGTGCCCCTGTGCCTTGCCTGTGTCCCTGTACCTTGCCTGTGTCCCTGTGCCTTGCTTGTGTCCCTGTACCTTGCCTGTGTCCCTGTGCCTTGTTTGTGTCCCTGTGCTTGTCTCCTCCGTGCCCTTGTGTCCCTGTGCTTGTGCCCCTGTGCCTTGCCTGTGCCCCTGTACCTTGCCTGTGTCCCTGTGCCTTGCTTGTGTCCCTGTGCTTGGCTCCTCCATGCCCTTGTGCCCCTGTGCCTTGCCTGTGTCCCTGTACCTTGCCTGTGTCCCTGTGCCTTGCTTGTGTCCCTGTGCCTTGCTGGTGTCCCTGTGCCTTGCCTGTGCCCCTGTACCTTGCCTGTGTCCCTGTACCTTGCTTGTGTCCCTGTGCCTTGCTTGTGCCCCTGTACCTTGCCTGTGTCCCTGTACCTTGCCTGTGTCCCTGTGCTCCTCCATGCCCTGCACACAGTTACTTTTGAACATGTTCCAACTTGCCCGCACGGTGCTGCCCGCAGAGCCGCCTCTTGGAGGGCAGTGCAGCCTGAGCCTGCACAGAGAGGCGGTGTGAGCAGCACAGTGCGGTGTGACAGGGAAGAGGCCGGACAGCACCCGGGACACAGCCAGGAGCAGGATGGAGAGGTAACCAGAGCTGCACCAGCCCAGTCACAGCATGGGCTCAGATTACATGTGTATACACTGCACATCATAGGAAGTACCGCAGAGAGATGGGTCACTAACTACTACTGGGTACTGCAGGGATGTGCTGGAGAGACAGAGAGAGAAATATATATATAGAGGGGGAGAGAGAGAGAAATATATATATATAGAGAGAGGGGGAGAGATAGAGAGAGAGAAATATATATATATAGAGAGAGGGGGAGAGATAGAGAGAGAGAAATATATATATATAGAGAGAGGGGGAGAGATAGAGAGAGAGAAATATATATATATAGAGAGAGGGGGAGAGATAGAGAGAGAGAAATATATATATATAGAGAGAGGGGGAGAGATAGAGAGAGAGAAATATATATATAGAGAGAGAGGGGGAGAGATAGATATATAGATAGAGAGAGAAATATATTTATAGAGAGAAAGATATATATATATATATATATATATATATATATATATATATAAATATATATATATATATAGAGCAAAAGAGATATATATATAGAGAGAAATATAGAGAGAGAAAGATATATACTGTATATATATATATATATAGAGAGAGAGAGAGAGAGAGAGAGAGATAGAGAAGGATATATATATAGAGAGAGAAAGAGAGGGAGATATATATATATATAGAGAGAGAGAGAGCGAAAGAGAGAGATATACAGAGAAATAAAGATATATATATATATAGAGAGAGAAATATATATAGAGAGAGATAGAGAGAGAGACATATATATATATATATATATATAGAGAGAGAGAAATATATATATAGAGAGAGATATATATACACAGAGAGAAATATATATATATATAGAGAGAAAGATATATATATAGAGCGAGAGAGAGGAAGATATATATATATAGAGAGAGGGTGAAAGAGAGAGAAAGAAAGATATATATATAGAGCGAGAGAGAGGAAGATATATATATATAGAGAGAGGGTGAAAGAGAGAGAAAGAAAGATATATATATATAGAGAGAGGGAGATATATATATATATATAGAGGGAGAGACAGAGAGATATATATAGAAAGAGAGAGCGATAGAGAGAAATATATATATATATAGTGTGAGAGATATATAGAGAGATAGAAAGATATATACATAGAGAGAGAGCTATAGAAAGATAGATAGAGACAGAGATAAATAGACAGACACAGAGAGAGACAGATAGACAGAGGGAGATAGAAACATAGAGAGAGAGAGGGAGATAGAAACATAGAGAGAGAAAGACGGACACAGAGAGAGAGACAGACAGAAGGAGGGAGAGAAAGAAACAAACAGAGAGAGATAGAAAGATAGAGAGAGAAACATAGATACACAGATAGAGATAGATAGATAGATAGATATAAAGATAGATAGATATAGATAGGTACATAGATAGAGATAGATAGATATAGATAGATAGATAGATAGATAGATAGATACACAGATAGAGATAGATACACAGATAGATATAGATAGATAGATACACAGATAGATAGATATAGATAGATAGATACACAGATAGATACACAGATAGATATAGATAGATAGATAAATACATAGATAGATAGATAAATAGATATAGATAGATACACATATAGATAGAGATATTTAGATACACAGATAGATATAGATAGATACACAGATAGAGATAGATATAGATAGATAGATAGATAGATACATACATACATACATACATAGATACATAGATACACAGATAGATATAGAGAGATAGATACATATATATATATAAAGATAGATAGATACACAGATAGATAGATACTATAGATAGATACATAGATAGATAGATACTATAGATAGAGATATATAGATAGATATAGAAAGATACACATATAGATTGAGATATATAGATACACAGATAGAGATAGATACACAGATAGAGATAGATAGATACATACATACATACACAGATATATATAGAGAGATAGATACATATATATATATATAGAGATAGATAGATACATACACAGATAGATAGATACATACATACATACACAGATAGATAGATAGATACACAGATAGATAGATACTATAGATAGATACATAGATAGATACTATAGATAGAGATATATAGATAGATATAGAAAGATACACATATAGATTGAGATATATAGATACACAGATAGAGATAGATACACAGATAGAGATAGATAGATACATACATACATACACAGATATATATAGAGAGATAGATACATATATATATATAGAGAGATAGATAGATACATACACAGATAGATAGATAGATACATACATACACAGATAGAGATAGATACACAGATAGAGATAGATAGATACATACATACACAGATAGAGATAGATACACAGATAGAGATAGATAGATACATACATACATACACAGATATATATAGAGAGATAGATACATATATATATATAGAGAGATAGATAGATACATACACAGATAGATAGATAGATACAAAGATAGATAGATAGATAATGAAACTCTCCAATACAGCTCTCACACACATATCCCCTCCTAGCACAGCAGAAATGGGTAACACAATAATAAGAAGCCACTAAGGTACATCCATAAATATACATTAGGTGCCAGAAGTAACATTTTAGGAGCCTGGTGTTTCACACTACATACTCATTGTGGGTGATGTATTGGAATATATATATATAGGACAAAATAGGGATGGAGAAAAATATCTAAAACACAGGAGGCTGAAATGCTTTTGAAAGTGCCTGGAGCCCTTTTATAGATTGGAAAAATATGCAGGAGCCAGCACTACAATTTGTAGGAGCCGGAGTTCCCAGGAAATTTACACCCCTATATATTTACTTGGAATTTCCTGATTGAAAGTCTCCACCCGATATATATATATATGATGGCATGATTACCATGAGTGTCCAGTGATCTAGATGTATAATCAGAGTATTGCAGTATGAAGTGATACCTTTTTTATTGAACAAACATTCATAATAATAGTGACAAGCTTTCGGGAGATATCCTCTCTTTATCAAATCAGAAGCAATACCCTCTCTCTCTCTCTCTCTCTCTATATATATATATATATATATATATATATATACAAAAGTAATTCTGATACAATATGTAGATATATTTGATATGTAATTGTATAATTACTGATTGCAAGCTGTTTGGGCTCAGTTCCTTTTATATTATAAGCTCTGTGCACATACATATTTATCACAATACACCTTAGTGGTCCCCTGGGCAGCGGGTGCATGCTTGGGATGCGTTGTTGGTCCCTTCTGTTGCTCAGCATTAGCCTGTAATCCATCCCTTGCCCCTCTCTGGCCCCGGGCCCTCTGGGACTCTTTTCTTGCTCAGGCATTTTCCCTGGTTGTTACTAATCAATACCCAATTTGCTGAGGTAAGTTCTGGGAGCAGGAGGTGGTTATGTGGGATGGCAGACATCCTGTACCTTGCTGACTTGTGCTAATTGCCTTTCAGTTGGGTCCATCTTTACTCACATACGGCCTGCAGATCCTACACTATGCTGCAGCTTTCAGTAACATGTCTCTATGACACCAACATGGCTTCAAAAGTTTCAGGTCAAATCAAGGGGATTTCCACCACCCCTGAAGTGGGGAAATTCCCCTGATCAATACATGGGTCACTGCACAGGGCTGCAAAACAGGATAGAAAAGACAATGAGGTCCACAATTCATGTGCATGACAAGTTTAGTACTCCTGCTGGGTGCTATTATATGCAAGCGTCTTATCCAGACTATTGCAGTAGAAAGTAGTATCTTTTGTTATCAGACTAATAAGCAATATTAAGAAACAAGCTTATCAAGAGGGGCATTTTCTTCAGGTCTGCGGCAATACTGAACTACTTGGTTATCTAAATACAAACTAATTACATTAGGTGGTCTTTACATGTCTGAGCAAAGTAAAACTGCTTGCTCCCCTATCGTATCAAGAAAAAAAAGGCACACTACAGCTTTAAGAGTGTCGTAGTGCGAAATCTTTCTCCTTCAGGAGATCTGCAGAGCAGCAAAACCTTCCTGAGAAAGAGTGATGGGGAGTGGATATCTCAGAGTGTCTGGTGCCCCTTTACATAGCATTACAGTATTGTTATAGAGACCAAGATAATAAGCAAAGAAGTGCAACTGGGATCTTACAGACACTTATCATTTATGGAAATAGAGAATCCGGATAGGAAAACAGAGAGGCATAAAACACCATGTGCACTTATTCACTTAAACGATAATATATCCTCATATCCTCTCTTTATATATATATATATATATATATATATATATATACACACAGGGGTATAGGAGCCAGAATAATTCTATGGGGGATACAGATCATTGTATACACAGGCCATAAAATAGCTTATATATACAAACATAGAAAAATCTGGGGGGATTTATTCCCCCATTTCCTACACCTATATATATATATATATATATATATATATATATATATATATATATATATATATATATATATATATAAAGAGATGACTTAATATTACTTAAAATCACTTAATAGGCCCGGGGGCATTGTGCTGAATCTTGATATTTATGGCTCCATCTGTAGTTATGTGGTCAGTAAAGTGTAACCATATATCAGTGTTATTAGGCAGTGTCCATCCTCTGCTCGTATCCCTAGTGTGGCGTGTAGAATGCATTTATTTTTACCCTAGGTAATTTATTGAATTTTCCTGGAGTTGGTATTCTGTAATGCAGAGAGGAATACATATGACTTTACAGTGTGATATCTATCTATCTATCTACCTATCTACCTACCTACCTACCTGATATATTATCTATTTTATCTATCTACCTATCTATCTATCTATCTATCTATCTACCTACCTATCTGATATATTATCTATTTTATCTATCTATCTAATATATTATCTATTTTATCTATCTACCTACCTATCTATCTATCTGATATATTATCTATTTTATCTATCTATCCATCGGTCTTTCTATCTCTAGTCTTATATTTATCGATCTGTCTATCTATCTATCTATCTATCTATCTATCTATCTATCTATCTATCTATCTATCTGATATATTATCTATTTTATCTATCTGTTTGTCTGTCTATCTACCTATCTATCTATCTATCTATCTATCTATCTATCTATCTATCCATCCATCGGTCTTTCTATCTATCTCTAGTCTTATATTTATCGATCGATCTATCTACCTATCTGTCTATCTATCTATCTATCTGATATATTATCTATTTTATCTATCTATCTGTCTATCTATCTATCTATCTGATATATTATCTATTTTATCTATCTATCTGTCTATCTATCTATCTATCTGATATATTATCTATTTTATCTATCTATCTATCTATCTATCTATCTATCTATCTATCCATCCATCAGTCTTTCTATCTATCTCTAGTCTTATATTTATAATATATATCTATATGACTGGACTAGCACAGTTACATAAAACTGCTAATATATTTTATAAACATTAATATCTACAACTGTTTATCTATAATTCTATAATTTATCATTATATCAATAACATATATATTAATTTCCATGAGTATATATCTAGAATATTTATATATTCATCCCCACAAGTGTTTAAATATCTATAACATTTACATATACTGTAATACCACTACTATCTATCTATTGATAATATATCCTTCCATCCCAACATCTATATATATATATATATATATATATATATATATATATATACTAAATAATGATTTCCACAACGGTCCATATATCTATAACATATATATAGATTGTAGTAATACATCAGCCCCCACCGCTATCTGCCTGTGCGTCTTTCTGTCACCTCGTATTACACGATTCCTAAAGTTTGTGACTTTCTGCACTGCCCTTGGTTGGTATCACAGAGCAGTATCTTGCAGCCAGGTCTAAAGCTGAGGCAGGAGCTGACATGCTGTTTGGTGCAATCTGGAGCATGAATATACAGTAGGAACTATCTGTTATTAGCTGACAAAAAGAGAGCAATGAGTATGAAGCATTGCTCTGGAGTATGAGAATGCTACTTAAATCTAATTTGTTCATTAGATTTATTTTTACTGAATGCTGAGCATTGCTAGAAGGAAGTTTCCCAATGCCCCAAACTAATCATGTAATCTAAAAAAATACATAGTGGGTATACAAAACGGATACAAATATCTAACATTTAGGAGCCAGGAAGATTTTACTTGAGCCTAAAAGCAAGCGCAACATAGAGATGAATTATACTTTTGAAAAATACTAAGGAGTGAGAAATACACATTTTAGGAGCCCTGCGCCCCTGTATATAGAAATATTAAATATTTAGAAAATACATAATAAGGTACAAATACAAATCATCCATCCCTTAGTTTGAATCACCAGAATCCTAGGATGGCAAAATTGGATCATACTACATAACTTATAATTAAATATTGAATTAAATTTAAATATATATATATATATATATATATATATATATATATATATATATATACACCATGAAAGTGTGCACACAATCTGTCCTGGTCCAGTTGCCAAAAATCTACTGCGGCAAAGGAAAGATGAATTGTCACAATTGGAATTCTGTCTGTCCTGCATCTCGTGATGTCACACCTCTCTATTTATCACCGGCGTGATGTCACACATCAATCAAGTGCCGACAATTCTAACACCAAACGCTCAGGGTTCAGCCTGAGACCAGTAGGAGGTCAATGCTCTGTTTCAAGCACTGCTATTGTACTGTGTAATCTATTTGCTGCAATAATGGTGCATATGCAGATTACAGCTGCTGTTTCACATTCTCTCCTAAATACTGTATAGAACTTTATATATTATTAGGAATATACCCCTAGATTTGCTAGTTGGGATGTGCTGTGGTGGCATTGGCTATTTCCTACAATAGTGAATCTACCCCATAATCATGGAAAAAAATCTCTAGTAATTCCTAATTTTGTTCAAATCACATTTTCTCGGTGGATGTTCTATTTATCCTTTAGTAATTGCAAAAATACACACACTGAGGGCTGATCTACCAATTAAATTAGAGTACCATGCTCATGTATTCATTCATTTGTGCATTATTCTGCTTTCATGCTCTGTATACTCATAATATTTTAGAGCTCTATTACATCCTTCTGCATTCCATTTTCAGATTTTTAGCAACAATTTGGAAAAGGTTATATACTGAATAGATTTTATAGTTTATCTTGGGAGCACACACTTTATATTAATCAAAAAGAAATAAGAAAAATGTGTAAAAGTTATAATGACCAACTGATATCTAAAGACATTGGTGCTAAGGTCCACAAATGGTACCCAAAACAATATATATATATATATATATAAATAAATAAAATAAAAAAAAAATATATATATAGTTTGCATTCCTGTTTTATTTATAATCCTTTGAACATTACAGTTAGCCATTACATTTATTATATTTGCTTACAAAAGCATATCTGCTTCTATTCTACTGTACCACACTTACTCTTAGTTTATTTTCAGTTTGTAAAGTACAGTATATAGTATAGTGCTACTATAATCACTGCCGAAATTGAGCACCTGCATTATGCGTCTTATTTAAGGCTGTTAAAGCTCCTTTTTAACTGAGGAATGATCACTGCAGCAAATCCCAAATGTTGCTGTCATTGTAACTGCACCAAAATGCTCATCTTTCCAATGAGTATTTGTCCTAGTCAGGCTAGAATAAGGATGCATTAGTGTGAGAATATCATTAGTAATGATTTTAATCCATTTTAAACAATTCATATCTTCAATTTATATACATTTTACAATTAATATGGAGCTACTGGTATATAAGTAAGTCAGTGACTGCTTAAAAAAGCTAATATTCCATACTAACTGCACTAGGACTTGATTACATTAAGTATGGAGTGGTGATGTCATGTTGGCGTGATGACATCATCACGTGGGGGCATCTATGCAGTGGTGTTTATTAATGTTTTGTGTTTATGTTAAGTAATATAATTATATCATTAGGTGCTTAGACTGAATAGTGTAATAAAAATATACCTGCACTTTATTCTAAGACTGGTAATATAATCAGACACTAATAACTTATTATAACTAAATACTTTTTTCTTTTCTTTTGGAGCCAGGGAGCCACAGCTGCTAAGATTCTACTGCTGGCTCCAAACTTTTTAAGTATTATCCATATATGTCTGTAACAAATCCATAAACAAACTATCTTGGCTGGCTTCTAAGATTCAGATAAATTTATCAACCACGCTTTATAGTGATGTCATCATTACGAGACATAGTTTTGATACCAAACAATGATTTTTGCTGCCAATACACTGAAGTGAGTTAATTGTTTTACTAAGTGTATGGTATCAAGTAGTTTTATCGTTAGTACCCTGATGAAGTCCCAATACAGGACAAAATGATAAGATATACAGTTTAAACCCGAGTCAGTGCCAGCGCATGTTGTGGGCATTCTGGTGCCTCTCAAAGTTCCTTATTTAAAGAGGGTTCTGCTGCCACACAAGTAAACAATACAGCAGAGGTGACACATAGAGACAAGGGATAAGAATATGTCCAAACACTGAAAATGGATTACCCTTAGAGGTGAGCAAATTAACAATAATACATGGAACAATAATATTTCATACAGAAGACTCTCAGTTATCTGGCACCCATGGGGATTGGTAGATGCCGAATAAATGTAGGTTCTGGTTGCTTGAGAGTTACATATAAGAGGCCTAGACTAGATGCACATAGGATGCTTTGCTAAGTATATCTGTCAGTGAGGGCTGTTCTAGCAGCAGCAGCTTTCACTCCTCACTTACACACAGGTACATTCAGCTGGAGGGTGCTGTGCTGAACTCGGGGAATGTAACGCCAACATTGCCCTGGCTCAGTCACCCATACCTGTCTGCTTCCAGGTAACATGAATTGAGAAGAGACGTACAGTGGATGAAATCTAGGTGCCTGTAAGCATGTTGTGGCACGAGAACCTGGCTCCTGGCATTTGATGAGCCCTGTAAATCCGGTTAACTGAGAGTCTACTGTAATTTTGTTGTGGGGTGCATCTAGCTTTATTTTTTACTGTCACTAATGTACTTTAACATTCAAAAGAGTTTCTATCAGGGATACTGTTGCAACTAAAAAAGTTATGTTTGAAAATTTTTAAGAGCATTAAAACTGTTATTAGATTGAATAGTGGCCAATTTTTACAAATTACTATTTCTGGGATATACACTATTTTGTTTTTGACTAGTTTGTGGCAGTTTTTGGCACATATTCATATCTTCTTTCTGTGTTGGCAAAAAAATCCTTTGTGATCATGCAGTCATATCCCATCCCCAGCATCAGTGGTAATCGATAGGGTAACTTGGATCAGCACTTCCAGAACTACACCTTATTATTTAATTTAACACACATCCCTTCTAAAGCTTCTGTAATCTTAAATAAACTTGATGAGAACATGCCCCTTTCCTCACTCACTTTAGATTTTTACATTTCTGCTGCATTTTTGTAACCCAAAAAATATGCATTTCCAACCTTTATTTTCTCAACAATTGGACCTTCAAATTAATTGATTACCACTGTCGTTAGTGAAAAAAAAAAACTGTGACTTTAAATCGGATGCAGACATTTAAAAAATAATTGTGCATTCAACTTTAAACAATTCTTGGAAGTAAAATCTTCTTTTTTGTGTATATATCACAGAAAGGCCTATATGCTTTGCATCATTGATTGCAGTACTCTCTAAGTGGTGACTGAAAATGTAAGTGAAATATGAACTCTCTTCATTAATGCAGTGGGTGCAATGCAGGGCCTGCAGTACTAGGAGCCTGATAGAAAGATGTTATTAGAAGGGGATCTGTTTAGTCCTATCCCACCTACAGAAAATATAAGAAACCAGGCTGTGGGATAATGCTGACAAGAATGGCTGTTCTGTAATTATCTGAGTGGAATACTTGCTGACTCTGCAATGTCAGTGGGGTGTAAGCTGTAGGTGATATGTTTGGCAATTCTAAATTATAACCAGACAGGAAAAATTAACACACTGCAAACCACTATGTGTAAGCTGTTAGAAAATAAATTAATTGAACTAACCTTTAAAAAAACAAGTTGACCGTCAAGGGACAGGGTTAGCTAGACTCTGGATCTCCATGGGTTAATTCTGTACCTCCTCCAGCTAGTTTCCTTCCTCAGTAGTAGGATTAAGAACCAACAGCATACCAAGTCATTATTATTCTCGGGACAAAGAGACAACAATTCTGCACTAGCTTTCTTGGTCCCGGAGCAACAACGTGTGTTGACCGTGACCCAAGAAGCATAGCTCTCACGCATGAATACTCCAAATAGGGTGTATCTTTATTCTCAAGATCCACACTTATTATACGTAACAGAACAAGTAAACAGTTCTCAACTTGAATTTTCCTCCCCTGGCTTGTCCTGATCCAATCACAATGGGGTCTCCATTAGCGAGATTCCAATGAGCCAGAGAAAGGGATGGATCCATCCACCTAGTGGTTTCCCATCAAGTGAGTTTAGCTTCCGTCACTGGAAAAAGCACCTAGGTTTGGGGAGACAATTGTTTGCAGATGGTAATTGGGTAGAGCATGTTAGGTTTAGGGAGATCATCGTATGCGGATGAAGGATAGTAATTGGGTAGAGTAGGTTAGGTGGGTATGGTTTGGGAGTCCATTGTATGTGGATGTTCATTTTGTAGAGTACATTAGGTGGGTAGGGTTGGGGAGACCATTGGATGTCCTTAGTAAATATTAATAACCTTTGAAGCTATACCTTAATCAGTATATTGTTTCATTTAAAGCATAGGTATTGTGTTATCTCCCCCGGGAATCTCTTGTGCAAATATCTAAACACAGCCACTTTATACAATCCATGCAAATATATAAATATATACACAACAACAAATGATCATACGCAATGTAACAAGAAGTTAACCATCATTATAATACAGAAAGTTAAGTGTACACAAGTTAAAAGTATATAAGTTTCACTGTTTTTTTCTTTTTTTTATCTAACACTTTTTTTATATATAAGATACACACATTATATATTGAGTTATTATATACACATACAGACATATTTGATATAAAAATAAAATTTGTTTTCCACACCCCCAGAGCTGCTTACATAGGTACAGTGTACCCTATCAATAGAAACACTGCATTTGGATAAAGATTTGAACTCTTTACTAACCAGCAGCTCTATGCAGAGATTAACACAGCAGTGTCTGGGCTACTCCTTACTTCCTGTTCCTGGGTAAAAACAGGAACACCTCTCCCATGATTCTTTGGTGCACAAACTGATTTTACAGTTTGATACAATGTATTAGCTTCCTGTGATTGGACAAAATTAATTATGAATTTTATGCAAGTTTTAGCAGGGATTTAACTCACAAAATCAACTGCATGCAGACTCAAGAGATTTAGCAAAAACCAGGGTGAGTTTGTTAATGTATATTTAGATTCAGTTTGCTTTCATGAATTAAAAAAAGCATGATCTATCATAATGAAGATTTAGTTTTTTATTGTTGAAATATTAGTGAATTAAAGTTCAGAAAAACGGACCCATATCTGTAGTGGAACACCCCTAACCCCCCACCCACAGATTTTTCTATGTTTGTATGTGTGTATGTATATATATAAGCTATTTTATGGCCTATGCATACAATGAACTGTATCCCCCCCCCTCCCCCCCCGAATTATTCTGGCTCCTATACCCCTGCTTAAGGCAAAGGGGAAGATTTGACAATACTGGAAAATGATTGCTCCAAATATTGCAGTACTATACATACTATACACAGAACAACAGACCACTAAGATCTCTCCTGTTATATGTACGCACGGGAAGCCTCCTGTTGCCGGGCGCACAGGAAGCCTCCTACTACTAGTACACGACAACCCACTAACCCTAACCACTAACTCTAAGCCCCTAACCCCTAAACCTCACTTCCTAACCCTAAGCCCCTAACCCTCTTACCCTAACCCCATAAACCTCACTTCCTAACCCTAAGCCCCTAACCCTCTTACCCTAACCCCCTAAACCTCACTTTGTAACCCTAACACCCTACACCACTTACCGGGTCTAACCTTAACCCCCTAACCCGAAAGCCCCTAACCACTCACCGGGCACTTAGACACAGCTAGATTGGGGCGTCGGTGGAACGCTTCCCGTGTGTACATATAACAGGATAGGTCTGACCCCTCCTGTCCTATATTAAGAGGGTAGGTTTGCAAGGATTGTACTTAGCAATAAGCAATACATGTTTTTAAAAAGTATAAGAAAACATGCACATATTTATTAACGTAATGATTATATTGTACTGCAGAAGGCATTGTGGTATTTCTTTATCTGGGTAAACTTGAATGTGAATAAGGTTCCAGTTGCTTCTACCAAACATATTGCACTCCTTATTGATTTTTTTTTTTTTAAAGCACACTGTAAAAACTAGGCTGCAGTCATCCATTAATGTTTGAAACATAATTTTAATATACATGATAGACTATTTGGGAATTCAATGTCCCTTTAAAGCCCTTTTTGCAATCCTGGGATATCCATCCTTTCCACTGTTGATAACCTCTAAATGGCATCCCACTAAGTTCCACGTGACCTTCTCTATCCCTGCTCTCCATATATGCTCAGACCAGGAATGTCTCCTCTCCAGCACATAGATATCTTCTTGTAAAGGAAAATGTTCTCATTGATTATTTCTCACAAATTGCATTATCCACTCAGTGGACTTTATTCCCTAATTTTGGAGTCTCAGTTGGATTAGTAACTACCAGTGCAAACTGTGTATTTTATATTTCAAATATTGTATCTTTTTGATTAAGGAGAGCTGCTACCATGTACAACATATCCATGAATAAAACATTTATCTGGTTCAAACATTTCTTTTAATGCGATTTACTTCTACCCAGTGAATCAATTTATATATTAAAAAAAGAAACTACAGACAATTTTGGCAGACTTTAAGAACTAAAACATTAAAGTCTCTTTGGGTAGTCTGCATTAACAAGAATTTAACTGATGATTTACAAAATGTAAATGGTGCCTACTAGCAGCTGGTTTAAGGCTTGGCAGACTTCTTAAAAATATCTGTAATTTGAAATTGGTCTGGCTTGGTATATGAAACTGCATATCCTAGCTCTGAAGGAAAGCTGGCCGAAACTGGCAGCAAGTTTCAGAACCGGGTGACATTTTGTTTTGTTTCTTTTGGGGTCCAAGGATGGTGGTTTGAGTCTCTAGTGTCAAATTGAAGTTATTTGGATTTGTGAGCCTACCTTTAATGGGAAACTTAGTAATGAGCGCAACTAGGCCAACATTCAAATATAACATTGCTCCTATGTATCACGAATCCAGATGTCAAGATTTTGTGATGTTACATCCTTTATATTCCTTGTAAAACAAACTTTCAACTAGAAGTACTTTTAAAAAGTCAACTCAATAAAAAATTATAGTGTTTTGCTACTTTTGACTATTTCTTCAGATTTCCTGAAGGATGACGGGGCAGCAAATTATTATGACTGTCTTTTGGTTTGGACAAGTGAGTCTATGTTTACTAAGCTATGTTCTCAATTGCCGCTCTCTGCAATCAATACCTGTTCACAATGAGAGTGTGTTAGTATAAAATAGTAACAGTTTGTATTTAAATAGCCTTGCTAACTTATTCATAGCAAAATTCCTATAGCCATAGTCTTAACTGATGCTAACCAATAATAGATCTCTATATAAGATTTAGATGCATTAACCTTCCTGGTGGTATGATTATGTCAGTATTTAGAATGTTAAAGCGGTACATTCTAAAATACTGACATTATCATACCACCTTTAGATACCATTACCCCTTCCCCCTCTCCTCCTCCCTTTTCCCTTCTCCTTCTCCTCCTCCATTTTCCCCTTTCCCCCTTCTCCTCCTTATTTCCCCTTAACCTCCTGATCCTCACCCCTTATTCTCCTGATCTTCCCCCTCATCGTCCTCCTCATCCTCCTCATCTCCCCCCTCATCTTCCTCCTCATCTTCCTCCCCCCTCATCCTCCTTTACCCCCTCATCCTCCTCTTTTACCCCCTCATCCTCCTCCTTTACCTCCTCATCCTCATCCTTTCCCCCTTCATCCTCCTCTCCCCCCTCATTCTCCTCTTCCCCCTCATCCTCCTCCTTTTCCCCCTTATCCTCCTCTTCCCCCTTATCCTCCTCTTCACCACTCATCCTCCTCTTCCCCCCTCTTTACCCCCTTCCCCACTAACCCTCCTTTCCCCCTCACCCTCCTCTTCCCCCCTCACACTCCTCTTTCCCCCTCACCTTCTCTTCCCCACTCATCCTCCTCTTCCCCACCTCATGCCCCCTTATCCTCCTCCTCTTCCCTCCCTCCTTCCTCCTTCCCCCCTCTCTTCTCTCTTCTTCTTAGCCTCCGATCAGCTCCTGATGATCTGAGGTTCGCAGCGCGTCTTATGCCTGTTTCTTGTACCGGCATATGCTAATGACGTGACGCGCTTGAGACGTCATTAGCATATGCCGGTTCCAGGCATACGACGCGCTGCAAGCCTCGGATCAGCAGCAGGAGCTGATCGGAGGCTAAGAAGACTTGAGAGGTGAGAGGTGGGAAGAAGGAAGGATGAGGGGGGGGGAGAAAGATGGTAAGAAGGAGGAGGAAGATGGGGAGGAGCAGGAGGAAGGTGGGGAGGAGCAATGGTGTGCTGAGGGGGCCAGGCAAACTCGGCAGCACTGGGCCCCAGGCAAACTCAGAAGCACTTGGCCCCCGGTAAACACGGCAGCACTAGGCCCCCTCCACATCCTCTCTGCGGTAACCCCGAGTGTGGCTCTGGGTTTACAATTTAGGAAGTGAATATTGAGTCACACTCAGGATTACCACTAGGAAGGTTAAAGGCAGATCATAGTTTGAATGTGTATTTTCTTATTTTAGACAGCTACATGTAATCTAATTCTTGTTATAATAGAAGCCAAGAAGAAGATAACTTTCAAACGTACTTGATTCAGTATAAACCAGATAACTATTACTTCTATTATAAAACAAATTAAGGAACACATTATACAGCAACTAGGAAATATGCCTTAAACCTATGGATTGTATTATACAGTATTTTCACACTTAATGTTAGTTATCTTTATGGAAATAAGTACCTCTATAGCCAAGAGCGAACGTTACCATGAGAAATACAATACAATAAATACAATAAATATCATTGCATATGTTTTCATTTCTTTAATATGTAGGAAATGGTGAGTGACAGTCAAAGTTATCCTGGGACATGGTACTGTAACTTGTAGTAACTCCCACAATTTCTAATACAGAGGTCCGATTGCTACTGAACATGTATGGTGTACAATAGAGAGAAACTGCAGCAAAACAAAACTGGTATCTTCTCAATTCCTGTTGTGTTAAATGAAACATTTTATCCATTTGTTTCCTTAAAATAATTTTATGTGCCACATTTACAGTATTCACATCACTTACTGCTTATTTGGGGAAACTGAAAATTCTCACCTGTTTATTACTCCTGTCCAGTCATTTTTTTATTTTGTGTGTAAAGGAAACCGAACTATTATGAATTCTCTACCCTCAATACTTTCTTTTGATACCCTGGGGTAGTTTGTGGCATTGCAGGATTTTGGGTTTGTTATAAAGATCTTAAATGTGAAAATCTTAACTAATCTAGTTGACTTTTTCTTGATTATATAACTAGTTAAATAGACCAGGGGGGAGCAATGGTTGTGGCTTATTTTAGTAAAGCATTTGACACTGTCCCACACAATAGACTAATGTTACACTTTATAGTGTGGAATTCGATCCAGACATACAACCCTATTAAATTCCCCTAACGTGTAAAACCGTAGCCCGTAAGACTTGCAGCTATTAAATTGGCTCAGTAAAGCAAGCCGCTGCTGATCTTTCGTTTGGAGCGAAAAAAGCCTACAGGATATGGAACGTGGATCTTTGCGGCCGCAAATCCTTTGTTCTGTCAAGCCCGTAACTGTTACGTTCTAATCTAGCTATTAACTTGCAATAAATTCAAGCCTGTAACCCGCAAATGGAGCCAAGAAGCCAACGGGTACAAGAGAGGACCCGCAGGGGAGATAAAGTCTGATCCGTATAATTGTAAATGCAAATATACACACACTACAGTACTTATAATAAAAGAGAAAGTGATGTTAGGTATTAGAATGAATAACACAACATTCTCAAGCTCGCAAATCTGCAATATAAAATACTTTATTTCATGTGTAATTTCCGTGTTGTATTGATCCTGGCAATCAATGTGTTAATACATATAATGGAACTGGCATGGACGAGAATATCATATTTACGGCTTTATCAATATTGCATTATTTCTGGAATTTTGGTCCAATCGCAACTCGTAAATGAAACCCGTAAGACTTTGAAATCCCACCTCCATTTTTCAGTGACATAATGATGACAATCTCTGTTGCCATTGGCTCCATCTTAACCCGTAACTACAGGTTTGACTAATGGATCACGTTCATGGCCGCACATCGAAGGTTCGACAAATGTTTACGGGTTTGCGTCTCAAGCCCGTATCTCGCGCCCTGCTCAAATTTAATAGCACTATAGCTCTGCCAAATGTCAAACCCGTAGCCATTGCGTGTCTCACGTTGCACTTATGGGCTTTGAATTTGGATAGGACACTGCCTAATGGATAGTTAACTGTAGTTAACAGAATATAGTGAGAGGAAGGGATGGTTACGAGCAAAGTGTCAATGGGTTTAGTGCTAGGATGTATTTTGTTCATATTTATTACTAATATTACTAATGGGCTTGAAGTAAATGTTTGCCTGTTTGCAAATGACCCAAAATATCTAACAGGGTGGAAATTATTATTGCAAAAAAAGATAAAACTGTTGATTTCATGAAAGATGAATTAGTGTACATTTTGGGAAAATAGTACTTGCCAGACATTTTTTAAGTTTCCAAGGTACATTATTTAACTGCAGTACTTCTATTCTTGGTTTATTGTGGTATGGAGCAGTCATCTATGCTGTTTCTAGTTTTAGGAAATGTGTGTTGATCCAAGATGATTGCCATGTAGAGAACAAATGAAGCAAAATAACACTTTCTTTGAAATCTATATACCCATAAGTCAGTAGTTCAAGGGGAAGCCATTGATCGCTTAGGAGCCATTTATTCTTTGTTATCTATTGATGCCCCCGCATTTGAGGGTTGATCTGCACTGCAGGGTTGGGCCTGGTCAGTACTTGGATGGGAGACCACCTAGGAATACCAGCAGCTGTATTCTGTGGCCAACTGGAGATGCAACTGGCATCCCACTGTAGTATTTCTGCCATGAATACCAAGTGGGTAAGCATGGTGTGTTGCAGTCCATGAGGTCACAGAGAGTCAGACATGACTGAGCAACACAAACACACACAACATATTTTGTAGCACTAGTTACAGGAGCAAGTTGCATAGAAGAATAAAATGAGATCAAACAAAATGGAATAAAAAACAGTGGATATAATTTGCCAAGAGCTTATAAACTAGAGGAAAATTGCCTTATGAGCTAAAACAATGAGGTGGTTAGGATAAGGAACTATGCTTTTTTTTCGTTTATTCAAATTACTCTTAGGGCTTAGTCTGTTTTAGGGTGATGGGGACTCCAGACGTGGACCCCTTGCTCACTGTACATTAGCAAGTTCAGCTACATCTCACTGACAAGGCCCATAAAGGCCGAAACGTACGTCTGTGGTTTGCTGTTTCTCCTGTTCAGGGTTGAATTGCCTGGTATTTCGGGGCTGGGTCACTCTAGTGAGTGGGACCAGACTGATATACCACAGGATATTTTTCCCTATAAGGGGAACAAGTGAGCTAAAAGAGGTTGCTCTCAGAGTGGGTTATCATGACCATAGAACTAACCTATTAAAGTGAGTTAATTCTCTGATTGAGCGCCTCTATTATCGTTTTTGTTTAAGGAATCATGTTGCTGGGTCTTCAGGAGGCTGGTTGTAAGGCATTGGGTTGATATTAAACACATAAGGCAAAGGAATGATAAGACTGGCCTGTGTCCAGTTCATTGCAGAAAGCAGAGTTGAGTCCATAGTTTAGAAGTCAAGGTAGGCAGAGAAGATGAAGTCCAGGAAACAGGACCGGCTGGCAGCAGACATGGATCAGGATCTAGCATATCAAGACTGGAGTGTGAGCAGACAAATGGAGTCCGGCGATAGGTCACAGGACTGTAACAGATCTGACTCCAGGAATAGAAAATGGCTTTGGCAGACAGCAGACCTGAAGGGCATTCTCTCACAATGTAAGAGACATTATGTTTTCTATAGTAATGCAAAATTAAAATCTGTGACCACTGTTTCTGCTAGAATTGTGAAAATTCATCAGCTATTGCTATTTTAATTCCATTCCCCAATAAAAAATAATGGTTTTGTTGATATTAAAATATTTTTATGAAATACATGTTTTATTAAATATATATTTTATTAAAATATATATTTTTTTCATTTATTAAGATAATGTATCGTATTGAAAACTTTACAGTTTGTACATAAATAGATAAATATTCAACAATACAATAAAAAACAAACATACAATAATAAAAAAAAAAAAAAAAAAAAAAACTATACACGTTAAGCGCCATGGTCTGAGTGCCGTTGGAGTTCACGGACCGAGGTGAGAGTTAGTATGCGTGAAGCAGGTCTATTCCAACAAAATGTCCTGGATTTCCAAGGAATCCCAAATTTTCCATTTGATCTTATTATTTTTTATCATATTAGTTAACATAAGATACTCATCAAATTCACGATTACGCAATATATTAATTAGTTCTGGCCAAGTTGGAATTCTTTCCTGCTTCCAGCATCTCACTAATAACCATTTGGTTACTATCAAAGTCTGTAGAATAAGTGCTTGAATTTCAGGGCTATATTCTGTAGGAAGAAAATGGAGAATAACGTTCTCTACATTTAGGGAAATCTTTACCTTCAAGAGTCTAGACAATTTAACGTAACACATCCTCCAATAGGTCTGTATCTTCACCAAATGTGAACATGTGTGCCAACTAGGCTACAATTTCTCCAAGAAAGGGACTGTTTCTCATCCCGTGTGAAATAACTAATTGTGGACAGAACCACAAAATATTTGTAATGAAGTAGCAGGAACATTAATGCCTATCTTTATATTTAGAACCTAAAAGATAGCAATCATTGCATTAAATAAAAAAGCAGATGAAATGTTATTAAATGGATATGGAAGGTTTCTAGATTTTACTAGTTATATACTGTAATATACTTTTGTATCTATTTGCTTTGATTTACTTTGTTTTAATAACAGGTGCTTATACTCTGCCTAAAATCAAACAAATAGTTCCTGTATGGGTCTGCCCACTGCAATGTATGCAGACACAGACTCTGCCGTACTTGATGGACTGTATCTCATACTAAGAAATCAGTGACCAGTGATGTGGTCCCTGATAGGCTAGGGCACTACCCTGCATATCCAGCCCTATAGAATATGTGTCTTTGTGAGCCGTAGGCAGACCCAAACAGGAACTATTTGTTTGGTTTAGACTTTAAAATAAAATAAAGTACAACAAATGTTAATAGATACATAGGCATAGTATATGTCTAGTAAAATCCGGAATATGTCCAAATGTTCCTCCATCCTTTACTGTAAGAGATCAGTGTGAGATCAGCAAATTCTTGACCAATCACAGGTATTCATGAAGGAAAACATCCTGGGAAATTTCATGTGATTGAGATAGAAAGGCATTCTCATGGGAATATCACTGTAGAGAAAAACTGATGGTGCTGAAACATTTGGACCTATGTGGCAGCCTGAAGTTAAATTTATAGCATGCTAAAAGCATTTTTTTAGTACACTCGTTCCTCATTTTTTTGCTGCTTTTGCAAACACCATGGGCAGAAAACAAATGGCAGTGTACCTTTAAAAGGAGACAGTGTACGTTCTAACGATTCTTTATTTTTAAAAATACAGGTATTAATAAGTACTTTATTCATTGCATTTTATTAATACAGTGGTCCCTTGGAACTCAACCTTCATTTAGCAGGATGAGTTCCAAAAAGGTTGAGTTCCAATGAAGCATTTCCCATAGGGAACAATGTAAATTGAAATAATCAGTTCCAGACCCCAGATTTTTCACATTTTATGATGGTGTTGTTTTTTGGTACAAAACCTTAAAACTAAACAGACATAAATAAAGAACAATATTTAGAATAGAATTTAACATCACTTTAACTGTACTGAGAAGACTTGCGGGCACAATGGGATGGTGGAGATGTAGAGGCAGAGAAGGAATAGAGAGGTTATTGCTTGGAACCTTGGTTCTTATAAGCACAGGCTACACTTTGATTCTTATAAGAACAGGCTACACTTTGCTGTTTATAGGCACAGTCTACACTTTGATCCTTATAAACACATGCTACACTTTGGTTCTTATAGGTACAGACTATACTTTGGTCTTTACAGGCACAGTCTACACTTTGGTCCTTAAAGGCACAGGCTGCATTTTGGTCCTCATAGGCACAGTCTGCACCCTTGATTCTTATAAACACATGCTACATTTTGGTTCTTATAGGCAATATCTACACTTTGGTACTTATAAGCAAAGGTTGCACAGTCTACATTGATCCTTTTAAGCACAGGCTGCACTTTAGTCCTTATAGGCACAGTCTACACTTTGATTCTTGCAGGCACAGGCTGTGCTTGGGCTCTTGCAGGCACAGGCTGCTCTTGCAGGCACAGGCTGCTATTGGGCTTTTACAAGCACAAACTGTTCTTGGGCTCTTGCAGTCACTAACTTCACTACGCCACAGCACTGAACTTGATTCCACTGAAAAGACAGGATGTGGAGTGTTGTAAGCGCGTCGAGTTCCAAGCAAGCATCATGTTCCAAACCAATTTTTATGTCAGTCAGGCACGTCGAGTTCCAAAAAAGTTGGGTTCCAAAGGGGCCAAGAACTGAGGGTCCACTGTAAATTAATTTTCTTCCAGGACTTTTACCTTGATGTTTATAAATACTACTCATTAATCAGTATTCTGATTCACCTACTAAATATGGACTAATATGTCTTTCTAGAGGGGTAATTATTGCCAGCAATTGCTAAATAACCCTGGATCTCTGAATAAATAACTTTCAGTGTAAAGCCATATGAAACTGAAAAAAAACTGAAAGGGAGTAATTAGTCTCGTTACATGAATTTGTCCCTGTAATTTATATGCTCAATCTTTCAGTTTCCCGAGGCTTTGCACTAAAAATACTACAGCAAGATGCACAGGGGATATTTGGTTATAATCACATCATTATAAAGAAAGATAAGTCAAGTTTTAGGGGGTGGATAAAAAAATGGATTAGAAATTGCAAATTTCAATAACAGTTTAATATAAGAAAATGCAATTTGTTTAACAGCTTTAATTTGACAAAGTCATTGTTATAGCTTATATACAGCTTATATATTTTAAAATTCTAATATATCACATATATAGTTGTCGTAATTGCGGAGTTGCCAAAAGTTGTTGATAACACAGGGTTAAAATTGCGGGCTTGCATAGTGAGCCCCGCAACCGCGGCCAGGCAAAGAGCACCAAAGGCGTTAATTACGCTGGCGGAGATGAGCGCCATAGGCGCTCATCCCGACGACACGCGGGTCTTAAAGTAGACGGGCCCTGTAAAGTAGACGGTAGAGAGGCTAGCAATGAGTGCCGAAGGTGCTCAGAGGAGCCTTCGCATTGTGTGGTAAACAGTATTGCCTGGCTTAAAATGTTATTGCCGTCAATTTTTGACGGGCAAGTCGCTAGTATATATATATATATATATATATATATATATATATATATATATTCATTCATGGCTAACTCTCCATGTCCCTATGGTCCACAGCATTCCAGGCACATCTTGTGTCTGGTTGTGCTAATCCATAAGGTGTTCATGGCAAACATACTGGAGTGGGTTGCCAGTTCCTTCTCCAATGGACCACCATTTGTCTGACTTCTCTGCTATGATGAGCCCATCTTGGGTGAATGTACATGGTAAAGATCACAACTTCATTTAGGTACACAAGTCCCTTGACCACGGCAGTGATACTGAAGGGGTTATATATATATTATATATAACATATTTTGAACCTACAGTGGATGTTATAATAGATAATGTGTAATAACTCTGCTGGATATTACAGCAGTATATGAATGGGACAACTTGTAGTGTGTAATTTAGACTTTCCCCACTAGAGGGCCCTATCAGCACAAGAGCAGTGTCACTTCCCCAAGATTAGGGAGAGGTTAACTGAGGACACAGTTAGCTGACAGTTTAATAGAAGGGTCTACTTTTTAAATCTTACGCAAACCACATCTCCACACACATAAATATCCCTGGTGTGAATGATTCTGAATCATGGTGGTACTTATCGTCTTAATTCTCCTTCTTCTAAAAAAGTAATAGGGAATAACATATTTTTATTGATGGCAATGTTCTATGGTACAATAATAGCTGCAGAGGAGTTATGTATTTTACTCTTAACAGCACTGTGCAGTCACTACTGTTTACAGTCTTTGGTAGTGTTAGAAAGGGAATGTATGTCCATTATTGGCATTAACGTACTTTAATAGAAAACGCCCGGCATGAGCTTTCATATTGTTGCCAGCCAAAATAATAATGGGTATATGCAGATATAGTATATATGCCATGTCTTTTCCTATACTTTCTGCAGCCTCCACATGTATATAAACTTATCTTAGATTGAAAGTTTGCGAGTTTTTAACCCGTAAGTCTCTTTGGAAACAAGCTCTGTTTATGTTTGATTTTAACCTCAAAGACGGGGCCCTCCATTATTTTTACTTATTCCCTGTATAGTGCTACAGAATATGTCCCCCATTTAATTTCAAGCCCGTAATTACCTTCAAACTGAATTTGGTCTGCGCGTTCCAAATTTGGGTGTATTTAATTGACTCCATCCCGCAATTACATGTTCACAGCCCCAACACGCAAACCATGAACCCGTGCATAGCATTTCAGGGCATGATCATGATCAATTAAGCAAGCCCGTAAGTTTCATATTAGACACGGCCAATAATAAATGAGACCGTCATCATGACGTAAGTAAAACATGGAGTTTAAACTACAATCAATCAGACTCGCAATCCAGCAATGTAAAAATCAATAAAGCAACTGTTCTAGTCCATGCGGGTTCCATGATATGTATTAACTCCTGGATTCCCGAGAGACGATATAACACGGAAATAAATCATTACAAAAATATTTTTTTATTGCTGATTTGGGAGCTTGAGACTATTGTGTAATTAATTCTAATATCGCTTTCCCTGTATTTTAAAGTACAGTATTGTGTGTTTATTTGCTTTTGCAGTACGAATAGGTGTTTAACCACTTGCAAGTCCTCTCTAGTACTCGTATCATTTTTTGATGCATTTGCCATTTACAGGTTTGAAGGTAATTGCGGGCTTGTTGAACTGCTGTAATTGAATATGGATGTTGCGTCTTTAGCGCTGGTAACATTTATGAGCTTGGAACATCAAAGGAGGAGATGGGACGGAGTTACGTTTTTGGCAAGCGCAGGGATTTTGAGCCTATAACTTGCAAGTGGATAGCGAGTAGCAAAATGAAGTCAATTAAATATCAGTCACATTTACAGGCTCCATTACGGGCTTCTGTAATTGTGATTTGGACTATTAAATGGGGGCCAATGTTGGAGCATTACAGATAAAGCGTAATAATCTTAAAAAGGGCACAAGATTAACATTGTGATTATATCTGGAGATATAGGACACTTACTGTTTCTCTTTAAACAAGTTTTTACTTATAACTTGTTTGTACAGTCCTTTCCATTTGGTCAAACCCTCCATTCACAATACTGTTTCCAGAAACTAATCACAAGAAACTTGTGTCCTTATCTGATAAGAGATGTTTTGTCTGTATGCCTCTTGCATGTGTGTAGGTCTGGATAGAGACACTGCAGTTGTGTGTAACTCAGTCATATGAGGGCTGCCAACAGACCAGGATTTCAGTCTCTCTCTCTCTGCATTCAGCTTCAACCACCTGAATTCCTCCCTTTCATTCTAATTGATATACCTGGGCTCATGAAAAGACAGATTGAAATCCTGGTGGCCCTTGTACGACCTAGTTACCCACCACAGTTCTAAGGGCTCAGTCACATTACCCTTTTCAAATGCCTATTAATCACTAAAATGACTGTGTGTCCGATAACCTCAGCTTCACATTAAGAACAGTCCCATTAAAATGATTCTTGCTAAGCACTGAAACGTATGAAAGCTGGACCATTACTGTGGTGGTTAAAGGCATATTTAAGTTTTATGGATTATGAACGCATCTGATAGAGGAGAATCAGTAGTGTATGAAAACATTACCAAAATAAACATCATACTTAACCCAAAGTTTGCTAAATCGCTTCAGTTTGCAAGCAATTGTTTTTTTGAGTTCACACCCCTAGAAATCCCTGCTAAAATTATCATAAAATCCAATATTTGTTTTGGCCAATCACATGAAGCTAATACATTGTATCAATCAGTGACGGCAATTTGTGCAGGAAGGAATCATGGGGTGTGTAATCCCCTGTACAAGGAGGCAAGGAGGAGTCAGACACTGCTCTGTAGATCTCTGCATTGTGCTGCTGTTGCCTTTAGTAAAGGGTTAAAATCTGTACCCACATGCAGTGTTTCTATTGGTAGGTACACTTTGCCTATGTAAGCAGCTCTGGGGGTGTGGAAAACAACTTTTATTTTTAAATAAATCTGTATGTGTATAGAATGACTCTGTGTAATGTGTGTGTCTGATATAAGCAGCATGTGTTAGATTAGATAAAGGTAAAAACAGGTAAACTTACATATGCATTTAAGTTACATACAATAAATAACTCTACACCAACAATTATCACTCACAATGTTTACTACAGGTATCTGATATTATTGAATGGCTGAAGATAACACTGATTAGACGGGTCAAGTCACACATTGGAGGTTATGGTATCATTTAAAACTAAAAGTAATTACAGACACTTTACCAATTGAATGCTATTTAAAAATGGATTTTCCAACTGGAAAGTAAAATTGATGTTTGTCATTTTGTGCTGACAGTCTTTCTGATCCACCCACAAATAGAGATTTATAGCTTGTTAATGAGAGATAGTTGCTATTAATACTGATTATTTTTCTGTGCAGTCACTTGGACATAAAAAGATTAATTGTGCCCAGGAAAATGCATTTTTTTAAATAACATTCAAATGATTAATTACTTGTTGTTACATATAGTTATTTAGTCCTTTAATTATATTTAGATACATAGAATGCATACATAGTTGGTATTTTGTAATAATAATAATACAATGCTATTATTCTAACATATTGTATAAAGAAGTACATGTTATAATAGGATTAAAAGGACCCTAAACTCACCATATGCACTCTACAACCTCAGATAGAGAATCATATGGAAAAGTTATTTAAATCTAGAAGCAGGCGTCATCCCCTTCTTCCCAGCTATCTAATCCTAATAGGAACAAAAGCAAATGTCTTTGGCCAATAAGGCAAAATTGCTTATTTAAAAGAACAACACTAGAAAATATGCAACATGTTTTTAAAATGTAAAAAATAATAGAGCCTCTAATCCAGGGGTAAGAAACCTTTTTTCTGCCGAGGGCCATTTGAATATTTATAAAATCATTTGAGGGCTGTACATAATTATCAACTTACAAATTTGCCTGCTATATTTGGTCAAACATTGAATTAACTCACCCCTAATGTGATGGCTAGAACTGCTATCATCTGTGTCTTTATCGTCAGCTCTTCCTATCTCATTATCTGTGTCATTAGCACTGTCTCATTATCTTTCTCATTGGCTATGAAATAAGGAGAAGGGCCACATTAAACGACTCTGGAGGCCTTATACGGCCCTCGGGCCTGATGTTCCCCACCCCGGCTCTAATCTATAACCTTGTAGACTTTATCATTTATGTTTATACTGATCATCTTCCTGAGATGGGAGGAGGCTTGGGCTGCAGAGGTATGTCCTCTCTACACAAGGGGAATGTGATAGCTAAAACTGCCAGTGCTTGCAATAGGACTAATGGAAAGCTCATACCTTTACACAGAAACCAACCCTGAGGAAGAATCAGAAAAGAGAATGTAATAATTCATATAAACATAAAAAATCTGCATCCTAAAAACTTTTTGCTCATTATCAAATTTAGTTGATCAAAAGATCATATAGAAAAAACATAATAATTGTGGTCTTTTAATTTGTTTTGTGTTCAGTGCAACCAGCCTCATATGTAGATTTGTAGCAATAATTGCTAAAAGTTACAATTTTGTGTGCAAAGTATGCATTATGGTAAAATTATAAGTTACACTTATTAGTAGTGCTAAATTATATATTTCAGTTACTGTCTTTCTTATATACTGATCTCTTGTTCTAAAGTCGGAAGTAATTAACGTTAATCTTATGAAGTTTGATACATTTGATGTTGAAGATATACAGTATATGATAATTGCACATAATAAGCTGCACCAGCCGGTGTAATAATTAGGGTAAGGTGTGCAGATTATGTAAGATACTGTTGCATTTCAAATATTTGCTCTATATTAGATATACTGTTGTTTTTCACCCATTAGAAACCATAGAGACACCCAGCCTTATATATAGAACTGTTAGCCATTTTAGAAGCAGTTTAGATGTGATAGGTATGAGACTTTGGGCTATATTCACTACCACTATCCAATTTTTTTTCCAAATAATTTTATTGTATTAAAAACATACAAATAATTAACATATATGTTGTAGATATACATAAATATAGAAATGTCTTGGTTCTTTTAAATATATATTTTTTATATCATTAACAGTGATAAAAATCTTTTTATTTTTCTATTTTTTCTCTTTCTAATGTTTTTATGTCAGTTAAATATTTGAATGAGTGAAGAAACCCAGAATAGTTTAAAAAAAATTGTAATGGGATGAAAAGGAATAGTGGGATAATGTAAGAAATGATTTTGTGATCTTGAATAAATAATTTTCTCTTAGGTTTTTTTTTTTCCTATTTTCTTATTCCTTCTTTTTCTTTTCTTTTTTCTTTCTCTTTTTCCATTTTTTCTCTTCTTTATCCAATTTTCATCTTTTGAGCTAATTCAGTAAAATGTACAGCATATTTCCTTGAAGCTTGAAAAAGAGGCTAAAACAGATTAGCATGAATTAAATGTTTCACCATAAAATTGAGGAAACACTCTGAATTGTCAAAATCATGGCTGGGTTATCCATTAGGCCAACTAGGCAGCCGCCTATGGGTGCTTCCCTGAGAAGGGTGACACTTTTTTAGTTTAAAAAAATGAAAAAAAAGTTCTCTGGCTTAAAAACATACTGTGGTACACACATACACACATATATATTATTAAAGTTTTTTGTAAAGAGCCAAAATATTCCGTAGTGCCAGTTAAATACAAAGACATTTTTTTTAATTATTTAAATTAAATACAATATTAAAAACATTGCAGAAAGTAGAGGGCCCTGTCTTTGAGTTTAAAATCTTTAAAAAAACATGGTGTTTTTTTTTTTTTTAAATCACCTTATAATGTTGACAACTCTTAAATTAACAGTCTAAATAATTGATATATGTATATTTATATATTTGTCTATCACATATTATAATTGTCCAACTACGATTAATCATCACGCTGTGTTGCGTACGACTTAGTGATAAGCGCAGCAGGCGCTCATCGCCCTTAAATCGTAACACTTGGGCAATGAGCGCCGCAGGTGCGAGGCTCGCCGTTAACTCATAGCACTTAGCCAATGAGGCAATGAGCGCCACAGGCGCTCATTGCTGGTGAGGCGAGCCGTTAAACACGTCACACGCACGACTTAGAAAAAAATCCCACCTTGGAACCAACCTTAACGTAACAAACACCAACACGCACTAAGAATCCGACTATAACGGCCGACCCATGCGCAACTAAAAACAGTGGGGGGAACCTAGGACCTCTGAAAGTGAAGTTACACCTCCATTTAAGTCCAAATTCCAGAGTTCAGACACACGAAAATCCGCTAAGCGAGAGAAAAAATGGCTGCCAAAAAAAACGAAAACGTGGCTCACAGCCCAGCCACGTACAAATTAGACAAGAAGGGATCCGAGATAAGCTCGGAAACCCGCATTAACCCCAGGGGATCCGAGATAAGATCGGAGCCCTGCATTAACCCCACATTAACCATTACAGTGGGGGTCCCGATTGCACGCGATCGGGGTCCCCAGCTGAAATCAAAATTCAAAATTACCGCGTTACAGGTCCTTAAAGAACCGTAAAGGTCCTTAAAGGACCTGTTGTAGGGATCCGAGATAAGCTCGGAAACCCGCATTAATTCCAGGGAATCCGAGATAAGCTCGGAGCCCTGCATTAACTCCACATTAACCATCGCAGTGGGGGGCCCGATTGCATGCGATCGGGGTCCCCCGCTGCAATCAAAATTCAAAATTTCTTAAAGGACCTGTTGTAAAAGAAAAAAAACATACACTGTCACCCTGTCAATCATGGGGATCAATACAGACCCCCATAAAACCCTTAATAACCCTGTCACTCATCGGGGTCAATATAGACCCCCATAAGCCCTTCATTAACCCTGTCACTAATGGGGGTAAATACAGACCCCCATAAACCCCTCATTAACCATGTCACTCATGGGGGTCAATAGAGACCCCAATAAGCCCTTCGTTAAGCATGTCACTCATGGGGGTCAATACAGACCCCCATAAGCCCTTCATTAACCCCGTCACTCATGGGGTCAATACAGACCCCCATAAGCCTCTATTTAACCCCATCACTCCCATAAGGGTATATTAACACCATTATGGGCCTGTTACAACACTACATTAACCACATAAGTGCCATGATGGTCCTCAAGGACCATCATGACACTAAGTATAAACACTATACTGCACTATACCCCCCCAAACATTAAATATCAACTAAACACCCTCTACATGAACCTATTAACACCTACACTACCTACCTACCCCCTAATAACCCCCCACCACTCTAATTACATAAAATAAAAAATCCTAGTCACAAAAAAAAAATCGAACTCACAAAAAAAAAATCGAACTCACAAAATAATAAAACCTAAGTCACAAAAAATAAAAAAAGGAACATTACAGAAAAAAAAAAATTACAACCCCCCCCCCACCTCACTACAGAAAAAAAAATACACACCTGAAAAGGAAATACATATAATACAAATACATACAATACAAATACATACAATTACAATACAATTACATAAAATTACAATACAATTACAATAATATCTAATATACATTACACAATCTATCTAAATAAATAGCATAATCTAATATACATCCTATCGATATAATAATACATTCCCAATCTATCTAAATAAATTCCATAATCTAATATACATCCTATCTATATAATAATACATACCCAATCTATCTTAATAAATAATACAATTTAATATACAATACATCCTATGCTATCTATATAAAACCCCTAGCTAACATACAATAAATGCTATCTATATATTAACTAATCTAAGTCTAAGCTAAAATAAAAAAATTAAGACCACTTACCTTTGCAGATGTTCATTGCGATCAGCCACCTACGGAAAAAAAATTACAAAAAATTAGTGCAACACTAATAAAATAAACATTATAGACATTCTATACATTACAGACATTCTATACATTATATTCATTCTATATATTCTAAATATTGTACTCACCTTTCTGCCATGTCCCGTCCGGCATTCTTCAAACATTCTCCGGCACGGCACCTGTTAAAAAAAACACAACATTAATACACATACAACAAAATAAAATACACATAATCTACATTATACTTAGCTACCCGCGATGTATCCGGCCTCCTCCGGATCCTCTTCTGCCACGCACTGTAAAATAAAAAAAAAAATATATATATATATATATATATATATACTTACATCCGCACTCCTGGACATCCCCGACGCTAATGAGGCTCCAGGAGAATTTTCAGGAAGAAAATAAGCAATGGTGCCTTCTGATTGGTTGAAAACGCTGTCTATCAAATTCACTAAATCAGGAGTCAATCAAATTGGTTGGAGCCTCTGCGCATTCTGATTGGTTGCACTGACAATAGCCAATCACAATGGAATACACCCTCATGTACTGATTGGTAAAGGATTTGCGCATTCTCATTGGCTACTGTTAAAATCAATCAATATTATAGACAATGTGAAGGCGCAGATGTCTTCACCAATCAGTACGTGGGGGTATATTCCATTGTGATTGGCTGATGGCAATAAAGCCTTAGGATTGGTTCAAATAAAGATTGAAAGGTGTGTTATCCAATCAGCGTTGTATTTTGGGGTTTATACTTTTTTCATTGGTTCACAAATGGGGTCTTCTCATTGGCTGAATTTGATAAACAGCCTTTTCAGCCAATCAGAAGCCGCCATTGTCAATTTTACTCTGGAACACTCCATAGGAAGGTCATTAGCGTCGGAAACATCCGCGAGGGCGGATGTGTGTCGTTTTTTTTTTTTTTAAAGGCGCGGATGGTTCCGTAGAAGACGAGGAGGCCGGAGACATCGCGGAAAGGTATGTATAATGTAGATTGTGTTTATTTTACTTTGCTTTATGTTTACTAATGTAATGTTTTTTTTTGACAGGAGTAAAGATGGCCGACGGAACCTGGCGGACGGAACATGGAGGACGTGACATGCTGGAACGGGACATGCTGGAAAGGTGAGTATAATATTTAGAATATTTAGAATGTTTAGAATGTTTAGGTATTTCATGTAAATGTGTTGTATTAATTTTTGGAATCTTTTTTTACCGTAGGTTGCTGATCTGAAGAAACATCTCAAAGGTAAGTGGCCTTAATTATTTTATTGTAGCTTACAATTAGGGTACCTATATATATATATATATATATATATATATATATATATATAGATAGTATGGATTGTATATTACATAGATAGGGGAATGTATTATTAGATAGTATTGTATATTACATAGTGGGATGTATATTACATTATATAGTGGCATATATATTACATAGTGGCATTTATATTAGATAGTGGCATGTATAGTAGATAGTGGCATGTAAATTACATAGGGTTGTATTGTAGTTTATTTTATTGTATTTTATTTTAGTTAATTGTGTTGTATTTTAGTTTATTTAATTGTGTTGTATTGTATTATATGTATGTATTATATGTATTTCATTTTCAGGTGTGTAATTTAAAAAAAAAATTGTAGTGAGGGGGGGTTGTAATGTATTTTGTTATTTTCTGTAATGTTCCTTTTTTTATTTTTTGTGACTTAGGTTTTTTTTTTGTTCTGTAATGTACATTTTTTATTTTTGGTGATTTTAGTTTTTCTTATTTTATGTTATGTAGATTTCTGCTTTTTGGGGAATTTAGTTACTTGAGGCACACTGTACACTCACATTGTGTGACAAACAGCATTTCAACACTTTCTTTTATTAACCGTCATTTTTTGACGGGCAAGTCGCTAGTATATATATAAAGAGAGAGAGACACACACAAGGGGCTCCCCCACTTCACTGCTCAGGGGCTACAAAAAAGTAGATCCGTCCCTGGTCAAAATAATTTATTTAAAGCAAAAGATAAGTTCAAAATATTTTGTTATTCATTTAAAAAAATATATATATTGTTTTATATTAGAGAAGTTGTTTTACTGTATTAGAATGAGTGATACAACATCTAGAAAACTTAGGTATGGTCTTGCAGATGTCAAAAGGAAGAGCCCTTCTTGCTTCCAGTCTCTAAAAAATTTTGTGACCAATAAAATTGTATCCTTTTCTACACAAAATGGCAGACGGACAAAGCTGGTCATTCAAACAGCTTTGCTGATTCTGATTGGATAACAAAAATGAAACCAACCTTGGACTATATTTTTTTAAATAGAAGGCGAGTGAAGCTGTGCTGCAGCATAAAACATAACAATAATAGGACTTCAGGCACTTGCTGATGCAACAATGAAAATGGCCTTTTAAACTATGTATTTTATAAATGCTTAACATAATATTTGAGATTGTACTGTCCCTTTATGTTCTTCCATAATCTCCCTTCAGAATCAGTATCAGTTTAACATTTTTAATTTATCTTGTATTTTTTTTTTTTCACGTCTAAATTGAATGTAGGGATTAAGAAACTGAGGGCCCTATTAAATTCTCCCTCGTAGTTCTCTCGGTGCTCGCAAAAGGCAGTTTTCCTGCTGTTTGCGAGAACCGAATCTCTCGCAGCCTGCTTTACGATATGACTGCGAGAAAATGGCCGAGAATAGGCTCCGAGAGAGCTACGTAGCCTTAAATCTATGCACGAGTCTCGCATATCGTAAGAATCCCTACGTGGACAAAAAGTCCACGCAAGGGATCCGAAAGCCTCTACGTGCTGCCTCGGAACAGCCCGAGACAGCAGTGTGAGGCTCCCCCCTGCACCCTATACACATCCCCATGCTGCAGGGGTCTCTATCAGGACCCCTGCAGCACCCCCACATTAACCCCTTGCAGCAGGGGTCCCCGATCTGCATAGATCAGGCCCCCGCTGCATTTAAAACTTTTAAATTCCCCGCCGCGGCTCCTTAAAGGGACCGCGGCACACTATTACCCAATCCCGGCCGCGGCACTTAAAATTAACCCCCCTCTATGCTGGGGGTCCCCATCGGGACCCCCGAAGTGTACCCACATAAACCCATTGCAGGGGGGGGCCCCGATCTGCATAGATCAGGCCCCCCGCTGCATTTAAAACTTTTAAATTCCCCGCCGCGGCTCCTTAAAGGGGCCGCGGCACACTATTACCCAATCCCGGGCCGCGGGACTTAAAATTAACCCCCCTCTATGCTGGGGGTCCCCATCGGGACCCCCGAAGTGTCCCCATATAAACCCCCTGCAGCGGGGGGCCCCGATCGGCACCGATCGTGACCCTGCTGCAATTCAATTTTACATTTCCCGCCTCGCGGCTCCTCAAAGGACCGTAAAGGTCCTGAAAGGACTCGCACTAAAAATATTAACCCCAGGCAACTATAATTACCCCATTAACTCATGATGGTCAATCCAGACCACCATAAGGCCTAAATTACCCCATTAACTCATGATGGTCAATCCAGACCACCATAAGGCCTAAATTAACCCATTAACTCATGGTGGTCAATACAGACCACCATAAGGCCTAAATTAACCCATTAACTCATGGTGGTCAATACAGACCACCATAAGGCCTAAATTAACCCATTAACTCATGGTGGTCAATACAGACCACCATAAGGCCTAAATTAACCCATTAACTCATGGTGGTCAATACAGACCACCATAAGGCCTAAATTAACCCATTAACTCATGGTGGTCAATACAGACCACCATAAGGCTTTATTTAACCCCATCAGTCCCATAAGGGTATATTATTACCATTATGGGCCTGTTACAACCTAACATTAACCACATAAGTGCCATGATGGTCCTCAAGGACCATCATGACACTAACTACAAACACTACACTCTAACCCCCAATAAACCATTTAATCTAAACTAACCCCCCTTTACACTAATCTATTAACACTTACACTACCTACCTACACTACCTACCCCCTAATAAACCTCCCCAACACTCTAATTACAAAAAACCTACAGCACAGAAAACAAAAATTCTACAGTACAAAAAACAAAAAAACCTACAGTACAGAAAAAAAAAAACAATTACAACCCCACCCCCCACTACAGAAAACAAAAGAATACATTACAACCCCACCCCCCACTACAGAAAATAAAAAAATTACACACCTGAAAAAGAAAGACAGATAAACACAATACAATACATACATATAATACATTACATACATTACATACAATACATGACATTACATATAATATATTACATATAATATATTACATATAATATATTACATATAATACATTACATACATTACATACAATACATGACATTACATATAATATATTACATATAATACATTACATACATTACATACAATACATGACATTACATACATTACATATAATATATTAAATATAATATATTACATATAATATATTACATATAGTCCTAATCAAATACCCCCTATCTATCTAACATACAATCTATTTAATTTAAAATAAATCCTAACTATATCAAATACATCCCCCTATCTATCTAATATACAAAAAATCCTAACTACATACACAGACCCTTATTCTAAAATAAAATAAAATAATTACAGTCCTAACTACATACACAGACCCTAATTCTAAGCTAAAATCAATAAATTAAGACCACTTACCTTTAAGATGTTGCTTCAGATCACTAACCTATGGGTCAAACAAAAAATTAAAATTAGTACAAAACATTAACATCAAATAAATAAACATTCTATACATTCTAAATATTCAACTCACCTTTACAGCATGTCCAGTCACTGTTTAGCTCTTCCGGCGCGGCCCGGTTAAAAAAAAAACACAATACATGAATACATTAATACAATATATAAACAATAAATAAAATACACAAATAAACATCTAAATATACATTTAACTTACCTCCCCGCGATGTCCCCGGCCTTCTCTCCTTCAGCCCCGGCTGGGCCGCGGAACCATCCACGCTCTAAAAAAAAAAAAGAAAAAAAACTAACGGAGGTCTGCACTGGCAGACCTCCCCGACGCTAATGAACCTCCCGGAGTCGTTTCCGGGAGGAAATTGGCATTGTCGGCTTGTGATTGGCTGAAAAAGCTGTCAGCCAATCAAAAGTCGTCAATGTAGGAGCCAATCAGGATGCGCAGATGTCTTCTACCAATCACTCCGTGGGGGTGTATCCCATAGTGATTGGCTGAAGGCATCTGAGCGTTGTGATTGGTTCCCAGAAAGATAGACAAGTGTTTTAGCCAATCAGGGTGGGATATTGGGGTGTATCCTATCCTGATTGGCTCACACATTGATGACTTTTGATTGGCTGAAATTGATAGACAGCTTTTTCAGCCAATCACAAGCCGCCAATGCCAATTTCCTCCCGGAAACGACTCCGGGAGGTTCATTAGCGTCGGGGAGGTCTGCCAGTGCAGACCTCCGTTATTTTTTTTTTTTTTTTTTTTTTTAAAGCGCGGATGGTTCCGCGGCCCAGCCGGGGCTGAAGGAGAGAAGGCCGGGGACATCGCGGGGCGGTAAGTTAAATGTATACTTAGATGTTTATTTGTGTACTTTATTTATTGTTTATATATTGTATTAATGTATTCATGTATTGTGTTTTTTTTTTAACAGGGCCACGCCGGAAGAGCTAAACAGTGACGGGACATGCTGTAAAGGTGATTTGAATATTTAGAATGTATAGAATGTTTATTTATTGGATGTTAATGTTTTGTACTAATTTTTTTTTTTTGTTTGACCCATAGGTTAGTGATCTGAAGCAACATCTTAAAGGTAAGTGGTCTTAATTTATTGATTTTAGCTTAGAATTAGGGTCTGTGTAGTTAGGACTGTAATTATTTTATTTTATTTTAGAATAAGGGTCTGTGTATGTAGTTAGGACTGTAATTATTTTATTTTATTTTAGAATAAGGGTCTGTGTATGTAGTTAGGATTTTTTGTATATTAGATAGATAGGGGGATGTATTTGATATAGTTAGGATTTATTTTAAATTAAATAGATTGTATGTTAGATAGATAGGGGGTATTTGATTTGGACTATATGTAATATATTATATGTAATATATTATATTTAATATATTATATGTAATATATTATATGTAATGTATGTAATGTCATGTATTGTATGTAATGTATGTAATGTATTATATGTGTGTATTGTATTGTGTTTATCTGTCTTTCCTTTTCAGGTGTGTAATTTTTTTAATTTCTGTAGTGGGGGGTGGGGTTGTAATTGTTTTTTTTTTCTGTACTGTAGGTTTTTTTGTTTTTTGTACTGTAGGTTTTTTGTTTTCTGTACTGTAGGTTTTTTGTTTTTTGTAATTAGAGTGTTGGGGAGGTTTATTAGGGGGTAGGTAGTGTAGGTAGGTAGTGTAAGTGTTAATAGATTAGTGTAGAGGGGGGTTAGTTTAGATTAAATGGTTTATTGGGGGTTATAGTGTAGTGTTTGTAGTTAGTGTCATGATGGTCCTTGAGGACCATCATGGCACTTATGTGGTTAATGTTGGGTTGTAACAGGCCCATAATGGTAATAATATACCCTTATGGGACTGATGGGGTTAAATAGAGCCTTATGGTGGTCTGTATTGACCATCATGAGTTAATGGGTTAATTTAGGCCTTATGGTGGTCTGGATTGACCATCATGAGTTAATGGGTTAATTTAGGCCTTATGGTGGTCTGGATTGACCATCATGAGTTAATGGGTTAATTTAGGCCTTATGGTGGTCTGGATTGACCATCATGAGTTAATGGGGTAATTATAGTTGCCTGGGGTTAATATTTTTAGTGCAAGTCCTTTCAGGACCTTTACTGTCCTTTGAGGACCCGCGAGGCGTGAAATTTAAAATTGAATTGCAGCAGGGTCACGATCGGTGCCGATCGGGGCCCCCCGCTGCAGGGGGTTTATATGGGGACACTTCGGGGGTCCCAATGGGGACCCCCAGCATAGAGGGGGGTTAATTTTAAGTCCCGCGGCCGGGATTGGGTAATAGTGTGCCGCGGCCCCTTTAAGGAGCCGCGGCGGGGAATTTAAAAGTTTGAAATGCAGCGGGGGGCCTGATCTATGCAGATCGGGGCCCCCCCCCTGCAATGGGTTTATGTGGGGACACTTCGGGGGTCCCGATGGGGACCCCCAGCATAGAGGGGGGTTAATTTTAAGTGCCGCGGCCGGGATTGGGTAATAGTGTGCCGCGGCCCCTTTAAGGAGCCGCGGCGGGGAATTTAAAAGTTTGAAATGCAGCGGGGGGCCTGATCTATGCAGATCGGGGTCCCCCGCTGCAAGGGGTTAATGTGTGGGGGCTGCAGGGGTTCCTATGGACCCCTGCAGCAAGGTGTTCATGTGAGGACACTTCGGGGGTCCCGACGGGCACCCCCGCATTGAGGGGGGGTTAATTTTAGGTGCCGGGGGGGGGGGGGTATTCGGAGTACCCCCACGGCAGGGCTTATGTGGGGGACTGCCGCGGAGGTCCCTTTTAGGACCCCCGCAGCAATTGATGAGGAGTGGGAGCCTGCGATATCATCTCGCAGGCTGTCACTCCTCATGTACATTTACGCAGTGTAGATACGTACGGCCCTGCTGCGTAGCTCACACGTTGCTCGCAGCAGGGCTAATTTAATAGCATTGTAAGTTAGAGAAACTTTGCAGTACGTAGGGCTTAAGTAGAAGCCTCTTATTTTCGAGGCTGGAATTTAATAGGGCCCTGAGTTTGTAAATGCTACAAAACACTTTTATATATATTAACATCTCATTATTCTCCCCCAAAGGAAACATTGACAATCAAAGCACTTTTAATTTGTCAGTTTCTTTCTTTCAAAAAAAAGTATCTTGAATAGCAAATGAACCACTAATAAAATATTATTATAGCAAAGCAGATTTGTTAAAAGCAATATAATTCAATGTGCATTTTCAATGTGACTCATTAGGAAACGAAATGACCACTAAATAAGTTAAACAGCCGTGTATCTAGAACTGAAATATAACTAGACAAACTCTCTTGTAGGAAAGTAATTTGCTGCATTGTTACCAAGTCCAGTGTTTCTATAGAACATTCATAAACAACCTATGGCTCTGTAGCCAAATGTGGCTTCTTATAGTTTAAAGTATGGCTTCTTTGGTGACCCCACCTGCATAACAGAACATGTAGCCACCTTGTTTTTATACAATCCAATCATATCTGTGAACTGAAGAAACGTTAATCTTGCTTCATTTCTTCTATGTTCTCCTCAACCCACACCATTCTACTGCATATAAAAATGGTGATTTTGTTGGAGCTTTTAAAGCTTAAGTATATACACTATATATCATTTTGACCTTTACTTAATATGCACTTTGACATTAGACCAACTTACTTGTGTCTTCTGAATGTGTTGAGTTTGAGTGTACAAACTATAAATTACCATTAACTTACTATGAAACCTAAAAAGTCACTTTATTTAATTTAATTTGGATTTGGACCACAGAACTTATAAAAATATATTCCTTAAAAACACAATGACATTTTGGATTTTACAGACACCCAAACTGAAAATATAATATGGGGAATAGAAGGGATAGATTAAAAGATGAGTGCTATCATCTCAGATCCTCCTGCCTGGAAGGCTCTCTAACAGAAGCCCCAAAGCTTACTAAACGTCCTACTATAAATAGAATGAAACAGAAAAATTGGATGTATGAGCTTTTTTGAAAGTCCTTTCATTGAAAAAAAGGGAAAATAGGGTATATTAAAATCAAAGAATTTGTCTAAACATAAAAAGTATCATGTTTGGAAGGGCTCAGTTGTCCATTTTCAATACACAAATACATTTCTTGCAGGCTGTAACATTCAGGAATGGTATTGCTTAGCCCTCTCAGAAACCTCACAATTATATCTATTGTGTCCATAATAACCAAACTTGCTAGAGTAACTTATTTTGCACAAAGCCTAACGTCCGTTTCACCTCTATGGTGGTTTCCTCAGAGACTATTTGTATACTAATGTATACAATTAATCAGAAAGTTATTAAGGTTGTTAAGTTGTACTTATTTAATTATGTAATTACAAACCATGTAAAACACCCTTCTTATATGAATATACTTTACCTATTTGTAAGTAATATATGCATCAAGCAATGTGCTGAAGAGCTAACAATCTGTTTTGATGTTCCTGCAGCATCCAATGTAGATTTGCACTGTTGGTGAGCTGAGGTGTAAGTGTCAGCAGTGTGTGAAGCGTGTAGTGTAAATAGGCTGCGTGCGCGAGGGGAAACCGTTTGTGTAGCTGTGTACTCATTGCAGCTGACGTTGGAGCCTCCACCTTCCGCAAATGCGGCCCCTCGCAAAGTGAGGGTCTGCATTTGCGGCCCGAACTGCGGCTCTCGCAAAGCGAGGGACGCAGTTCTTGCGAGCTCGCTTCGCAGTTTGACAACTATTATATGTAATACCACAGATGTTTACTCATTAATATACACAAATACACTCAAATGTTTACACACTCAGTTTGATTCCCCATCTAATTCTTTATATATACCTTTATACCACCACTGATGTTCTTTTTTTTTTAATAACTAAAGATAACAGTTTTAAAGACCAAAATAAATAAATACAGTAATACGCCACACAACGCTACTCTGTGCATCGCTGATTCGCTATAGCCCTTTCTCCAGGGCCAGCGCTAAATCTCATGTTATCGTGATGCGGGCATTTAAATCCCCATTTAGCAAACTTTTCTATTCAGCGCTATGCTAATATAATGCACCATTTAGCGCTGTTTTCGGACAGCGCTCCTGCATGCAGGAACACACATACCACGCTAAACGAGGTATACCTGTACAACCTTTAGATTTTGCAACTTTTATATGCAATTACTCTTTAGTGAGTGGTGCCATTTTGTTTATATGTCCATAGTGGTCCTTTAATTTAATCACAACTAACAAGAGGAGCTAGGTATTTTAGCTACGGACTGACCATTAATAAATATTCATTACTAAATTTACTTTGTAACATTAGTGTATCAGCCTCCAGGTGTGATGCTGATCTCCTCCCTTATTTTGTTATCCGGGGGGGGGGGGGGGGGGGGAATAACATAATAAGGGGGGAAACCACACTACAAAGTAAGTCTAAAGCTAAAGGAGGGCAGTGTCTTTGATACAGATTTTTGTCTGGCTCCTTTACAATAGTGGAGACCAGTAACTTAAATTGTTGAATATAAACATTGGCCTCTTATTAACCTCAGTAACTGTAACATACATGTTCCTAGGGTGTATTTAGGTTATATGGTGCCCTAGGTCATTTTGATTTGTGTGCCCTCCCATGCCCCACTTGCAGCTCCACTGTTTATACCGTAAATCATAAGTGTATGTGTGTTTATTTATATATAATATTTTCTTATTCCTTCTTTTGCTTTTCTTTTTTCTTTTTCTCTTCTTTATCCAATTTTCATCTTTTGAGCTAATTCAGTAAAATATACAACATATTTCCTTGAAGCTTGAAAAAGAAGCTAAAACAGATTAGCATGAATTAAATGTTTCACCATAAAAATGAGGAAACACTCTGAATTGTCAAAATCATGGCTGGATTATCCATTAGGCCAACTAGGCAGCCGCCTATGGGTGCTTCCCTGAGAAGGGAACTTTTTTTAGTTTAAAAAACCCGAAAAAAAGGTCTCTGGCTTAAAAACATACTGTGGTACACACACACACACACTGTCTTTGAGTTTAAAATCTTTAAAAAAACATGGTGTTTTTTTTATTTTTTAAATCACCTTATAAAGTTGACAACTCTCAAACTAACGGTCTAAATAATTGATATATGTATATTTATATATTTGTCTATATATATATAAAGAGAGAGAGACACACACAAGGGGCTCCCCACTTCCCTGCTCAGGGGCTACAAACAAGTAGATCCATCCCTGGTCAAAATAATTTATTTAAAGCAAAAGATAAGTTCAAAATATTTTGTTATTTATTTTTAAAAAAAATATATATATATTGTTTTATATTAGAGAAGTTGCAGCTCCACTGTTTATACTGTAAATCATAAGTGTATGTGTGTTTATTTATATATAATAGGAAATTGACTTTAGGGAAATTGTCCCATTAGTGCTTAACACTACATATTGGATAGAAGACAAAAGTAGGTATTAATATACATATAACTTTAATGAAAAATAAACAGCGTTGATTAAAAAGATTAAAAGGAAAAGGAGAAACAAAACCACTAACTCCTTAGTTAGTTGCTGCAAGCCTTATTACCACTTTTCAATTGTAGAGTGTGAGATTGTCAGCTAAAGGTAACTTATAGAGGATTGTGGGGACACTTTTTTAACCACAGTCAGCTTAAGAATTCAGTAAATACCAAATGTGCATATAATTACAATCTAAATATCCTATATATGCAATAACTACACAATACACAATAGTTGGTATATTATGTGTAATAAGACCTATCGTGGTCTATCATATAGCCCTATAATAGGGTAGCCTGCAGTCCACCACTGGTATATCAGAATATATAGGTGGGTATATCAATGAGGTACAAAGGTGGAGTATTCTATTGCAGCATAGTAATGTGTGTAAATCACCTCAAAATTGCTTGTCTATACTCTCTACCCATTCCCATTGGTCCCCACGCTTCCCCATAGTCTATTGAATGGTATAAGATTGGCAGTGGTTAGTGCCCTGTTTCTCCTCTAAGTTGCAATAGTCAGTGTCTCAGCGTCTCCATTAGCTGTGGAGATTTGCACTTCCTGGTTCGAGCGTGCGTCTCAAACGTGATGACGTCACGTTACGCCTGCCTACCTAACATGTTTCTACGTCTAAACGTCTTTCTCAAAGGATACAATTGAAAAGTGGTAATAAGGCTTGCAGCAACTAACTATGGAGTTAGTGGTTTTGTTTTTAAGGTCCCCTTTTCCTTTTAATCTTTTTAATCAACGCTGTTTATTTTTCATTAAAGTTATATGTATAATAATACCCACTTTTGCCTTTATTTATATATATCTAAATTAAATGATTGTTGTGGTAAACTACCTCCTCTAAAAATCTACTACACAAGCTAAGGACCTGTCCTACGTTTATGAGAGGCAGTAACCTTGAAACAGCTGTATGTGGGTAGAATTCTTAGCTTGTGTATAATGCAACTTTAGCTCAAAGCTGTGTAATACAACATGCATATGCTTAAAGGAAGCCATGTTTAAAATGGTAATATATTGCAAGATCGAAGCCTTTGTGGGCACATTTGCATGTCCCTGCCCAGGTTCCCAGAATGCAGTGTAATAACTGTATTTCTGGGCATGAAACAGTTTTTTAAAATAGTTTTATAAGTTCAAATTTTATATATATATATATATATACATACACATCCCTGGCCCAGTTTTATAAAATAGAGTGCTGAGGAAAACACACTAACAGACAGAAATATCACTGCATATACAAGTATATATGAATATAATGCTCTAGATGTTCAGGCAGGTTGCTGCCCCTGGAAATGTGTTGCCTTAGGTCTGGGCTTCATGGGCAGAAACAGACCCCTAACAGGTGCTATACTTGTGAGCCCCCACAAAGCTCTTGTTATGTCTCATACACTGATAATAGTTTCAAGTCCCTCATGTCATGTATGATAGAAGCTGGCACTGATATGATACACGCCTGCGTGGTTGCACACATGCCCTGGAGTGCTCTCCACAGTCATTATATTGTAGTGCTCACAGCTAGATAGATCCAGACAGATGTGCAGACTGCTCTCCAGAGTACATTTAACCAATGTTTGTGTTGATTTCAGACACAAATTCAGCAGCCATCCTACAACAAGATCTTCTTTACTTTGCCTTGATCAAAAAACAATTGCACATGTTCACTGATTTCCAACAAATTATATTATTATGCTGATAAACGGACAATGACAACTTTTCTTAATGGTCCAATGTGGCCATCAATGTAAAATGTCATCTGTTTGAAGAACTATCCTTGAAAATCAGCAACATGTTTTGAGAATGTAAAATAATGTCTCTAATTTATTATTTTGATATGCAAATATGCTGCTGATTTTATGCTGCTAATGTTACATTAATTAAACGGATTCCAGGTGCTTTACATCACTTGATATAAAGGATAGATATGAAATTGGAATGAACTGTATTGATGTATATAAGGTGAACAACACTGCAACAGGGGCATAGTATCTAGGGGATGGGATATCAATAATGTGGGTAGAGCAATTCAGTAAATCTCAAATCAGTATGTCAGCATGGCAAAATGTAGGCTGGAAACAGTCCACAGAGCTGAAATATTTTTATGTTTATAAGTGCTATGGTCTAGCCATTGACAAAGCCGCTTAGAAATGTGGAGAAGTTCACACAATACAATAATTCCGGTCACCCCCATATTGTGGCCCTCTACACAAACAACATGGCTTATCTTTTCCCTTCAGTGCGCGAGATGATTCGGCCCCTCAAGTTACAGGCAGACTAGGAGTCTAAGACGGATTCACTCATGACACAATCAGGGTCATCTAAATGTACATTTTTTTTATCTAAGATGCATTTATATTCTTGTCTTACGTCCTGCAGTGATCCTTTAATACCCTATGATAAAAGACAGCCAATAGGTTAACCGGTGTCTAAATCTGGATGTCTGGACCCTTTCTTCAATTCTATGGCATTATATATACCTCAACTGAAGTTTTCAAATGCATAAATATGTTGTTAGTTAAAAGTTCTTCTTTTCTCAAATCCTCTTCTCTAGGTAAACGTCCTAGTATCCTTCTGAATGCCATTATATTAAAATACCTGCAGGCCTATCCATAAACAAATATGGATCCTGGACCCAGACATGCAGACAATGAATTTACCAAAAACATATTGTCTACCCCTTCCCTGTGGTATACAGTGCCTTGCAAAAGTATCCCCCCCCCCCCCCCCCCTTGGCATTTTTCGTGTTTTGTTGCCTCACAACCTGGAATTAACATGCAGTGTTTGAGGATTTGCATAATATAATTTACAGAACATGCCCACAACTTTGAAGATGTTTTTTTTTATTTATTTTTTATTGTGAAGCAAACAAATAGACAGAAAAAAGTCAATGTGCATAACTATTCACCGCCCTAAAGTCAATACTTTGTAGAGCCACCTTTTGCAGCAATCACAGCTCCAAGTCGCTTTGGATAAGTCTCTATGAGCTTGCCACATCTTACCACTGGGATTTTTGTCCATTCCTCCTTCTACAACTGCTCCAGCTCCTTCAAGTTGGATGGTTTGCGCTTGTGAACAGCAATCTTTAAGTCTGAGAACAGATTTTATATTGGATTGAGGTCTGGGCTTTGACTTGGCCATTCCAACACATTTACATGTTTCCCCTTAAACCACTCAGGTGTTGCTTTAGCAGTGTGTTTGGGGTCATTGTCCTGCTGGAAGGTGAACCTCCGTCCTGGCCTCAAATCACACACAGAGTGGTACAGGTTTGGCTCAAGATTATCCCTGTATTTAGCACCATCCATCTTTCCCTCAACTTTGACCAGTTTTCCAGTCCCAGCTGCTGAAAAACATTCCCACAGCATGATGCTGCCACCACCATGTTTCACTGTGGGGATGGTGTTCTTTGGGTGATGTGATGTGTTGGGTTTGCGCCAGACATAGCGTTTTCTTTGATGGCCGAAATGTTCAATTTTAGTCTCATCAGATCAGATCGCCTTCCTCCATATATTTTGAGAGTCTCACACATGCCTTTTCGCAAACTCAAAACGTGCCATTTTGTTTTTTGCTGAAAGTAATGGCTTTCTTCTGGCCACTCTACCATAAAGCCCAACTCTATGGAGTGTACTTGTTGTCCTATGTACAGATACGGCAATCTCTGCTGTGGAACTCTGCAGCTCCTCCCGGGTTACCTTAGGTCTCTGTGCTGCCTCTCTGATTAATGCCCTCCTTGCCCGGTCCGCGAGTTTTGGTGGGCAGCCGTCTCTTGGCCGGTTTGCTGTTGTGCCGGGTTCTTTCCATTTGGTTATGATAGATTCGATGGTGCTCCTGGGGATCATCAAAGATTTGGATATTGTTTTATAACCTAACCCTGACTTGTACTTCTCAACAACATTGTCCCTTACTTGTTTGGAGAGTTCCTTGGTCTTCGTGGCAGTGTTTGTTTAGTGGTGCCTCTTGCTTAGGTGTTGCAGCCTCTGGGGCCTTTCAAAAAAGGTGTGTATATGTAATGACAGATCATGTGACACTTAGATTGCACACAGGTGGACATCATTTCACTAATTATTTGACTTCTGAAGGTAATTGGTTGCACCAGAGCTTTTTATGGGCTTCATAGCAAAGGGGGTGAATACATACGCACCTCCCAATTTTCGATTTTCTATTTCTAAAAAATAATTTTATGTATATATTTTTCTCATTTCACTTCACCAACTTAGGCTATTGTGTTCTGATCCATCACATAAAATTCAGATTAACAAAACCTTGAACTTAAGGCTGTAAAGTAACAAAATAGGTAAAAAGTCAAGGGGGATGAATACTTTTGCAAGGCACTGTATTGCTTAGGCTCTTATAAACAATAACAACTAGTATCTAGGAGCTTTGTATCACTTAATTAGGAGTTTATTTAAATATGTTAAATGTGTGCAATCCCATTTGTTAGGTAGACTAGATGAGCTTACTCTTTATCTGCCATTAAGGCAGTGTTTTTTTTAGTTGACCTAAAAATGTCCTTAATTCCCCTGCATGTTTGCCAACGTTTCACAACCTTATAATCTTGCTCACACGAATACATATCCCTTCTACTCACCTAAACCCCTAAATCTGTATTATAGCTCAAGCAGTAACTATATGATTTCATTCTCTCCCTGCACGGGTCTCCTTGAATTTCTGTGGCTCAGTCCCTGATATCTAGACCATATTAATTTATATATTTATATATATATATTTTTTAAAAATTTCTGTTTTAAATCCAGCCGACCAGATCACTAACCAATATAAACCTGGTACATCAGCTCAGTAGCCGATATACATCTGGCTCACCAGCACACTGTCCAATTAAAATCTGGCTTCTCACACTATAGAAGTTGTCCAACAGTTGTCTAGACCATGGACGAGCATACATTTAGGCTAGACCACTTCTACCCCCCCCCCCCTCATGTGGGATTCTTAGGGGGGGATTTGGGGGAAGTTAATTTGTGGTTCAGTGCTAAACTGCCATCCCTCCCCAGCCAGGATGTCTTCTGTCCAGGGTGGGGAATCCCCAATGATGTCATGTGTGTGACATCATTCGGAATTTCCTGCCCCTGCAAGAACACACGCTGATAGGGGAGGGATAACAGTTTAGCACAAATGAACTTCCCACACCAGATGCCCCGACAGGAGAAAAAATTATTTAAATTAAAAAAAAATGACACGCAATGGGACCTTTCCCCTAGGGGAGGACCCAATGCATTGCACTGGCTTTATCAGCAGCAGCTCCGTCCCTGATCCTCCTCTTTATATCTTTCCTTCTTTATTCATTCTCTTATTAGTTTCCTCTTTTTCACTTCTCTTCTCCATATTTCCATCAGTGATAAAATGGATAACTCACACTATTCCCATCCCCATTCACCCACACCTTCCCTAGTTTTGCAGATCATAAGCTTTTTTGAGAAATCTTGACACATTTTAAGCAGACTTGCTTACCTTTGATTATTTTACCTTGTAATAGCCTAACATTTTATACAGAGTCTACTCATAGAGAAAGATGAATCTTGTTAACTAATGAGCATTTCATTAGTCCTGTTGAAAGCAGTGGCAATTGTAGATGCCACATTCCCATTGGGGAGATAGAAACGTCTACATTTATCTTCTCCTACCACTTCAGGAAGCTGATCAATAGACACTAAAATGTTAGATTCCAGCATAATTGCATAGAAAATTTATTAAATTAGAGGCTGAATTACATTTTCTGCGTTCAAAAAAGATTCCCAAATTCAGGACTACAGTGGCTCTTTAGCTTTTAAAGGATAGAGACACATTTCAAGTAATACAAGCTAAGGTATGTTTTATCAGTCACACTTTATTTATACCGTTTGGTATCATTTGTATGTGCCCTTTCAAAGGTGAGCTTGTAGCTTTGGTTAAAATAGTCATAATTCACATTTTTCTATCAGGCGTCATGATATGATATACCTACATAACAACACAATTCACTGCAGCCAAGCTGATCAGCATATTTATAGGGTATAATATAAAAGGGTAAACTCCCATTATCTGACAGAGTTGGACTAGAGAGTTGGGTATTTATGCCAAATGTAATCTACACTAAAGGGGATTATGTCAGGGGACACAATTTACCAAATACAGTATGATTTTGTGGATAAACCTTGACAGCTCCTTACTAGAACCCAATAAGTTATTATGGGGGTCTCAGTGTATGAGCAAATGTATTTAGGGGAAAAAAATACATGTTCTTGTTATTTATTGTAGTGTTGAAAACAATATAAATTACCCTCACATTTTCTGCTTACTACCCATTAATCTTTTTAAGTCATTTGCAAGATGTAAGTAACTGAGAATCTTGGATATCTTGTTACAAAACTAAACTTACCGTAAATCTTTTACAGAACTGCAAGATTACTCTAAATTACTTTGTGCAGAATAATTTAGGTACTTGTAGTCAAAACATGTTCTTGAATCATTAATACAGTGGAAATGGAGCCAGATAAACAAGATCGGGAAAATATAAATCAAATACCCCCCCCCCAAAAGGAAATATATCTATTTGTATATATTTATAGTATTTAGTACTCTTTAATTTTAAATGTTGTGTATTAAGTTCAGATGAATTCTGTTAAGCCTTCAGAGGTTTCTAATTTTTTTATATAAATGTTTTAATTAGGTTACATCATTTTATCCTTCTCAATGTAATTATCATTTAAAATGTAATTTAATTTCTAAGAAGTAAGAGGAGCACTTTCTCTGCTTTTGAAACCTCACTCTTTCTTCCTGTTTTCTCTCATGCAGGCTGGAACTTTTCACATCAGTGCCCTAAGGCCACACCCACATGTGAGGACTTCACACTACCAGTGTCTCATGCTGCTGCAAGCAATAACACAATGTGTTTGCAGCAACGTGACACTAGTAGGTTGATGCCCCTCTCCCATGGGTGTGGCCTAAGATCACAGATGTGAAAAAGTGCAGCATGCATGAGAGGGAACAGGAAGAAATGGGGAAGTTCTAGAAAATGTATGATATCATTGACCTAATAAAAATATTTATATAAAGCAATAAACATGCTCAAAGACTGCCTTAAATTACCTGAATAGCAAGGACCTACCACAGTAAGTCTCCAAGTAAATGCTGGAGCATTATGTAATATATAGCTAGTGCACAAATTGACCACTAAGACTGGGATCAGTCCATAGATCAATAGTCAATTAACTTATTGTAGGAATCCGAGGAAAGAAATCTAGGTTAAAGCAAGAGACAACGGTGTGAATGTACTTAGTATAAGATAAATTCTAGCATTACACAAGATTATGGGATGTCAGTATATAAGAAGATATAGGGGAACAAAGCCATCTTCCAAGTAGGCAATACGCTTTGTTCCCCCCACAAAAAAATAGACTTATCTTCAATATTCATTCTTCAAGTAGAAAGTCCAATATAAATACCCGGTGTGTGCACAAAAGAATGTGGTATGGTATGTGAGATACTCAAATGAATGTGTTGAATCTCAATTGTTTGTATTCATCTTGGCTATCCATTGAAATAATTATGTAATTATCACTACGAAATGTCGTCACGCTTTATTATTATTATTATTATTATCTTTATTTATATCGCGCCAACATATTCCGTAGCGCTGTACAGGGGTTGAGTACATAGCAGAAAACAAATTAAACACCTTGTTTAATTTGTTTTCTCGCAAACCACGCTTTGCGAGAGAACTGCGTTCCTTGCGAAGTGAGGGACACCAGTTCGGGACGCATAAGCGGAAGGTGGAGGCTCCAACGTTGGCTGCAATGAGCCGAAGGCTCATTGCAGGCCGCAAATGCTGCCCCTTCGCAAAGCGAGGGGCCGCATTTGCAGAGGTGGAGGCTCTACGTGGCCTCACCAGCGGTTACAAAAACCCACAGAAGCGGGACTTAAAAAAAATACATCTAACACGCAATGACTAAATACCGACTTACACAAAAAAAATACGAGACGCGGGACTTAGAAAAAAAAAACATTACGAACTCACAAAAATACGACCTTAACGGTCGAACCCCGCGCAGCTGAAACATAAAAAAAGACAATAAATACACACTAAAATGACATAAAAAAATACCCACAGCAAGAGGGGGGGTGGGCACCCAGGACCTCTGCAAGTGAAGTTATACCTCAATTTAAGTCCAATTTACAGAGTTTAGACACAGGAAAATCCCCTAAGCGAGAGAAAAAATGGCAGCTGAAAAAAACTAAAACGAGGCTACAGGACCCTAAACACGCAAAACACCACCAAGCAAATACAGCCGTACGAGGTACAAGATACACTTTTAGCAAGGACGCTAAATCATCCACACCCGCGTACCACATACACATTCACCGCCATTTTACAACACTAACTTACACAATGCGGAAGTACACAGCTACCCTAACTGCTTTCCCTCGCGCACGCAGCCTATTTACACTGCACACATTGCTGACACTTACACCACAGCTCAACTACACTGCAAACCTACATTGTATGCTGCAGGAACATCAAAACAGATTGTCAGCTCTTCAGCACAATGCTTCCTGCATATATTACTTACAAATATTTAAAGTATCTTAAATGATTAATTTATTACTTATTTAATTAGCATACAAAAATACAGATACACAAAAAAAAATTGCAATAAACGCAAAAGCCCTTCACCGCGCGCCTCACAACGAGCTCCAACGCTGCTCATAGCACACAAACTACACCAGGGGAAAGCCTTGCAATAAGCACAAACAGCAGATCAGCGCCGACGTTACAATGACAGCAAAAGCGCCTATGATAAAAAAAAAAAAACAACAACCAAGAGGCTCGCAATGAGCGCCAAAGGATCTCAGACCACCAAAAATATTAATGTCTGTGGCAACAGCATTACCTGCCTTACAATTTTATTGCCCCGTCATTTTTGACGGGCAAGTCACTAGTATATATATAATCTCAATCACTTGCCCTACTTTAAAAAACAGGGTGCTGAGGAAAACATTATCAATTTGAGTACTGAAATAATGAATAAAGTCTATAATATTTCTACACCACGCCTGTCCATCCTTTTCACATCAAGGGCCATAGTGCAATATTTTTCTCTAGCTCAGAGAGAGATCCTGCGTCTGGTTTGGGACTTCATCAGTTTTTTCATATAGCTATCTCTAAAATAATATTTGGGTTGTTGTTGTTTAGTCATTCAGTCGTGTCCAACTATTTGTGATCCTATGCACCGCAGCACCCAAGGCACAATGATGTCTCTGGTTCATTTTATTTCTCGCTTAGACGATTTTCGAGTGGCGAAACTTCAAATTTGACTTAAATTTGCATGCAGCCTCACTTCCAGACATCCTAGCTGTTCCCCCGTGCTGTGTGTGATGTTTTTTGTGTGTTTTTGTTTTTATTTTTCGTGTTTTTGGATGTGCGCGGTTCAGCCCTTAACATTGTATTTTTTGTAGCTCGTATTATTTATTTTGTTCTAAGTGCGGGTTTCCTTTGCAAAGTGGTACGGGACGTAATTTTTGTAGGTGATTTTTACAAAGTGCTACGGGTCTCGCACTGTGAGTTGTGTAATTGAGCGTTGTGTTGATCTGTAGTCCCACGGTTCGTCGGTATGATGCTTAAGTCGTGAGTGGGGTTGTAGGGATGAGCGCCTTTGGCGCTCCCTGCCTAAGTCCTACGGGTCGTAGGGATGAGCGCCTATGGTGCCTTCGGGTTTGCAAGCCTGCAGTTTTATTGTGCGTTAGCAACGGTTTTTGGCAAGCCCGAGCTGCTGAGAACTATATATGTGATCTTATGAGCCAGACAGATTATTGAAATGCCAGGCAAACATTACAGAGGTTAAGTATATATAGAAATATACCTAAAAAAAACTTGTTAGAAGTCAGGAGTAAAATGTTATGATCATTATCTCCCATTAAATGACTGCAGAGTTTAATAAATAAAGGGACAAGCAAAATATGTGTAAACTTTATATAAGCTAACAGGGAAAGCAGAGAGCATAGTTTAGGGGTCTTCAACATTTTAATACCTACCGCCCACTCTCGATGACAACATTTCCTTACCACCCACCCTTTCTCATTTCTGGTTATATTAATCCTATGACCCTAGCTATGTATCACCCTGTACTTACTAGATAGTTATCCTTTCCTGACTGCTGTCCCTGGGCTCTCTCACCAGCTCTCCCACCATGAAAGCTTGAATCACCCACTAGTGGGCGGTAGGTACCAGGTTGACTACCACTGAGCTAGATATATAAATGTATATTTATATTAATTCTGACATGAAAAAGAGAGGTGCAGGGGACCAGGTTGACTACCACTGCTTTAGACTGAAGATCTCATTGGGTGACAGAGTGTAAGGCCCCAAGAGCAGTGACACTTCCAAGAAGGATTTTGTGGTCTAAGACCTCCATTTAAAAAATAAAAAAAAAACACTGTGGCACATTATCAAATATATATATATTTTACTGTCCTTTTAATTTTCCATGCCTTTATGGTGTCAAAAATGTTTCAATAAATACGTGTGGTTTGTAGATGCTGGTAACACACAGGCCTATAGCATCTAACAGGTAATGGCCTTTGATCTTATACAAAAAATGCATCATATCAAAGATAAAGCAATGCATGTGAAATAGTGAAATTAATAAAGTGTTTACAAAAAAAAGATCCAAAAATTCACCAGCAATGGCAGCAGCAGTGCCGCCCACCAACCGCTAGATGGCGCTGCTGGTTTTCAGTGCACATACCATAAAGGTAGGGTTAGGTAAACGTTCAGGGTTATGGTGAGGGTTAGGGTAACCTTCTAAGGTTACAACTGTTGTGTTATTTCGGCAGCGCTGAAAAAGATCCACAGCGCCATCTAGCAGCTACTTGCTGGTACTTCCATCCCTGCCTTCAAGGCATCTTGGATCTGCTTTTAGATGCAACAAAGCAAAATGGTTTAAATGTTCCTTTAAGAGTCAATACTGCAACATTTGGATCTATCCTATTGTGTATGCGCTAGAAATCGCCAGCACTGACAGCTGCAGTGCCAGCAAGTAGCCACTAGATTTTAGGGAAGTAGCCACGTTCCGGTTTTAGGGAAGGCCTATAATTATTCCCCCCTCCGACATGGCGCAACTTGACGTCGCTGAATCGACAGCAAGGCCATCGCTATGTTTGGCGCGGGCACACAACCTTCGAGGGCCTCGGGACTGTCGCTTATAGCTCAAGGCCTCTTCTGTCAGTGCGCCTTATATGCAATGTGCAGCAGTATTCCGAAAATCGGCAGCACCATCTAGCGGTTGGAGGTGGCACTGCTGCTGCCTCTTCCGTAGGGGAAGAGGAAAAGGACCCAACATTTTAAAACAACTACATAACAGTGAAAAGTGAAACAAGTTTGTATGGCTTATCCAAGTGATTTTGAGTTCAGAGTCCCTTTAATGTAACAAGGCTCTAATATTTATCAATAATATAGATTAAATCTGTTTTTCCTTATTGGTCAGGTTAGGATACTGTGCTTTCACCTGCAACCTGAGTTCAATTTCAGTCAGGGAACCAGTAAGTCACACCACCCTGAAGCTATGCAGGGTTGGGCCTGGTCAGTACTTGGATGGGAGACCACTTAGGAATTCCAGGAGCTGTATGCTGTGGCCCACTGGAGAAGGAACTGGCAACCCACTCCAGTATCTCTGCCATGAATACAAAGTGGATCCGCATGAAATCACGGAGAGTCGGACACAACTGTACGACACACACACAATTGATATAATGATAAACAAACAATTTTGTAAAAATGTTACAAAATTAATAAAAACAAAAACACTGAAAATATAAATAAACAAATTAAAATGAATAACAATATAACAGTGCTCAGTCTATATGCAAATAATTCAGTGATGATGTTGTGTTGGGCGAACAATCGCACCTCAGCCAATTTACTGTGTGATTACGTCTTTAAGTGTATTATTTGGTGTACTTGGCAGATTTCTTCGTTTTTTCCACAATGCACTGTATTCACTGTATTTTACCTCCCGTCCCCTAATGGCTGTAGTTATTTGCAGCTTGTGGGAGTCTAACATGATTGTATATTTAAATGACATGTTTTCTCCTGGTAAATAGTTTTGTCATTTGTGGCCATTATTTGCTTCAAATGGGAGCGCAACTTAAAGGGACATGGAACACGACTGTATTTTTTCAGGCATTTAAAAGAACCCTTTTTTTGCATGAAAAAGCTATAAGGTAAAACCTGTTAATTGAAACTAACAAAATCGAGAGCTTACTTTAATATTTAGATCTCATTGACTGCAAAGGGCAAGCCCCCAAATGCAGGTAAACTTCTGAAAAAGTTTTTGTGCTTTGAGAAATGTATTTTTTTTTTTTTAAAACACACCATGGCACATTATTAAATATCATGGCAGCAGTGGCTGTGAGCATCTGCTAGATGGTGCTGTTGATATTCCGATGCCATATCATAGAGTCACGGCTTAGGTAAACTGTTAGGGTTAGGGTTAGGTTGAAGGTTAGGGTTAGTTCAAAGGTTAGGCTAACGTAAGCTTAGAGCTTCTCTCACATATCGCAGTGCTGCAAAATATTGGCAGCGCCATCTAACAGTTGGAGGCTGCACTGCAGCGTCGGACCTGTCCCGACAACATAACAGGATAGATCTGCAAAACTTAAAAATATAAAAAATAAAAATAAAAATGCTACAGCAAGATCTACTAGTCCATGCAGGGTTAATGAAGACAGTCACATATTTCCATGTTTTGCTCATAATAATTACTTTGATGTATGCATTATTAAGTGCAAAGTATAATTAATTTATATGCTGGAGTATATTATTATTATTCATTTATATTAATAATCTCTATTTATAAAGCACAAGTATTTTCAGTAGTGCTATTTACAAGGGTACAGTAAACTAGAGTGGGTACAAGAGGCACATTACAAAGTTAAATAAATTATAAGGTACGTAGAGATACAAATTTGTTGTTTAGTCGTTCAGTCATGTCCGACTCTTCGTGACCCTATGGACTGCAGCACGCCAGGCACATCTATCATTATGTCTCTGGTTGTGCCTATTCATAAAGTCATCTTGGCAAAGATACTGAAGTGGAGTGCCAGTTCCTTCAGTTCCTTCAATGCCTGACCTGTCTGTTATGACCTGCCTATCTTGGGTGACCCTACATGGTATAGCTCACAGCTTCTCTGAGGTACACAAGCCCCTTCACCATGACAAGGTAGTGACCCAGAAGGGGGAATACAACAACAATAAGGCAAAAGATAATTTGCTGCAACAAAGGTCCCTACTGTGAAGTTTGCAATCTGTCACATTTGACAAATATTTAAATACTTGGTGGCTGGAATTACCTTATATATTCGAGTATAAGCCGACCTGAGTATAAGCCGAGGCACCTATTTTACCGCAAAATACTGGGAAAACGTAGTGACTCGAGTATAAGCCGACCTGAGTATAAGCCGAGGCACCTATTTTACCGCAAAATACTGGGAAAACGTAGTGACTCGAGTATAAGCCGAGGGTGGGAAATGTGCTGCCCCCTGTGTCCCTCTTGTGCCCTCTGTGTCCCCCTCTTGTGTGCCCTCTGTGCCCCTTTCTTGTGTTCCCCCTCTCTCTCCCCTGTGTCTCTTCCCCCCTCTCCCTCCCCTGTGTCTCTTCCCCTCCTCTGTGTCTCTTTCCCCCCTCTCCTTCGTGTCTCTTTCCCTCCCCTCCCATATCACCCTCCTCCTCCTCAACCCCCCTCCTCCTCCTCCCTCCTCAACCCCCCTCCTCCTCCTCCCTCCTCAACCCCCCTCCTCCTCCCTCCTCAACCTCCCTCCTCCACCCCCCTCCTCATCATCAACTTCCCTCCTCATCCTCAACTCTCATCCTCAACCCCCCTCCTCTCTTTACATTGAATACATTATGTTCTTTGTTACATATGAATGATGGTACATGATACTGTATCATTGCGTATTTTCTTTTTCCAAATGAAGCTCTCAAAGCACAAATAAACGTATTCAAATGCTTAACTGATTTGTGGGCTTGTCCCTGCCAGCCAATGAGCCTTAATATTGATGTATGAGTCATACTTGTCTGCAAATAAAATGTACAGACTGATGTATATTAATTTCAATGAAGTTGATTCAACCGTTAAACTGATTTGTGGGCTTGCCCGTGTGAGCCAATGAGCTGTAATATAGATGTATGAGTCATACTTGTCTGCAAATAAAATGTACAGACCTATTTATATTAGTTATAATTAAGTTGATTCAACGTTAAACTGATTTGTGGGCTTGCCCGTGTGAGCCAATGAGCTGTAATATAGATGTATGAGTCATACATGTACATATTATTTTCAATGCAGTTTACACAGGTTTAAGTCAATATTTTTCATGCAAATACTGCTCTGGTAATGTATATAAATCATGCCCTTTTAAATGCATGAGAAAAACCCTTGTGTTCAGTGTCCCTTTAATGTAGGTAAAAAAGGAAGTATTCTCAGCAGTTCCCTTAATATCTTTTGGTTCCCCATGTGACTGGGTGTCATGCCATGTACCCCAACCTCTCACCACCCCCCACCTTTGACCTTCATCTTTTAAAGGGACTCTCAGGACAATGCCTCCCATCTCCCTTTATTTTACTCCCCTCACTTTTCTAGCAGCCCTCCCCCTGGAGGTTGTCTTCCCCTTTAAAAGTCCCAGCACATGCTAGCATGCAGATCTGCTGCAGGCTCTGCTTGCGACAACAGGAGAGGCTGCTGAGCTTTGCAGTTTAAGCTGCCAGAGATCTCTTTTTAACAATGTCATTCTGCTCTGACAAGGCACTGCAGCACTCAACTTGGAAAGAGACTCTCACCCAGACACATCTCTGCAGCCAGCAGGTAAGTGGCACCCTGCTCCTCCAGCAGCCTGACCTCATGTATGCCTGATGCCCCTATATCCCATCATAGAAACCCTTGTACCCCTGTGGGCTGCAGCAGCACTGCTGAACTTCCCTGTGTCATACTGCAGTGGGCACTGTGCAGCCCCATTATAATTTGGGAACTGTATCCTGCAGCTTTCTTGTACATCCCAGGTATGCATGGCTCATTTTCACTTTCTAGTTATCTAATATTAGAATTGAAATGTGATATATATATATATATATATATATATATATATATATATATATATATATATATATATATATATATATATATATATATATATTTTATTTTTTTTTGGAACGCCAGTATATATATATATATATATATATATATATATATATATATATATATATCTCTTTCCTCTCAGTGCTGGCTATGTCTGTTTCAATCTGTATTTCATTAATGTGTTGCTGCATTGCTATTTAAGGATAATTATTAGTTTATCTCACTTGATGTCTTCTTACTTGTGTCTGGTTGACAGTCTCTCCTCATTCTGTATCTGGGCTGTTTAAAGTCACGTGTTTTGGAAGATTTCCAACTTAACAAATTGTCTAAATTGTGATTAAATTGAATTAAATTAAATATGCCGATGTATAGAAAGATTATGTTAAACAATATATGCATATCAATTTGAAAATGTATTTTTATTATGTTGAACCACAAGCAGAAATAATAGGCTAGATTTTCAAGTGATCTGTTTCCTATCTTATTCTGTGGAACCTATTTCAACATCTATTCTAGTGGGGGGAAAAATGCTTTATAGGTTACTTGGGAACTGGATGTAAATCTCTCAATTTAGTGAATATGTCACTGATAACTCTCCCTTAAGTTCTCATAATGGTTTAAAACTAATGCCTATCTATGTGTTTTATACTTGGGGCCCAAAGTGAGTAATGAAAGTGACTTCCTTGAGTAAAATCAATCAAGAGATCTCACATGCATTATTTGTATCTGTCTGGCACTATGTAATGCCTGGTATTAGATGGATGAATAAATAAATAAAATGCAACCTCCCAGCAGAATAGACCTAAAAAGAGTATTAACTTATCTGGAACATTGACATTTTGTTTTAGCTTTGTAATTGTGCACATCCCTGGTGGAAAAAGCCTCAGAAACGTACAACTGATGTATTCTGCTAAAATTACTCTATTGCTCTCACACTAATAATAATCATTCTGCATCTCTATGCACAGCATGGACAATCTGTATTTAATGTGCATTGGTTAAAATTGTATTTTATTTAATTACATGTCCATGCAGGCAAGGATTAAAAAACTACATTGGGGCACATATACTAAAGTGTATATGCTGGAGATGTCTGGACATGTCTTGAAGATCCTGCCCATTCCTATAGTTTACTATACATAATATGCACTAAGATTTGACATTTCTGGCACTTCCTCCCTTATATATGCTGACTAACGTTCTTAGTTTAGTTGGAATTAATAATTAGTGCTGCATTGTTAAATTATTTATTTTTTTTGCAAGAAAATGTGGCCATACTGGCAATCTTTAAAATTAAAATAATTACCTTTGAGGTATTATATCCCATTTAAAGACAACAAACTGCAATTTAGGTGATGACCTTGGGAATAACAGAAGTTCTTCAAAGTTCTAAAAATGTATTTTAGGGGGAAGATAGTGGAACTAAGAATAACAAAATATATTGTATTGTAGGAAGGGACAGACACGGATTCTTTGAAGTAATATTAAAACTCAGAGGTAGGAGCAGAAATTAGTAACCGTAACATTTTATTAGGCTTGAGAGTGAGGAGCTGGTGCGACCTGGGCCATGTGTGCACTGCAGCAGATCTATAGACAGAGCTGTGGCTTTAAAAGGCAAAGCAGCTGCATAACTGGAGCTCAGGATATATTATACTATATATTCTATATTCTTTTACAGTTTATCGCCTGTACAGAAGTCATTTTTTTTCCTTTTGTTACCTAAGAATATGTCAGATTTCACTTGCCCTGCCATTGACTCTCTAGGTTTAATTACTTGCTGTCCCTAAGAGTGTGACCCTTACTTTTGTGTATACCCCTGAGCTATAACAGCTGCAAATAATGACAGTGAGCCCAGTGCACACTGAGGATGTTGCGGTGTCTTGGATGGATGTCTTAGAGCAATCTGCAGTGGTGTGCTGGATTTCTGCTTTATCAGGGAATGGAGTTGGGGACAAGGTGACTCTGCTGGCCATTGCAGTAATCGTCTCTCCTTTGCTGTGACCTGAAAGTTTAGCAATGGGGGATTTCCTTGATTTGCCTGGGCTTGTCCAGGCTTGTCTGTCGGTCAGGGGAAGGGGGGGGGGGGAGACATCTGGAGTCTTTGCTCTGTAGGATTTCCCCAGCGCTGGGATGCTGTGTGTGTGTATTACTGAAGATGCCTTGATGAGGCAGCTTTTTCCTATACTGATGCCTTTCCCACTCTCTCACTCATTTGCCATTGCAGCACTTCTGCAGTTCCTGCATTGACTCCTCCTCGCCATCAGGTACACATAGCAGTGGTAATGCAGCACTGCCCTTTTACTACTGACCCCTCCTCTTGCTGCAAGACATAAGGTCAGTCAATGCACCACAATGCAGCTCTACAGCACTTCTGCAAGCTGTGCATCTAACACATGTACTCAGATACATAGGACCACCGCGAAACAGGTAAAGATGTAATAACAATACCACATCCTTTGCCTTCTATAACTATCTTTCTTAAAATGCACCAAAATATTCCATAGATTTATACATTGTAATTTCTTTTTTTTTATTTTTCAGTCTCACTTTAAAATAGAAAACGTAGTACAATCCTTTGCCCAATGAGCTTAGAATTGAGTGTAATACGTTTATGATGTCGTCATCTCATTATTGCTATACAGTTTTAACTCTGTTAAAGGACCACTGTAATCTATTTGTCAGTGATGGTTTGAATATCTCAAGTTAAAAAGTAATACACAGCCTTACAAATTTAAATGCAGTTATTCTTTACTGCGTTTTCCATTTACTTTTACATAGTAATTGAGGTTGAAAAAATACTTTTAGTCCATCAAGGTTAACCTTTTTAGATCTCCTCTGATCTGCAATATGCAGATTCATTGTTTATTGATTCAGAGAAAGGTAAACTTTGCCAATTGTCTCATAAGGGGAAAAATACATAAAATTCCTTCCTGACTCCACATACTGATGATCGGATTCCTCCCTGGATCAATACTCCCTGTCTAGTTATCTAGGATAACCCTGAATGTCCTTTTTTTATTTAAAAATGTACCAATCCCTTTTTAACGTTATCTATCAAACCTACCTCCTTTGGTAGCGAATTCCACAGATTAACTACCCTCACTTTGAAGAACCCTTTTCCTTCTTTAAGGTGGAATCTTTTACCTTCTAACCTCAAGAGTTTTCCGCTTGTCAGTTGAAAACCTTTTCCGTCTGCAGCTTTGTTAGGAAAGTGTTCTCTTGTACAATTCTGAGCTTGTCTTTAGTCCTGTTAAGAGCACTAGCAATTTTAGTTGCCACGTCCCAGTAGAAGATTCCTCTACTTTCAAAGAATCTTCCCACCTTAGGAAGCCAATATGGTAGACTTTACTGAAACATAATAATTACATGTAAAAGATAAAACATTAAAGTATATGTTATAAACAACAGTTAGCCTAATCTTGTCCATTTCATCAATAAAGTATGTTTCAAAAATACAGCTACAGGGTTTATTTAATTCAGAGCTCTGTACATTGAGTAAAAGGTTCCAAATAGACCTAAAATGTAGTAATTTGCTTGCCCAAAGAGTTTATAATCTAGCGTAATTTGTTTGATGTCACTTATAGCTGTACGGGTTTACCATCAGTACAGGGAGATGACATCATCACACAGAGCACTGCAAACCAAGGCGAATAAACGTTTAGAATTATTCAAATGGATGCATATTCCACTGGGTCCTATCCTGTTGTATGTGCACCGCTATTCAATCGCTGCCGCGTGCTCGAAATCGCCCTGTTGAGTTGCACTGCTCTGGAGGAGAGAATAGTTATTTTGCTATATCGTGAGAGCGCGCTTCAACAGTGACGCACATAAAAACGGATAGGTCCTTCCACTGTTTTGTACAAGTTTTTAAATAATCCAATTAATCCAAAGAGATTCCTCCATAATGGCTGTGTGAAGCTTTCAAGGTGCTGAAAGGACCAAAAACCGCAAGCATACTCAAATGACAATTTACTTTGTTTGCAGAGGCCAAAAATGTTGGTTTATTACTTTAGTTCTTTACACATTCTAACTACAAAGGGGAACATTTGAAATTAGCATTAGAGGGAACTTGAAATTCATGGTCCCTTCAGGACCAGAGAACTTGTTCAAATAAGCTTAAGTCATTCAGTTCAGCCTGACTCCAGATAGTTCAAGGTGTTTGCTTTCTGTAAAAGTTGACACTGCAGCATTTAAAAGTAATTAGTGAAAATTGCTTTAAATAGAAGTTTGTATTTGATTTTCTAATTAGTTACATAGTAATTTAGGTTGAAAAAATACTTTAGTCCATCAAGTTCAACATTTTTAGATCCCCTCTGATCTGCAATACGCAGATTTATTGTTACTTGATGGTGCAGAGCAGCATACATGAAGTTAGAGTCCCTTTAAGAGTCTGAACAGACTATCAGTGTACTTACACAGACTGACATGTTTATTAAACCTGTCATATCTATGTATTGACAATGATGGTGATGTCATGAGTCAAGAAAGTCCCTTCTTATCCCATGTGGTCAGTGTGAGATGACCTTTGTCACACAGTACATGTATGTTTATTTGTGCACTGACCTCTAACTTAAGGATGAAAAAAGACACATTTGTCACATATGTACCTTAACCGTCTTAGCGGTAATCCCGAGCGTGGCTCGGGGTTATTCGTAAGTACCTAAAGCGGCAACCCCGTCTTCCGGGTTCCCTAACCTGCGTGCGTAGGCGATGCGGGGGGTGTGCGAAACAAGGTGGTCTGGCTGCGTCAGCACCCCCGAGTGTACTGCTTTAACACTCAAGGGGATTGACCCGGCCAGGGAGGTTAAAGGGCTCAAGGGACCATTGTAGTTTTTCCCAAACTGCAAGTATGTAACACCTTGATAACTGTAAGCCATTAGTTTTAACAGATTGGTTATTCTATTTAGGATTATTTTTCTATTTGGTTAAATTGCTTATTTATTGTGGACGTTTTTAAACAGAATTTTAATATAGACCTTATCTAAATCAATGGTTTAGCCCATTCCCGATACATTTCTAATCTGTTAGGAATAAAGGGAAAATTTTGATTATTGAAAAACATTTAGCATATTATCAAGTCTAGTTCTTCCTACAAGCAGACTACTGTATAAATATGAGTGCTTCAGTGATGTAAAGTATGATTAGTTCTGAATGGGTTAACGTGCCTTTATTTGATGTGACTAGTGAGCCACCCTGCAGTAAATAGGCGCCTGTTGACACTGCGCGCACACACACCCTCTCTCAGCTGTGACAGCCTGGCGCTTCCTCATACCTCCGTGTTTGTGCCTCTCGAAGAGGTAAACTGCTGAAAATAGAAGTAGGGAGGGGACGCCATGTGACAGCACTGGAATCTGACCCGGATTATCCTTCCCTTATTCTGTCATACTCTGTTTTCAACATCAGCCTCACCCTCCCACCCCCAGTATACTTTATCTGGCCATATCACTCCTCCCTCTGTGTAATAACATATGGTATCTGCCTCTTCCCCTTTCTTTCACCTGAGCTGACCGATAATTTTCCCAGTACCACCCCTCTCTTTCAGCAATCTGCACCTTGCAGTGAACCTGCACCTTCAGTGTTCGCATACTTTCACCTCGGCACTCTTTAAAAAAAAAAAAAAAAAGAGGTGTAATATTTCCATGCCAGTCTTTGTTCAACTATGAATATGTTTTACATATAAATGTACAACTTGCTCAGTTTGTCTTTTTATATCCAGGGCTGAATTGGCATTAAACAAATTAGACACCTGCCTAGGGGCACCTCATGCAGCGTCCCTGTTTTCTTACATTTGGTGTGCTTCATTCAGAGTCCCCAATGAATTCATGACTCTTTTATGGGGTCATGTTTTTGTATCTTCATTTGTGGGCAGCTGTGATGACATACAGTGGATATAAGAGGAGATTGTGGAACCTGTGCCTAGAGGCGCCAGAAGTGTAAATCCGAAACAGTCCAAGTCCACAAGGAAATGTAAGTTTCAATTAGTAGTAACAGGCACCGCAACTATGTATTTGCTATTTTCTTTTGTATGGTACTTGCATATACCACAATATTGTGCGTTAGGGATAAAAATACAGGTTAGGTGTGAGCAAAACAAGTGTCAGACGAGTTCATCTGTGGAGTTATGGAAAGATCCTAAAATGGAGCCCTCTATACATATTACCAGTGAAATTGTCTGGATGGTTGATGAATTGCGAAAAAAAAGGTAGTGGATAAGTGGAATAGCCTTCCAGTAGATCCAATAAGGACAAAATTAATAACATGGTATAAATAAACAGTGCAGAAATTCCTATATACTATATTTTGTTTGTTTGTTTAGAAGGGCACAAATGTCTCATCACTTAGCACAGAGTATTAGAAGATCTACAAAACACAGAAAAATCACTAGATGGTCCATGAACACCCTCTGCAATTTAGAGCAGTGTAGGGGAAGATATAGATGTGGAGACCGCAATCACAAATCTAATTTTGGGAAAGACAGTAGGGTGGTGGCCTGACTAGATTCATTGATGGAATGAGTGCCCATCCCAAAATGTTTGCTCACCACTGAAGTAGATACACATACAACCGAGACAACCTTGCCTTAGATCATACAAAGACTCTGAGACTGTACCAGCCTTACTGACCCGGCATCCTGTTTACTATTCAGAGTCCACCTGACTGCAACTTGTTTTCTACTTTGTTTTATGACTGGGTCAATCTCTCGGCACCTGCTGATAAGCGCTTGCTCTTCCCCATTACCTTACTGGTGACTCAGTGAAACAAGATGTGTGGATTCACCTATGGGTGTAGAGCTTGTGTCTAGGCGTGGCGATAAGTAGCTGTGACATACACTCATATGTATGTATTTGTGTGTGTGGATATGTATGTATAATTAGGTCATATATAAGGACACACAGCTGTTATGAGCAAGCAGTTTCTTGTCGGAGACAAATAGTGGCAGATGTGACTGGATATTCTCGATTTGTCACGGTGTGTGAGGCTTTCATGATCCAGGTAATATAACTAACAATCTTTTATTATGTATGTATTTGTATATATTATTTAATTATAATTTATTTGTAATTCACCAAAATGTTCTGTAGTGCTAAATATGGATTCTAGAGACTTTTATAAAAACAGTATTAAAGAAACAAACTAAAGAAATTGAGTCCATGAGATAACAATCTGTTTAAGACATTTAAACAAAAAACTTTACTAGAGTGAAGGGTTTGAGACATTACGGACTGGTAACTTCTTTTACAAGCTTCAAACTAATTATCCTGAATGGGGAATCCTTGTTCTATACATATGTGAAAATTGTGATATTATTATGTATTTTTTTTTTTATAAACCTTATATTATTTTACAGCTAAATGATTCAAAAGAACTTTGTGATGAATACATATAGATTTTTTTTTTAATTATTTGAATAAAAATGATAATGCTTACATGTAAACATTAATTTAGATTAAAGAACCACTGTATCAAGAGCAGCTATCAATGTTTAATAAAATTCCTATTTAATAAGTTGCAATTTTGAATTTTGTTTTTAAAAAGATTAGCGTATCAGCCTCCAACTGATAAGTTAAGTTTATAAAAGAGGTGTATGGGGCAATGGAGATGTTGGTATACTTTGTAAGTGACATTTTAGCTGCTACCTGATAGACAAAGCCACCTCTCCCCATTGACCTTCTAGTGGGTGGATACCAGCAGCTGAGTCTGAACTTTGAAAGCAAGTTTATTGCTGAATTTATTTATTTTAAATAATTGAAAATTAAGTGTATTAATGTTCAGTAATTAAAACATTTTAGCACATGTCGTTAGTTGACCTTTAAATGTTGTGTAGCTTTATTTTTTATTTTAGTGTGCAAAATATTAAGATGGAAACCTGTGAGACCAATTATTAATAATAATAATCACGATTTATAAAACTCCAACATTTTACAAAGCACTATATACAAGGTATAAATATGCGACATATCAATGTTGATCTAGAAGGATTTGCACCTGGGAACTTAAAGAAGAAGTGATTCTCAATGTGTGTCCTTGACCTGTATACACAATTCTGGGTATTTAATATTACATTTACCACATGGAAGAAATATGTATTGCTAATGACTAAAGGAGGGTAGATGTATTTGAATGTATTAATATACAAATAAGTCAATTTCAAGGAAAATAATAAAAATATAGGACACCCCTAAACAACTTGAATTCTATTTGACACTAACTTCATTTTGCACTAGAACATCTACAGCCTCTCCTGGAAGCTCGTATTTGGTCAGAAATCACTTAGTATTGATACAGCTTCCCATCAGGGAAAAATGTAATAGGCTTCAGTCCAGAGTGAATTTTTTTACTGCCTGTCCACATCAGAGTCTTTAAGGAAACTGTATTATGGGAAAATAAATATATATTTTTTTGGAAAAAATTGAGTCTGAGTGCATAAATAGACATATGTAATAAAGCTAGCTTGATTGATGAAATGATGATGATTGTCCCTGGAGGTATCCATGATATTTTGAAGGTTGCATGTCAGAGTTTTGCACAGGTCTATGAGACTGTGTGCTTTTGAGTACATAGGGTGGAGTGGGTAGATATCTAATACTAAAATAATAAGACATACCCCAGCACTTCCATTCACTGATACAAAGAGCAAATACCCTCAAGCTATTAGGACATGCTGAAGCCAGACAAGAGGGAACATTCACAAAACAGAATCTTCAAAAATTAAGATTTTCTCTGAAATCTTTTATGCTCATTGCTTACGTAGATTCTGTTTTGTTCTAGTTAATGAAGTAGTTCATAAATACGTGAAACTCTTCCCAAGCTACAGTGGTCTTTTCAATAAATTTAGCTTCAAAATAAAGTTGTTTTCAGCTGTCATACTCTATATATTAACCAGCCAACCTAAGATATATAATGAGCCTCCCTCATAACTTATGAGATCCTGCCACAAGGTATATAAATAACCAGTAAAATTATGTACTTGCTTGTGCAAACTAATATATAAATTAAACTTTAGGCATTTTAAGTGGCCACAATATTTGTTTCAAGAAGAAGAGACTGCTTCAAATGTGCAACGGTCTCATTACCCCCCTGCACTTCATTCTAACATTCCTATGGGCTCCAGGAATCTCCCTAATTCAATTGCTCATCAGACTTGTCATTGGCAGGACAAGAAGGGGCATCTAGTGTACATATTTATGTGGGTATTACATGCACAGCAGTCTGCCATGTTAGTGTTTATCAAAATACATTATTTTAAGACCATAGTGAAGATAGAAACAATACAATCAAGCGTATATTCTACTAAATATAACATTTTAAATGTAAAGTGACTTTTTTAAGCTTTCTTTTTTTATTTTTTATCTTATAGGTGACTTGATTATATCGTTTTCAATATTACTGTCATATAACATTTATACTTCACTCACTTTTACAAAAACCCTCAGAGCAACGTTCTAGAACTCCTCCTTTCCCCATGTTCTCTCTAATGTAGGGTGACATGTTTCATGCCTAAGGCAACACCGACAGGGAGGAGTTTCATACTTCTAGTGTCTCATACTGCTCTGCTGCAAGTAGGCAGTGACATGCGGTGTGTCAGACCATCATGAGACCCTAATAGTATGAAGCCCCTCCCTGTAGGTGTGGCTTTGACAAATGAAACCATGTTTGAGAGGGAACAGGAGGAAAATCCAGAAAATGGTGAACTGTTATTCTGGGGGCTTCTTGGACATACATGAGGTGTAAAATGTATGACCGTTACACTGAGCAGGATTTAATTAGGTTACTTAGTTTAAAATATTGATATCAAACAAAAAAAGTCTTAATTATTTATTTAATATACTGTTAGGTTAGTTTTCCTGTTACATATCAGGGCACATACTTTGTTCACAAATATCTCTTTGTATAGCTTAAATGAATACTGCTCATGTAGAACAGTGGAAATCAATTACAGCTAAAAAAAAACTTTTTTTTATTGGAAGTGCTCTATTTTAAAATCATTTTAAAAGGGCTCTGTCTCCCCCAAATAAAATAATGTTTATGTTATTCTTAAAGATCATGACAAACTGGCTAGATGTTGTATTCTGCATTTTTATGCAAATGAGTGACTAATGAATATTAATTGGATTCCTTGATATGCTAATTAGAATCAGTGTGCTTGTCTGTCCTTGGGGTGGCCAAAATAATAACCCCCCAATGTTGTCATCCAGACAGATCTCCTCCCTCATCCTTATCAAGCACCCACAGCTACAAATTGTCCATACTGGGTCATACATTAGCAGTAAAAACAATGCTTTAACTCGGCAATTATTTACAGTGGCGAAAAAAGGCTAGTACAATGTATAGCCAGGTTTTTTTAATGCTCCTTTAAGATGAAATCAACTAGGGATGACCGTGTCCCTTTGAATGCTACAGTTTTACCTTTTTATAGCACTCAGACTTTACTTATCCTGAGTCATCGGGAATCCAGATGCAGAATAGGATTTATTGAGCTTATGTGGACAAGTTTACAGGTCCTGAATTAAACTATCATCACTGAAATAATACATTTCACGGTTTTCACTTTTGGGGTTGGAATATCTAAAGAACCCAGAGGAATAAGCGGACTCTTCTAGTTGCTGTTTATTAAATGGAATTTTTGTCTTTTCAGAAACCACAAATCCTATTATGCACAGATGCCATGGTAGAAAAGGAAAGCAAATACATGTGTCATAATCCTAGGAAATGTTTTCATTGTGTGTATATGTGTGTGTGTGTGTGTGTGTGTGTATAATATATAATGTGTATATATATATATATATATATATATATATATATATATATATATATATTACGGTATATTCTTCTTCCCTCAGTTTGTCACAATACATCATTAATAATCTCTAGCAAATGTTGGGATCTTTAAGAGGCTTTAATTTACACTGTATGGTGATATGTTAATAGGCAACATACTGTCTAGGAAAGGTATATATTTAAAGGTGAAAAGTCAGCATTTAACCCATGGAGAGCTGGTCATAAATATTGCCTTGGAATGATTACATGTCACTTCCTATGGGTGAGAAATGTCTTAGCTCAGCAGTCCAGGGAAATCTAAGATCAATGCTTGGTACTTGGGGTGTCAGCAACCTAAGTCTTCCTCTGGATCAATAGAAGTATCAATCAAAGCGGTTCTGAACTGATGGATATCACGCAGAGCAGACAAAATCACGTGGAGAAGCTTAAACCTTTTCGTTTCACTGGTTTATATGTTTCAATGCTGCCATGTTAGCTCTTAAAGCCTTTACTGACCTTAAAACAAACCACCATTGTGGGCATAGTCACTTGCCCACAAATGAGCCTGCATTGTGAGATAATTTATCAGCCGTGTTCTTTTATGAGTCTCTTTTTAATTTATATGTGTCCATGATAAAATTGATTAGTAAGGAGACTACAATGTTGGAGTGTGGGTTTAATAATTAAGTAATGTTAAGCATATGGAGTGAACATGCCTTGGAAATGTGTGGTCTATGAAGGCGTATTGTATGAGATATTGAGACGGAGCACTCTGATCTAATGACTGTTTTTCTGTGAGTGTGCCCCTATTGCTTGGGATGCTGCCAGTGTTGCTACTCATCTAGTAATATGTAGTGGAAAACAACTTTACAACAAATGTTATTTTTGTCTCCCAACTTATTTGGCAAGACTATACCAGTGGTGGGCAACAGGCAGTCCAGGGGCCCCATGCGGCCCTCAGACCCTTCCCATGCAACCTCCAGTCTGTTCCCTGGATTGGGAGAGCATGCCCCTCTTCAACAATTCAGTCTATTCTTATATATTTAATGCTAGTAAATACCCAGATGTACAGTAAAACCCCTCTTATCCGGCACCCACGGGGACTCCCTATTGCTGGATAACTGTAGTTGACTGCTTAATCAGGAGTCCCTGATTTTTAAGGGTCTAAACAACCCCCTAAACCATCAAAAAGGCACCAAACCGGGCCATTTAGGGCCACAAAAAAAACAATTAGGAAAAAAGTTACCTTTTCTTTTTTTTTTTTTGCAGTCTCTAACTGCCGGATAGTGCCAGTTATGCTGGTTTTTGTTTTTTGAATTTGGGGAATTGGTGCCGGTTGCTTGAGAGTCCCGGTTAGTAGGGTGCCGGATAACCATGATTCTACTGTACTCCTAAATACTTCTCCTCTTTATCTATACCTGTGTTACCAATTAATTCCTGTTCCACAGTGATCTTTACCACTTTGCTTTAGAATAAAAAGGTTTATTGCACAGTGAGGCCATTTTTTTAAGGATTTAGGGCGCCACATATAAGGCCCTTCTACTGAAATAGATTACCCATCACTGGTCATCACATCTATATACATAAACCTTCCCTGGCTCTAAAAATATTTGTTTGACTCCACTTTAATCTGTTTAAATTTCAGAAACACTTTTATTAATGTCCTCTTTTATAAGTGGGTGACATGTACAATATAACTGGCTAACTGTAAGATATTCTAGTATTAAAATGTCAGTTATCAGTAATGCTAGGTTGTACATTTATGAAAGACCCAGCATAGATTAACTAATTGTTGATCTGTAATGTTTGAAGATGTTTCTAGTGGTCATATAATATGGGTTTTAATTATTTTATTTTTTTTAGTAACAGTTTAGCATTAAAATTATTATTTGTAGATAAAATTTCAGTTTAGCTTTACACCTTACATTGACGCCAGTGTTTCAAACTTCAGCAGAGCTGCTTCTCTCCACCACTATTAGGTGTCCATGTATTTGGAGATCTGCCCAGGAGGCTGTACTGTTAGATGTCTTGATCTGCCTCTTCTAGTACAGTGGCCATTTTAGAAAAAGCCAGACCAGTCAGGAAAAGTAAAACATTTAAGCCAGCCTCCTGATCCTTTTTCATCCCTATGTATACCTCATATATGCATTTCTGCTAGTCTAGGAAACACTAAAGCTCACTTGTAAGTTAGCTATAGTAAACTTATGTTCTTCAAATACTGATTGTATTACTAATCAGTTACTAAATAAACTAATTCAGCTCTATTTTGTGACCAGTACAGAGGCCCTTGGTTGCAGACCCTGATGTATGTTGTAGATTACTATAAAATAAACAACTTTACAATATAATGTAACATTCCTTAATGAAATCTTCTGTGTACTACCAACACAAGGATCTCCTTTGACTGGAGACTTGTTGTGTTAAAAGTTCCCATTGGCAATGAGCTTTTGCTGTTGGGGTAACCTATCAATACTTGTTTATTCTCTTATCATATCTGATTATTATGGGGATTCTACTGTGAGATGCACTTCCTTTTAATCCTATTTGTAAGTTTCACTACATTGTGGCACCCTTTCAATAGAGCGGAGTATCGTTCTTATTTGCTCACTGGTAGAAAAAGGCCATACTGGTGATGTCCAGGAAACATTTTACTTCTGATTTCCATAACTCATTGACAATTTCTAGTTTTGCCTGGTTTAGTAATTTGTAAAATGCTGACCTGCCATCATTTCCTCATGAAAACAATTCTTTTTTTTTTTTGTCCGGGAAACCGAGTAAAATATGAATCTGCAAACCGAGAATCCAACTTCTGGTGCACACCTTCCTCTAAGCCAAGATGAAGCTAGTTTAGGCCAAGATGAAGCAGTCTGTTATCAGCATAATAAGGCGAGGCCAGCACCAAAGCCACTGAGCAAATCAGGATTGTCCATGACCTTGTCATTTAATCTTATCATATATTTTGTAATCTATTGTAGTTTTGGTTGTAATGTTTTTATCAGATTACGATGATATCATACAATAAAGAATGAAGTCATTTGGGAATTTTTGTGAACTAACTGTAGCTAACTTTCATTCCAATTTGCCCTTGACTTGAAAGCCATAAACTGTGTTATAGAGAACTTCAAGTCCTGTAGGAAGTACGTTCCAAAATTATAGGACCACTGTAATGCCCTAACAAAAGAAACTATTTGATTTTAATTGGGTATCGATCTTTAATAAAATGATTATACTATTCTATGATTTTGAAAAGCAACAATCAACATTAACCTTGCAGTCATATATATATATATATATATATATATATATGTGTGTATGTTTAGACAGGTGCTTTCCATTGGCTGGAGGTGTTAAATAAATTTTTAGCTTGGTAAGGCCACAAACTTGTTTCTGGTCATTTAGAAAGCCTTCCCAGAAGCATTGCTCCCACATCTTTATCATCTTATAAAAAGTGGAGACAAAAAGCTAAAATGGACAGTTATAAATTGATGTTTGCAATTAAGTTTAGTGATGAATATTGCTTTTATAAATAATGGAATATTATTAATAATCAATTCTTAACAAAAATATATAGCCACTGCACTGCCTTATGTTACAGTGGACTATTCAGTGCCTTTATTTGAGTATATTTTTAACTATTTTATTCAAATGTAATTTATTGTAGGACATTTGTGTTGGATCCTGACATATTTACTCATCTTGGATGCAGATTCGATCTTCATTCAGTTCAGATGAAAGATTTTAAACTTTAAATTGCCCTTTAACAATAATATCACAACCCGCTCTTACTTGCACTTGAAAAGGCCAAAAAGACCAATCCTACCCGCAGGATCTAGGCACCACAGGGGTTGATAAGATACTGTGAGCCCTGGAGGCAGAATGTTTTGGTGGGGGATTTGGGGTCCTGAGTAGGACCCAAAAGTCCAGAAGAATATTTTTGTTATCTTAATGCAATAGTTCCACCATAAAACACACTCTACACGCAAAATAATGGCCCTAAAAATGGAAAATAGACCTGGTGGAAAGGGGCCTTAGGGTTCCCAGGCATACAACCAGAGCTTGGGTAAAAAACTTCACACAACATAACAAATCAACAAGTGGTAACGTCTTTCACAAGGTCCTGATGGCTATTATAATACTCCTTTAATTTAACGGGCTAGATGGCTAATGTCCATCGGGGTCCAGTGGCTAGACCCAAAAGTCCAAGTGTCCCGAGGTTGGTGAGAGGACCTGAAGTGCCGTTGGTTGTGGGGGTCAGGGGAGTCGTACCGTGGCCCCAAAAACTGGGTTGTGACAAATAGGATTAGGACTGGGGAAATGCACCCTCAACCTAAGGCTCCAGCCAGCTATAAGGTAAATATCTACAGAGGAAACACCCAGACACAAGTAGAGTTTGCTAATTTCATTTAATGTAAAATAGAAATATGGCCCATAAGATGTTCATTAGGTGAAGGTAAGAGTATTACTCCATCACTGGTAATGATTAGTGATTCTCTGTCTTTTTTTTCCTTTTCTTCCAGAGCTGTGACTTTTCCATTGGACTCTTCCTCCAACCCACCCCCACCGGATGAGATTGAAACCTACATTAACCACTAAAATGTTTAGCTGCCATCGTCAGATCTTTGATGGTGACTTGAAGGCTGAAACTGACGTCTGAGATGAACTCCATTCCCATGTAAATATTAGCATTTTATTAGTTACTCCTATTGCTTTTTATGGTAAGTAATTTTAATTAGTCTGAATACATCATCCATCCTTATTTCAGACCCTTATTATTATACCACATTAGAAACCATTTTTGACCCTGTTTTCAAAAGGTTCCGGAACTCCCCTTTTTGCTTTATGAATTCTAAATAGACCGTTTCAAATGTTTTTGCATGAAAAAATAATCAAACTTTTGAAAATGTACATGCAAAAAACCTGCAAGGTGGGGTACTTGGTTATATTACACAAAGTAGAAGGACACAGGGTATATCCATGTAAACAAATGAGATTTCTGCCAGCACTAGTTGCCACATTCTCATAGTGCAGATAGAAACTTCCTGTGCATTCAAAGCTGTTTCCTACATCCCCTTAGGAGGTTGGTTAGCAGAAACAAAAATGAATTGCATTACATAATTAAAAAATTGTTTTTATATTTTAATCAAATCTTCTCATTTAAGTATAGTGTTTCAATTCTATTTTTTTTTTTTAAATACATGGCAAGAACATTTTTTTTTCAACCTCAACCCAAAATGTATTGATTAAAATACATTGTTGTAATGTTTAAAACCATTTCCTTATCTTCCAATGCAAATATAAGTGTTGTGTCCCTAAATATTATTTCCATGAGATGAGTAACTTTCCTCTCCATAAGGGAAGACCAAATGTAATTCTTGTGTCCAACGGCATTGCTTTCCTAGTTCATCTTTAAAGGACAGACACTGTAGATAGAAGCCAAAAGAAGCTCATAACACATTTTCACATTTCCATTATTACATGTGCACATAGAAAGCCATTTAAAATATGTACAATAGTAGTATTTATGATTGATTTACCAGTTTCATCACTCTTTTTCCATACGTTTTTTGTTTAGTCAGACCACCAAAACAAGGTTTGCGATGTACCAATTACACATATTTTGTTCACTATTCGTCGTTTCTGTTTTTTTTCAGTGTAATTTTAAACAATGATCCATAATTAAAAATCTCCCCTTCTAAACCACAAATGGAAGTGATTCAGCTTCTGGCTCCATGACGGAGGATGAGGGAATGTACTGTTTTTCTTCCTTTCAGGATCAACTCTACGGAAGAAGGACATGTGGAAGGATGACCCCCTGGGGATATTTGTGTGCTTTCTGTGAGTGTTTCTTTGGCAGTGTCTTAGCTGGTTGTTGTGGCAAATCATAGAAGTAGCAATCAGCAAATATACTGCCCTAGAAGTTCTGCACATTGTTAGGCCCAGAGATAAGACTCCTCTATCCAATGAGACGACTCAACTGAAGTACACCTCAAGGACAATAGGAGGAAGCATTAAGGTTAGACTGAAATTTCTTCTTTATATAGACTGTTCACCAATGGCAACCATACAAATTTGATATATGTGATTCAAAGAAAACAATTTCCCTCCTATTTGGTAGATGATTTTAGTACAACATTCACCATAAATTAATCAATCTTTCCCATAAAGAAATATGAGGAAAGTCTATGGACACCAGGAACAAGTTTCAGATTAGGGTTAATATTTTTTCATTTACTTCCGTCTATTTCATTATTATTTTTTTCTCTTTTACAAACTTCATATTGGAGACAGTCCACCAGGCAATAAGCATTAGTACTCATTGGTACTCAGTGGGTCACAGGGACAAGTACTTAAGTTATGCCTGACAAACATTTTCTTAAGTTTCAGGTAATTCTTTTTTTTTTTTTCATTAAAAAAATAATAGATTTAAATTGTGGACTTCCATATCAACTGAAATAACCAACTGATATGTATTAATTTGAGGATCAACTTGTAAAACTATCTGCATCATCATGTTGAGCCGTTTTTTTTTATCATGTTCTTCATTATTTCTTTTTTTAAATGGACACTGTAGTAGCAAATTAAGGCAAGTACTTCTAAGGTATAAGTTTCATCTAACATTATAAAAGCCCTATTAGAGCAACTATTTTTCGTTTCCGTCTGCTTGCTTAAAGGAGGTTGCCATGTTGACTTCCCACTCTATTCTCATCATTTAATGGAGGAGTCTGCAATGCTTTCTATAATTAAAGAAACCATTTAGGTCAGTCTTTAAATGTATGCATCAAAAAGAGCCAATATTTAAAATCCTCTCCATAACTTTGTTACTCTTTTTAAATCAAGGACACAGAACAAATGTTATGAAACTTCACTATTTGTTACTCATCTGAATTTTCAGTTAATCAAAAGCCATTAATTACAAAAAAACATGTTTTAGTTAGCTTTCCAATTTTCATAATTAAATAGTAAGCAGTATGACGTTTTCCTGGGTTTTCACTTATATTGCTTTGTCTATAATTTCCCGGAAAGGGTTTCTTATTCTATAGTGCTAAAAAACGACATTTATACAACCTGACTGGTCAATATTCACAGCACTTTAAGTCCTACATTTTCCAAATGATGAATTTCAACATAAGAAAAATTGCTATTTCTATAATCAAAACAAAATGAGCAATCTGATGTTTTGGAAAAATGGACATCAAAAAAGGTGGAAGGTGACAATTCGTCTTCTCCTCTTCCCCTGACGTATATGGCAGAAACAGAACAAAAACTTAATAGCTGCTGATACATTTTGACTTTATTGTATTACCATCTTTTTCAGTGCCCTGAGTAAGTGAAGTGATTTTAGTCACTTGTCTAGGTTCCCTCACAACTTTGTTTCATTTACCAAGCCAGGCTTAGGATGGATCATGCATGTTTGTCCACAGCTTGCTATGTTACTTTAGAGCAGTGGTAGTCAACCTGGTCTCTACCGCCCACTAGTGGTCTATTCAATCTTTCATGGTGGGCGGTGGGGTAATCGCTAGATGGCATCGCTGAAGAGTGACGTTAAACGTCGGAGTCCCACAGCACCAAGCTTTGCCGGTTGGAAAGCTGGTGAGAGTGCCTAGGAACCAGATCACTATCTAGGAAGTACAGGGCGATACATAGCGAGGGTCATATGATGTATGTAACCAGAAATGACACAGGGTAAATCAAGTTACTGCGGCACCGGTGGGTGGTAAGGGGATTTTATTATCAAAAGTGGGAGGTAGGTATTAAAAGGTTGACAACCCCAGCTTTAGAATAAGGTTTTTTTTTTTCTTCTTTTTATTTATAACAATATATATTTTTTGTCTTTAAACAGCTAAAAGGATCAAACATTTTTTTTATTGAATCAGCAAAAAGCATAAAATAATAAACTGTATACTAAAGCAAAATGAAGATCTCAGCAACAAAATCATATAACTGTATGCTTAGTCTTTTATTTACCTATTTGTATTGATAAAAGAGCTTTTTAAAGAAAGAAATATATGATTTGAAATTCACCCTTTATTTGTCCCTGATCTCCACACCCTGCCAGTTCTCCTTAAAGGGCCACTTAATTCAGTACAATTTGTACAACATCACAGTCAAGATCTCCTAAAAGCATGTTGAAATGTTTCGGGATCTTTTAAAAATGTTAAATTCGTGCATTTTTTCACTGAGAATTCAATAGAGTAAAATCTGTGTTGACATATGTCACTGGCTGCCCAATGCCAACAGCGCAGTGTAGTGAGCAAAAGAAAAAATAACCCTTAGCAAATCATTATGTGCAGAGCATGGCACGCTGGAATCACCTAAACAGGCAGTTATGGGTTAACTTTGAGTGACTGTCTACAAACACAGTCTATCCTGCCTACTGGTTGTTTCAGACCTACAACTTTTAGATTTTTTTTTTTAGCTCTTATAAGTGTAATTTAAAAGATAAAACTTCAAAATAAAACTTCAGAAAGCACATTATAAAAATGATATACAAGTATTCAAAGGAAAGGAGATGGTCAGAGAGATCCAATATCACCAGTCGGATTCCCTGGGGCGCCAGTGGTTAGGAGCTTTCACCTCTGCAACCTGGGTTCCATTCCAGTCAGGGAACCAAGAGGCCACACCACCCTGAAGCTGAGCAGGTTGGGTATGGTCAGTACTTGGATGGGAGACCACCTAGGAATACCACAAGCTGTATGCTGTGGCCCACTGGAAAATGAGCTCGCAACCCACTTCAGTATCTCTGCCATTAAAACCAAGTGGATCAGAATGGTATGTTGCGGTCCATGAGGTCACGGAGAGTCGGCCACGACTAAATGGCACAAACACAATATCGCTGGTGCTAAACTGCACCCAGGGAGCCCTTGTTAGATTTGCTAGCTGCTGTATGTGTCTGTACAGGGGGACCGATCTGCTCAGACAGGCAGTGACACTGAGCTTGTCGGGATGCTCCAGAACATCATGTATTTCTTTTGCTTGAAGGATAAAGCCGGAAGAAAGAGGGCTTTTTTTTTATTTAAAATTCTGTGGCTTTTACTATGTAGTCAAACTTTTGGGGGGCTGCCAGCAATTCATTAATAACCATTTATTTGGATGTTTGCGAGATCATACTTGCTGACTCACTTTTGGAACTTGCCACAATACATGATGTAATCCTGTATTTGTAAATGAAGAAAATTTGTGAGGTTTTATTTAAAATGCCTGGTATTTGGAAGCTGAGTTTTTTTTTAATTATAGGATATATTGCTCATATATAAGAATGTTGATTGCTCTACATCCAATTTCACTATTTATGGCCACAGAAACCTTTAATTTATGACCCTTTTTTATCTGCAATTATGCTGCCGTTTTGGTTTATGGTGATCTACTTTCATAGATTGGAAGAGCTTATCCCTTTCAGCCTTAATATACACATCATCCTTCCATACCTCTCCCATACCCTTTAGACTGTAAGTCTGAGTTTTCAATCTTGTTAGGGAAAGCACTGTGTATATTTGATTTTAGGATCAAAGACAGAGCCCTATATTTTTTTGCAATGTGTTAATGTTGTTTTGACTTGAACTTACCCCTGTATAGCGCTACGGAATATGTTGGCACATTACAAATAAAGGAAATATTAATAATTATAATTTTAAATATAGAATAAGCTATCTGCTACTATGGAAAATGTCTGCCAAGATTGTGTGTGCTTTCAGTAAGATTAACAGAAAGCTTATTAGTTTACAAAACCAAACAAAATGGAACTTAAGCCTCAATAATAATTGCAAAGAAGATAAATATATTTAAAGGCTGAGTTTATTTCTTTTTCAGCCTAGAATTTGCTCACTGTGATGTTTAGTTAAAAAAACATGTGGAACTACAGTAGTTTTTGTATAATTCAGTTGACTCTGACTCACCATGGCCCTATGGACTGCAGCACGCCAGGCACAACTATGTCTTTGGTAGTGCTTATCCATAAGGTTTTCTTGGCAAATACTGGAGTGGGTTGCCATTTGCTTCTCCCCATGGACCGCTATCTGTCTGACCTCTCTGCTATGACCTGCCCATCTAGCGTGACCCTACATGATATAGCTCACAGCTACATTGAAGTACACAAGCCCCTTCACCACGACACAGTAGCTATCCAGAAAGGACTATAAAGTCTCGAGCACTGCTTAAAAATGACATGGCCAATCCATCCACAGTAACTCCCCTTGCTCAAGTAGCTGGTCTGCATTATTACCCAAACCAGCAGACCACAGACCATGGTTCAACAGAGTTTTTGTCCTAGGAACCCAAAAGGTTTAGTATTGTAGTTTGATGCTTTCTATGCATGCTGTTTTTTCTGTATCTGCAATAAATCATTATTTCCAAGACTCTCGCCCTCTTTATTTTCTTTTTTTTATATACAAATATTTGCAGCATATTCTTGTCCAAGGATGAAATTGCAGAAATGCTGGAGTTCAGTTACTTTTTCTGGATAATCTAGACACATTCACTCTCCCCTTAAATTAACAGATTTTTTTTTTTTTTTTACTTCTACACACATTTTTATTTGTGTTGATTTATGGTTCTTCAAGGACCTGCAGAGTTGAAGGAAGGCAGTGTGCATGTGATAGTCTGCCCCTGCAGATTTCTGAATAAAAGTTAACATCACTGCTGGTCAGACAGCGCACACACAGGCCCTCATTCAATTGCGATTTGGCCAATTGAATAGTGGTCAAAAAAAGTACATAACATTTTTTTTTAAAATACGTTTTTAGTTAGTGAAAACCTTGCTTTTGGCTAGATGTTTACTAACTAAAAACGTATTTTAAAAAAGAATGCTATGTACTTATTTAGAGCACTATTCAATTGGCCAAATCGCAATTGAATGAGGGCCACAGAAAGCACCTTTGAATTTGGCACCCAGGATTTAATCGCCCCAGAATGCATAGCTTCAGAGAGGTAAACTCAAAGATGCGCCCTGAAAATGATAGCAAATAAGCAAAAAATATATGTAAAATGAATGAGGAAAATTTCTGTCACAAGGATGCGGTTTCTGGTTATTTAAAAACACACTGTACATTGCACTAGCCAATATTTTCTAAATTACATAATTCTAAAAATATACATATTTTCCATTTTAGTAACCTACAACTCCAATATGCCTTTTCACACTCTATATTTGTACTTTGGTGGAGGATTTGTATGTGCGAGAGACATTTACATTTCTACAGTAGCAAAGCTTGCAGTTATGGTTGCAAGCTGCCTGCTTCTGCGTATGGGAATAGGGCAAGGTAAATTTAAATTTTTAAAACCTGCATTTATTTAACAAATCCATCTGTCCAATCCCTTTTCCAAGCTCTCCCACTCTTCTTATAAAGATAAGCACACATCTCAGACTTAAAGCAGCTATGAAATCAGAGACTTCAAAATTTTTGATTGGACTACAAAGGTCCTTTAAGCAACAAAGTGAATTTCTCATTAACTGTCTGGGCTAGTATGGCACTGTCTGAGTTAAAACAATTGTATGATGTAACTTCTACAGTGGTATGTACATATAACTAAGTGTGGCGTAACATATGAGGAAGTGACCTCAATTTATACCGTCTCAGAATATGTACTCAGTTTAGATTATATCAAGATACAATTGTATCATCTACAATAAAGTAGAAGTATGTTAATAAATTGCTGGTGTGTACTCTGTATAGATGATCATGATAGATGAGGTTCTAAATTTATGGGCCATATTCTATTGGAAGCCCATATGTGACCCTTGCCCATAATTTTGGCTGTGGGTGTTTTTTTTTTCCTCTCTAAATGTCTAGATACAGTGGTACCTTGATTCAAGTCCTTAATTCGTTCCATTGGCAGGATGAGTACCAAACAAGATGCAAACCAAACAAGCCTTTCCCATAGGAATCAATCTAAATTGAAATAATTCGTTCTGGACCCCAGATTTTTTACATTTTAGTTTGAATTGATAGTCTTGTTTTTTTTTATACAAAACCTTAAAACTAAACCAAGACAAAATAATAATTAGATCAAATAAGCGTCAAGTTAAGAGCAACTGTTCAATCTGTCGAGTCGCAAACCAAACAAGCAACACATTCCAAGCAATTTCGTCCCAGGCAGACGGGATGTAACCCAAGATCGACATCAACCGAACCGACCTCAGAAACTGAGGTACTCCTGTATATTCTATTGCCTCAAGCCCACAATTTAAATCTTTCAGCCCCCACACGTAAACTCTGCTTTTTTAAGTAGGATTTCAGGGGGCTTGATTATATGATCTGACAAAATTTAAGTAAGCCCGTAATTTACTTATTAGACACAGCCAATAGTAAATAAGACCATCATAATAACTTCAGTAAAACATGGGAGTTACACGTAATCTGCAATCTGAGGCTACAATTTAATGAGAGACAATCACATATAATAGTTGTCAAACTGCGATTCGTTGTCACGCTTCCGACAAATCACACTTTGACAACTATGATAGCCGCAACCCCTGCGCATTGTGCGTTGGGGATGCGCATTACGCCTCGGGGGGCCTGCATGCGCATTGCGTCTGGGCATGCGCACGAGCAGGTGCCTGTGCGCGCGCGCCCATTAGAGGAAAACAGACACGAGCGAGAGAAGGGAGGAAGAGACGCAGAGGAGGGGGGAGAGATACAGGAGTGAGAGGAGGGGGGAGAGACACAGGGGAGGGGGGGAGAGACACGGGAGTGAGAGGAGGGGGAAGAGACACAGGAGAGTGAGAGCAGGGGGGAAGAGACACGGAAGGAGGGGGGAGAGACACAGGGGAGGGAGGGGGAGACACAGGAAGGGGGGTTGAGAGGCGGGGGAGAGACATGAGGGAGAGGAGGGGGAAAGAGACAGGGGAGGGGGAAGAGACACGGGAGGAGGGGCAAGACACACAGGGAAGGAGGGGGGAGAGACACGGGAGGGAGGGGGAGACAGAGGAGGGAGAGTAAGGGGAAGACACAGGAGGGAGGAGGGGTAGAGACATGAGGGAGAGGAGGGAGAAAGAGACGGGAGGGAGAGACACAGGGGAGGGAGAGGAGGAGGGGAGCAACACAGAAGGGAGAGGAGTGGAAGAGACACGGGAGGGGTGAAAGAAATGGGGGGAAGAGACAGGGGAGGGAGAGAGGGAAAGGGGGAACAGACATGGGAGGGAGGGGGTAAAAACACGGGGGGAGACGAGACACCAGGGAGGGAGAGGAGGGGGAAATGAGACACAAGGGAAGTAGACAGAGGTAGAGACTCGCAATTAGCTAGGGGGTGAATGCGGCGGCTGAGGGGGGCTGGGGGTGAATATTGCTGCTAAGGGGGTTTGAGGGGTGAATGGTGCTGCTGAGGGGGCCTGGGGTGAATTCTGCTGCTGAGGGGGTTGGAGGGATGAATGGTGCTGCTGGGGGGGGGGGATATTGCTCCTGAGGGGGAAGGAGGGGTGAATGGTGCTGCTGAGGGGGCCTGGGGGTGTTTGTCCACAAAATATGTGTGTGTGTGTGTGTATATATATATATATATATAGAGAGAGAGAGAGAGATGTTACTTTTACTTTTAAAAGGGGTTGTAACTTCTTTTACCACCATAGTGTCCATTTAATGGTCACTGCCCTTTATATCTAGGAGCTGCAGCACCTTTAGCAGGTAAAGCTGTCTGATTTGTGCAAATATTGGCCTAGTACCAAAGGCTCTAAGCTGAGCCCGGGTGAGGGTGAAGTCACCGAAGACAGGTTTGTGTCTGGTTCACATTCCATAAAGTTGACAATATGGGGTGTGACACAGAAACTCGGCCACGTCCTTTGGATATTAAAAACCTTCAAAAATACCTTGTCACCAAAATGAAGTCATCATTGCATTGTGCCCTGAACAGGTGGAAGAGGCTCATTGTTAAGGCTAATGGTTTTCTCATAACGACGCAAGACTGTCCTTTTAGCTAAGACTGTCCTTTTAAGTTAATATGTGCAAACCAATATTTTCACTAATCTTTTTTTAAGAAATAAGACTATATAAAAAAAATGAACTAAAGCATGTCACTTATAAGAGTCCAAGATAAAATAGTGGTACAAAAGAATCTGTGGAAACTACAGTGACCTTACAATGTTTGATATGTAGTTCTTTTAGCCAAAATGCTTGATTATTTTTATAACACCAGCATATTCCATTGCTACCAATGTATAGATGATGATAAAGTGGGTGTTCAGGGCCCTCATAAGAGCGTATTCAAGGGTAGGAGACACTGAGCCCTATTCTATTGTTCAATTCATAAATTTATACACTCTTAATATTGGCACAGATTCTATTAGCTACTCGCAATCCGATTACGAGTTTCCCGCCCACAATCACTAAGGGCCAGCCAAAAAAACAAAACCGGCCTTCTAACTCCATTGGTTTTAGCACAGCTCAAATATTATGAGTGCTAAATAATTAAAGTTACACAAAATCGATATTCTTTTAGACCTGTAGCTCTAGCTCTTAAATAGTCACACAAATGAAAAAACTTATCAAGTTTCTGTCAAAAATATTACTAGTATTAAATAGGACTCACAAGGTCTTTTTCACATACTTATTAGAGGTGTAACAGCTATTAAACACAAGGTACTGTACTTTAAAAGCATGGAAAGAGATTATAATTATTTGCACAACAGTCTCAAACCCACAAATATGCATTTAAAAAATATATTTTTAAATGTTATTTCTGCGTAATATTGATCCTAGGACTCAAGGGGTTAATACATATCATAAAACCCACATGGACTAAAACAGATGTCTAATGCATTTTATAGATTGCTTGATTGCTAGCCGGTCGGCAAATATTACTAGCGACTTGCCCGTCAATAATGACGGGGCAATACAATTTTAAGCCATGGAAATGCGGTTTGACACACAATGTAGCATTTTGTACTCTGAGGACCTTCAGCGCTCATTGCGAGCCTCTCCTGTCATCGCCTAAGTGCTACACGTTAACGGATCTCATCACCTAACTCGTACGCATCTTGCAAAGCGTGATGACGTCTCGCAGTTTGACAACTATTATATGTGATTAACACTAATTAATTTGTAGCCTCTGATTGCAGATTACATGTAACTTCCATGTTTTACTGACATCATGATGACGGTCATTTACTATTGGCTGTTTCTAATAAGTAAATAGGGGGCTCCGTAAATATTGTCAGATCATATGATCACACTCCCTGAAATCCAACTTAAAAAGGCAGGGTTTACATGTTTAGGCTTAAGGAGGTAAATTGAGGGTTTGAGTAAATAGAATACATCTAAACATTTAGATGAAAAAACACCTGCATCCAAAAATATGTGTTAAAGGCATTTGCCAGCTTCTAATAGACTAGGGCTCTTTGTTGGTTGTCTGATACGGCAGTAGGATCCATAAATAAGAGTGTTGTTTGAATAACTGTTATTAGTGAATAAGTTGATCTATTTATCTGTATCCAGAGCACATTTAAAGCTTTGAAGAGTAGGGGAGAGTCTGACAGTGTGGTAGAGAATTTGGCAGGGCGGGGGCGGCACAAGAGAAATCTTAGAGCTGAGAGTGTCAGTAGTTACTGACAGGTGAAGAGAGGCATATGCTGTGGGTAGAGCTTAAGGGAGTATTTGGAGATCATATGTAATATGCAGGAGGGTGTTGTGTTGTTGAGCACTTTGTGAGGGTCAGCTTTTTGAACTTCTCATGTAGCAGCAGATGAGAAGCTACTGGTGAAAAATATGAGCCTAGCAGAGGCATTGAGCATGGATTGGAGAAGGGAGAGTCTAATAAGAGGAAGGCTGATAGCAGTAGACTGTGTGAAATTATGGGGATATGGGGAGTGAAGGAACACCCAGAATCAAAAATAATATCAAGGCAGTAGACTTGGGATATAGATGGGATTGAGGAGCTGTCTATGGTGAGGTAGGGGCTGGGGATGTGATACATGGTGGGTTTATGGAGAGCTTGGTCTTGTGTGACTTAATGACGGCTGCTTGTGAGAGCAGATTAGAGGATATGATAAGAATTTGGACAAAAGATATGGGATGCAAAACAGAAGGGTGAGAGGCCAAGTCCAGTCCCAGTAGAGAGACCAGTAGTCAGGAGAAGAATCAAAGGGATGAAGTGTTTTAAGGCTCTACGTTGCCATCTAGTGATAGAATAATGTAACTTTAAATGCATATGGAAGGTTCCCTGTTTTTATCTTGAAAATAAACTACCTGTTTGTTTGCATAGCTAAACATCATTTTAACAAGTGCTTAAAAGTTATGTTTTTACTCACTGAAACCTCCCAAATAGTCCCATCAAAAGGTCTGCCCCAATCAGCTCATGCACACAGTTACATAGTAAATGAGGTTTAAAAAATACTTTTAGTCCATCAGTTTCAACCCTTTTAGATCTCCTCTGATCTGCAATATGCAGGTTAATTGTTAATTGATGCAGAGGAAGACAAACAGAAAAAAAAACAATGAAACTAAAATGTCTCACAAGGGGGAAAAAATTCCTTACTGACCACAGATATTGGCGATCAGATTTATTCTTGGACCAATGCTCCTTCTCTAATTAATCAGGATAACCTTGAATGCCCTTTTTATTTAAAAATATATCCAATCCTGTGTTAAAGTTATTTATCGAATCCGCTGACACCACCTCCTTTGGTAGAGAATTCCACAGATTAACCACCCTTACTGTGAAGAACCCTTTTCTCTCTTTAAGGTTAAATCTTTTTACTTCTAACCTCAAACAAAGTCCTCTTATCAGCTAAAAATGTCTTGGCACAAAAAGCTCCCTTGACAACTCTTTATACTGACCCTGGATGTATTTATATAAGGTAATCATATCTCCTCAGATATATTTTTTTCTAGAGAAAATAAGTTTAATTTGGTAAGTCGCTCTTCAAGACTTAGCCCCTCCATTCCCCTAATTAGCTTTGTTGCCCTCCTCTGTGCTTTTTCCAGCTCTAAAATGTCATTTTATATGAAGTGGTGCCCAAAATTGTACTCCATATTCCAAATTTGGGCGTACTTGGGATTTGTATAGTGGCAGAATTATATTTGCTTCCCTGGCTTCTATACCCTTCCTAATACATGCTAATATTGTACTTGCCTTGGCAGCTGCTGCTTGGCTTTGAGCACTGTTACCTAGGTGGTTGTCTACAAGTACTACAGAAGTGAGGCTCACTGGTCTATAATTCCCTGGATTTGCTCTTGCTCCTTTTTTAAATATAGGTATCACCTCTGCTTTTCTCCAGTCATCTGGTAGAGACCCTGTGTTGAGTGAATGTTGAAAAATTAGATATAATGTTTTGGCTATTACAGAACCCAGTTCCCTCAGTACCCTTGGATGTATTCCATCAGTACCCTTGGATGTATTTATTTTCCCAACCTCCATTTGGATTACTTCCTGCGTTAACCAATTATTTAGTGAAGGTAGTGTAGCCCCGTTATTTTGCGGTGTCCCAACCACTGGTACATCCCTTATGTATACTGAAGAAAAGAACCTATTTAGCTCATCATTTCTATTGTTCCTAGATGTACTAACCAATGTTTATCCACAGCATGTTTGGAAATGCTGCTGAAAAACAATCTGTGATTGGCTAGTACCTCTACTACTACAGAGACATTGTGTGCATGAGCTGCTGGGGGCAGACCTTTGTTGGAGTATCTGGAAGGCTTTAGTAAGTAAAAACATAGCTTTTACACACTTGTTAATAAAATAATATTTAAATATGCAAACACTGGTTGTTGTTGAGTCTTTTGGTTGTGTCTGACTCTTGGTGACCAAATATACAGCAGCACGCCAGGCACATCTGTCTTTGTTTCCAGTTGTGCTTATCCATAAGGTTTTCTTGGCAGTTCCTCCTCCAGTTGACAGCAATTTGTCTGACCTCTCTGCTACGACCTGCTCATCTTGCCCTACATAGTATAGCTCACAGCTTCATTAAGGTACACAATAAACTTAGCAAGATTTTTTTAATATTAAAAACAAAGAACCTTCCATATCCCTTAAAGATGACAATTTGACCAGATTTATGACATCTACTGAAACATGCTCTATAATAGGGTGCCAACTATTAGTGATGGGTTGCCACATAAAGGGCCAATGTTCAATTCTCAGAAATGGTATTAATCAAAGCAAGAATATAGGTGAAAGCGAGGAAAGGCAATTACTGCCACAGATTGGAAATGCAGCAGAGCATGGTCAGGTTCTAATAATGGGAGATTTTAACTACCAAAAAAGAAGTGGGATAAATGAGACCAACCGTACACCTAAGGGGAGCAGGGTTTGAGTACATCTTGGAGATTATTATCTGGCTCAGTCTTGTGATTATTGGATTCCAAACAGCATTATCTCTTGAATCCCTTAGGGGATGGTGATCATAACACAGCCTTGTGTGAAATTAATTTACACAGGGAAAAAGCTATGGCAGGCCCACAAAGACTTTTTAATTTTAAAAGGGCACATTTCAATATTCTAAGAGCATCAATAAAGTGCATAGGCTGGTGAGAAAGCATTAGTAGATAGAAAATATAGAAAACAAATGGATAACCATTAAGTCTTTGCCAAATGATTATACATATCGGCTCATACCAAGTGGCAATATAAGTAAAATAAATAAATAACCCATGTGGCTTAATTATGACTTACAATACAAGATAAACAATAAAAAGCAGGCATAGAAAATCCATCAGAAGGAGGGAACATAGGCATCTTTACATGAATAAACCAAGGCTTGCCAAATGCTATTGGCTAAAATAGGACAGGAAAAGTAAATTACAAGGGAGAGTAAAACTAACCATAAACAGTTTAAGAAATATATATATTAATGGAAAAATAAAATAGGAACCTTAAAAGTACCGTATTTATCGACGTATAACACGCACCGGCGTATAACACGCACCTCATTTTAAGAAGGAAATTTCAGGAAAAAAAACTTAAATTTCAAATAAAGAACTTTGAAGCAAAATAAGGGTAGCTCAGAACTTTTTTTTATTAATATTATTAACACTTATAAGGTAAATAACGTAAAATGACAGTAAAAGCAACTGTTTTAACAAAGAAACTTGGATATTATATGTTTTTACAAAAGTTTACTCAGAAATCGCTGCTCCTCCTCAACACCCTCCTCAACCCCACCATCCTCAACCCCCTCCTCAACCTCAACCCCCCTCCTCAAACTCCCTCCTCATCCTCCCACCTCAACCCCCTCCTCAAACCCCCATCCTCATTCCTCAACCTCCCTCCTCATCCTCAACCTCAACCCTCTCCTCAACCCCCTCATCCTCCACCCCCTCCTTAACCTCCCTCCTCATCTTGGTATATGCTAATGACGTGGAGCGCATGTGACGTCACATGCTCGCCGGGTCAATAAGGAGCGGAGGCCAAAACAGAAGCAGGTAAGTGAGGAGTAAGGGAGAGGGGGAGGTTTTTAGGGGGGATTAGGTTGAGGAGGGGGGAGGGAAAGAGACACGGGGGGGTAGAGAGACACGGAGGGGGGGGTAGAGAGACACGGGTCCTTAACATTATATCAGCGTATAACACGCACACATCATTTGCCCCCAATTTTCAGGGAGAAAAAGTGCGTGTTATATGCCGAAAAATACGGTAGGTAGACTGATTAATAGTGACCAGAAAAAGGCAGATGAGCTAAATAAATGATTTTCTTCTGTATACACAAGGGAGGTACCAATGGTATGGACATTGCAAAAAAAGTACATTGGACTGCATTGCACATGCTCAATAATTGGTTAAAGGACCATTGTACGATGATAAGAATATGTATGTTTAAAAACCTTTGAGTCTAAGCATAATTAGACAGGCAAAAGTCATTAAGCTGAATAAAAAAAAATATTTGTGATGTCATTGCTGGTCCCTGAACGTATTCATGATATTTTAGATGTTATGTGTGTAAGAGGGGTGATTACATTTCTGTAGAACAGTGCTGGTATCCATTGATATAACCTGTATGATTCTGGGTCTGTGAGGGAGAAGGGGCGTGGTGTCAACTTCCATTATCAATTCAATTATCAATTGTCTAACAATCCTGACCTCTCCCTCTTGGAACTCTAAGGAAGTGATGCAACAAAGACAAAATGGATTCCTTTGTTTATAACCCGTCTTCAACAATCTGGATCTCTCTATACTACAGTGATGGAACTTTCAGCTTGAATATAAACAGCAGATGCAGAGAGATTGGAGACAGCATCTGACATCATGGGGTAAATATATATAGGGGGATTCAACATAAAATAGTATAGGAAATACACACACACATATATACTATTTACATATATAAGTATATATATATATATATTTATATATATATATATATATATATATATATATATATATCAATATATATATATATCAATATATACATAAAAAGCCTGAGCACAGTAGTCAACAGTAACATCCTTCCTATTGGACGCTTCACTAAAAAGTGACTAAAAAGTGTGTTAGAAAACCAAACACCATGTTAAAGAAATAAAAAAAAAACGTTTGGAATATAAATAAAATGAAATAAATAAAGCACCTGGTCCAGATGTCAAAATGGAATACATTCAAAAGTACATTATTTATAATTATTCAAAACTCACTCTCCAAAAGTAGGAGTCAAAATAAATGTATGGGGGCTAGGTTATGCCAAACTCATCGAATCCATTTCTATGAGGAGGTAAATATGAACTTAGACCCAGGCAACTCCATTTCTGTTCCACAAAGGCTTTTGATAGAGTGCCATATGGGAGGCTTTTGTATAGCATAAAGAATAGCAGAATTGCAGTAAAATATCTGCACATTGATAAAAATAGGTTAAAAGACAAGAACAAAATGTAAATGGAACATACTCAAAATGGAATAATGTGTTAAGTAGGATTCCTCAGGTTCAATAAAAGGTCCTCTTATTGTTAACATATTTCTTAATGATCTGGAAGTAGGACTGGAGAGTAATGTGCGGGTGACACTAAATTGTATAAAGTAAATAAATTAGACCAGAGTGTACTTTTATTCCGAAGAGACTGCATTTGGGAAGAAAAAATAAGCATTCAATTTATTAACTAAATGGAACAAATAAAGGGTATTAGAGACAGGATTTAGGCGTTCTTGTGCACAACCACCTATGTAATAGTGACAATATTAGGAAGCACCTACAAAGGCAAGTAAATAATATGCATTATGTGAGGTATGGAAGCAAGGGAAGTAAATAATCCTTCCACTTTATAAACACTTCAATTGAAATAATTTTTGGCACCACTTTAAAAGGGACATTTATTTGTTGTTGCTAGAAGTAGATTGGAGGGAATAAGCTATGTATAAAAACTAACAATGTACAAATGCAGCAATTCATTTTTCACTGGAGCCTGTAGCATATATGTGTTTTATAGACTTTAAACTACATCTTTTTATTGAGCATGGATTTTATCCACATCACTCTCCAGTAATGACACAAATTGCTTTATTTGTACACTTACCAGATGAACAGAGAGTGGGAATCTGCCTGTGTGCACTTCAATTTTGTCTAGAGCATGACGCTGGTTCACTGCGTCCTAATCATAGACTGTATGGAATCTGTGAGATGTATTTGTACGTAAGTGATATTGGCCTTTTGGTTGCTCCCTTCCTTCTTTTGTTTTAGATATATGAGCTGGCGTCATCTGGGAGCTGGATCCATTGGGAGAGGAGGAATGGTCCTGTATCTCCATTTTGTTGTTTTACAGTGTTTGGTTTGAAGCAGTTTAGGGAAGAGTGGCCCATAAAAAGCATTTGGAGCACTTGTGCCAAATATGAGTAACCTGCTCCATAAGTAACATTATTGTGAGTTTGGTGATTTGTTGAGTAAATTGAAATATCTCAAGTTCCATGGAGCTTGATTTGAAAAAGCCATTTAAATATTTTTGCTTTAGAAATTAAAGGACCACTGCACAATGGAAAAAAATATAGATCTGAAGAGTCTAAAAGCATAATTAAGCAGGAATAAGTCATACAGCTAGTTCTTAATTAGAAAAAAATACATGTTGATTCCTCTGCTGATATAGTTGTGTGTGTAAGGAAGCATTTACATTTCTGGAGATATGGTTTCATTTCCTGAAGGATGGAATCTGCTTCTGGACCAGTGAGGGGGAATAGAGTTGTACTATGTCAATATTATCCTTTTTTTTGTTGTTTAAAACTGAACACTGATGAGTCAATTATTATCCAACAGGCCTTGGAGCCTCTACTTGCTAAAACTGTATCCACCAACTGTTAATCCTAAATCATGGCCTGGAGATGGACTGAATATATTTCACATTATTAGTGAGATATCTCTCAGTTCATTCTATATAGACATTAGTAACTTAGTGGTCTAGCTCTGTCCATGGGTTTGATGGGGAATATTTTGCTTATAAAACTTCCTAATAAGCAATCAATTGATGAGGTTACTGAAAAGACTCTGGATACAGATAAAGTATCAATAGACAACACATGCATGGCCTGATTTACCATTAGGCAGAGTAGGGAGGTGAATTCAGTGGCCATCATGTTTCAGCACTACAAATACTGTTAAAATCTAGACAAGTGTTTTGGTGGACTAAATCACTAATCGATAGAGAGAATAAAGGACAGCTAGATACTTTACTTACCTTTAAAGAACATATTCAGTAGTTGCTGGTCTGGCTGGTAGTGGGAAATGATCAGGTTAAAGATTTGCTGTGTTAAAATGTCTTTACTTGGCAACAAGCTCTGGGAGGCAGTCTAAACATGATTTAGGATTTTATGTACCTATTCCGAGTTTAAAATGGGCTCCCAAGGCTTTTTGTATGAGTTTTTTTTTTTTTTTATGTTCTGTTTGTTAGAATTAAAAGAAAGAACACAATAATCTCTGTAACTTATTATTACAGTAAAGGGGCATCATTATTACACTGTATTGTTATTAATAATAATATGCATCAGAGACCAGACTTACCAACAAATCTGACTTAAGAACGTTCTTAGGAACAGATCTCGTCCTTAACCCATGACCACCTGCAAGTAAGCCAAATGGTAGTCACTAACTGAAACTTGTTAGATCTGTTTGCTTATTTATATATTAGCTACATTACATTAAACTAAACTGTATTTGTCACTATAGCCAACTATGCTTCTTGAAGGTCAACATAATATTACTTGCTGTGCATGTAACTGTTAGGTAATATCAATTGGAAGGGAATGGACTCATTTCAAACTGAAAATGTACGAGCTGAAATTCAGCAAAGTGAAAGCAAAAATATCAGTAGGTGTGTAGGGATAATGGTTATCAATGCCTTTTGGTTTCATCCTCACTTTTGCTTGCCAAACAAATAATTTTGGATATTTGTTGTTTATCTACTTTGGAAGAATGGTACAAAAAGAAGCAACACTCTGAAATGATTCTGTAAAAGAGTTGGACTTTTTATGAAAAGTAATAAAAAATAAACTATAAAGGGTGATATTAAAAGCTTATAATGCATGACATATACTTCTTTAAATGCACCAATAATTAACTAACAATCAAAACTTGAGACTCATTTACTACATTATTCTATGCAAAAACATAATAAAATGCCCCCTTGTGACCAAAGCTAAGTACTGTCTAAGACAGTTCGACTAAACGTTTACACTGGTGTACCATACCTACAGCTCTTTATTCCTCAATTCCCTGTGAATTGGGCTTGGAGGACTTGAGTTATCAGTTAAATGATAGCATTTTGCATACAGATGAGACCAGAGAGTTCAATTTCTGCTGACTCGTAACTTTTTCATTTATATGGGGGACGTTTATCTCCAGGGATGCAGGACAGCTTTGGAAGCTAAGTTTGCCCCATGTGCCCCATCTTTCATGGGTTAATAGGTACTGCCCTGCATCTCTGGAGGTGAATGTTGTGGCAAAGTTTTCATTTTTAAATATTATTTTATTGATTTATTTTTGATTTGGAAAATTGACAGAGATCTCATCCCATCATTGTTTAATCACAACAATTATAATTAAAAGGTACATTGAAGTTCTTGGAAATATCACTTTTAAGCAAAAACAGCATTTTTAAGCTGTTGTTAAAGGCATACCCAGGTTTTCTTAAGCAAAAATGCATCCTTCAGATATGCAGTACATTTCATAAAACATTTTATTTTTTATATCTGAAAATCCCTCTATTGATTATGTGGACCCCCCGCCCGCAAATCAGCATGCAGCATTAGGGGACCAATTTAAAGCAATTATTCACCAGCACTAATGTCAGTCCCCAAGTCACTGTTGGGATATGACCCTCCCTGCTGCTTCCTATCTGTGCTGTGCTGCTGTCATAGCACCTTCTAACATAGACAACACTACATATCCCAGGTTGCTTTGCAGCAGAAACCCCAGAGTTTTATTCAAATGTTTCAGCTAACCTCTGCTTTCTCCTGAATTATGAATTTTATGCTAATTTAGCCTGGGTTTGGATATGATTTTAACCCTAAACTGTCATAAATTACAAGACATTTTGCAAACCTCAGGTAAATGTTTATTTATATATATATACTGTATATATATATATATATATATATATATATATATATATATATATATATATATATATGTATTTTTTCATGCAAAAAATGTTTTCATATACTACTGATTCTCCTCTATCAGATGCACTCATAATCAGGAAACTCAGATATTCCTTTAACAAAAGTACGCAATAGTAAATGTTTGCCATCATGTTCCAGAAGCTTTCATGACCCTTTTAAGTTTTACTGAAATTGTAACTTGAGGATTGAGTTCTTGGATATCATTGTGTTTGAGGGAGAAAGTAAAAAATGCTAAGTGAATGTGAGAGCATTTATACCAAGGACTCCTCCAGTAATAATATCTTACATGTTGACCTTTGTCACAAAGAAAACTTAGAATATGGAATTTTGAAGGATCGGTTTATTATATTGGGCAGAACTCTCCAAAAAATATTATAGCGAAATAAAGACTGTTCAACCCCATAGAGAGAACATATCGATGTAAATTCTAATGTCAGAGAATGTTATGTATTTATTTACAGCTCATAATCAGGGTATATAAATAAAATAGGTTGCTTCTGGACAAAACAGTATCAAACTTTGTACTTCTGAGGTGGCATTTCAACACGATGATGTTAGTGTAAGTGTTACCAAGAAGACAAGGTAATAACAAACAGGGCTTCTTCAGGTCTAAACACTACCTCACGTGGAAGCAAAACAGGAACCAAGAGCTACAGCTACTAATTGGATATACTAAATGATTATCTTTGGATTACTGTAACTTTGCTTTGCACATAATATTGTTTTCAATAATATCAGAGTCACAACTTGTTTAAATACTAAGGGCCTCATTCTATTAGCGGCCGTAAATCGGCCGTAAGGCTGCGATTCCTTGCGGGGGTTCTGTTAACTCGCGATTCTATTATACGGCCCCGCAAGGATCTCCTTTTACGGCCGGCCGCATATCTTGGAACCGGCCGTAAGCGCAGAAATCTAAAAACGCAAAAATAAATTCAAGCCTGCACTGTACAGCTCTGTAAATGCTAGGGATCATATTGGGGGACATGAGGATTAAAAGTAACCCACTCTCAAGCTTGCACATCTGCCCAAACCCGAGTTCAAATTAACTGTTTATTTTCCGGCTGCGGCGTGGGTGTGTCTGAGGTGCTCCAAGCACTCTGGACTTTTTACATGGATATTTTACGGATATTAAAAATAAAATATTTTACGGATTTGAGTATAGGATAATTATGTGCTATTTTTTCTAACACCTAAAATCCCTTTATAGTCTTCTCAAAGTGCAGGATGGCTTTATTTGAGCTATTTTATGTGCTTAATTGGTGCTAGCGGGACCTCTTTCCTGCAAGTAAGCAGCGGCTCGTTTTTAGCCTTGCAGAGAGGTTTCCCGGAGCAATAGAATTGCAAATAGGAATTTCTTACGGCCGAAACTCTTGCGGCCGTTTTAGATCAAAGGCTTTCCTCTGGCGCGAGCGGCCGCAAGAGATAGCAAGGCACCGGCCGCAAGCCTGCCGGAGCCTCCGGCCGTAAGGGAATAGAATAGCCGAATAGCTTGCGGCCGGTCCTTGCGGCCCCGCAACGGCTGCGGCCGCTAATAGAATGAGGCCCTAAGAGACTAAAAAGGTTGCAAAAAAAACAACTGTACCTTACTTCTACCTAGCTCAGTGTTACCTATCAAATTGTGTCATGTAACACTTAGTCACAGTTGATGGAACCCCGTAGTTTAATTGAAAATTGTGTGGAAAACACTGGCATAAACAATTTTGAAGAGCTTTGTATGAATGGGCTTGTTAGTTAATCTTGTGCCACTTGGTGGCGCTATAGCAAAGATATGTTTTATATTTTGATGGACAACTTGAAGAATTGCTGAAATTTCTTAGTTAGTGGATATGATCCTGAGACAAAATGAAGATTGGTATATGATAAATAATATCTATCTATTGATCTATTCTGGTTCATCAGTCTCCAACATAAAGAGACATGCACTAATATAACCTTTGGAGTCCAGGCATATACAGAAACCGGATTAAGTCTAGACACTCTTCATGTAAAAAACATTTTTACCATTGGATGCAAAATTGATCACTGTGAACCGAGTTTTGGAAATGTGTATATATAGAATCGGGATAATGAGATCCTTGAATGCCAGGGAGGGCTGTTTGGCGCTTGGGGAAATACTGGTGAAGAGATCACAATGCTCAGGACCACACTGTGATCACTTCGATCCCCGGATCAAATACCATAATTACCACTAGACACACAGGGATAAAGCAATAATATATATATATATATATATATATATATATATATATATATATATATATATATATATAGTGGATATAAAAAGTCTACACACCTCTGTTAAAATGTCAGGTTTCTGTGCTGTAAAAAAATGAGACAAAGATAAATAATTTCAGAACTTTTTCCACCTTTAATGTGACCTTTAAACTGTACAACTCAATTGAAAAACAAACTGAAATCTTTTAGGTGGAGGGAAGAAAAAATATAAAAATAAAATAATATAGTTGCATAAGTATGCACACCCTTAAACGAATACTTTGTTGAAGCACCTTGTGATTTTATTACAGCACTCAGTCTTTTTGGGTATGAGTCTATCAGCATGGCACATTTTGACTTGGAAAGATTTGCCCACTCTACTTTGCAAAAACACTCCACATCTGTCAGATTGCGAGGGCATCTCCTGTGCACAGCCCTCTTCAGATCAACCCACAGATTTTCAATCGGATTCAGGTCTGGGCTCTGGCTGGGCCATTCCAAAACTTTAATCTTCTTCTGGTGAAGCCATTCCTTTGTTGATATGAAACTATACTTTGGGTCGTTGTCATGTTGAAAGATGAAGTTCCTCTTCATGTTCAGCTTTCTAGCAGAAACTTCAAAAGTTTTGTGCCAATATTGACTGGTATTTGGAACATAATTCCCTCTATCTTAACTAAGGCCCCAGTTCCAGCTGAAGAAAAACAGCCCCAAAGCATGATACTGCCACCACCATGCTTCACTGTGGGTATGGTGTTCTTTTGGTGATGTGCAGTGTTGTTTTTGCGCCAAACATATTTTTTGGAATTATGGACAAAAAGTTCAACCTTGGTTTCATCAGACCATAACACCTTTTCCCACATGCTTTTGAGAGACTTCAGATGTGTTTTTGCAAAATGTAGCCTGGCTTGGATGTTTTTCTTCGTAAGAAAAGGCTTTCATCTTGCCAATCTACCCCATAGCCCAGACATATGAAGAATACGGGAGATTGTTGTCACATGTACCACACAGCCAGTACTTGCCAGATATTCCTGCAGCTCCTTTTAATGTTGCTGTAGGGCTCTTGGTAGCATCCCAGACCAGTTTTCTTCTCGTCTTTTCATCAATTTTGGAGGGAGCTCCAGTCCTTGGTAATGTCACTGTTGTGCTATATTTTCTCCACTTGATGATGACTGTCTTCACTGTGTTCAATGGTATATCTAATGCCTTGGAAATTCTTTTGTACCCTTCTCCTGACTGATACCTTTTAACAATGAGATCCCTCTGATGCTTTGAAAGCTCTCTGTGGACCATGGCTTTTGCTGTGGGATGCGACTAAGAACATTTCAGGAAAGACCAACTAGAGCAGCTGAACTTTATTTGGGGTTAATCAGAGGCACTTTAAATGATGGCAGGTGTATGCTGACTCCTATTTAACACGATTTGGAATGTGATTGCTTAATTCTGAACACAGCTACATCCCCAGTTATAAGAGGGTGTGCAGACTTATGCAACCACATTATTTTTATTATCTATCAGAAAATAAACAACAGATCTCTAAATGAAATAGAGTAAATATCAATGTAAATTATGAGTTCCCAAATGCACTGGATCTTCAATGCCTATCCCCAGTGCACTATAGAAACACACAAGACTCTATTTAGACTTTTGTAGCAACAAATCACAAAAAAAAAAAAAAAAAAAAAAATCTTTATTATAGAAAAAACATATAAAAAATAGTGTATGTGCAATAATGTGTATATAAATATAAAAGATATACTAAACAGTATTTCAATAGCAGACTGGTTAATAGGGGTTAAGGCTATATAAGTTACCCCTTGTTAATAACGTGAATGCCCCACATTAAATGTAATTATCTAAATTAAACCAGCACCTGTCCAGTTGAGAGGGCAGATGGTGGCTTACAGTTGCTGATATTACTTTAAAAAGTGGATCTCTATGTTTTCCTTAAGGAAAAAATGACCAAAACACTCAGGGCCTCATTCTATTATCGGCCGTAAATCGGCCGTAAGGCTGCGATTCCTTGAGGGGGTTCAGTTAACTCGCGATTCTATTATACGGCCCCGCAAGGATCTCCTCTTACGGCCGGCCGCATATCTTGAAACCGGCCGTAAGCTCTGAAATCTAAAAACTCAAAAATAAATTCAAGCCTGCACTGTACAGCTCTGTAAATGCTAGGGATCATATTGGGGGACATGAGGATTAAAAGTAACCCACTCTCAAGCTTGCACATCAGCCCAAACCCGAGTTCAAATTAACTGTTTATTTTCCGGCTGCGGCGTGGGTGTGTCTGAGGTGCTCCAAGCCCTATGGACTTTTTACATGGATATTTTACGTATATTAAAAAAAAATTATTTTACGGATTTGAGTATAGGGTAATTATGTGCTATTTTTGCTAACACCGAATATCACTTTATAGACTCCGCAAAGTGCAGGATGGCTTTATTTGAGCTATTTTATGTGCTTAATTGGTGCTAGCGGGACCTTTTTGCTGCAAGTAAGCTGCGGCTCGTTTTTAGCCTTGCAGACAGGGTTCCCGGAGCAATAGAATAGCAACCAGGCTTTTCTTACGGCCGATTTCCTTGCGGACGTTTTAGATCAAAGGCTTTCCTCCGGAGCGATCGGCCGCAAGTGATAACAAGGCGCCGGCCGCAAGCCTGCCGGAACCCCCGGCCGGAGGGGAATAGAATAGCCGGAAAGCTTGCGGCCCCGCAGCGGCTGCGGCCGATAATAGAATGAGGCCCTCAGTCTTTTGAGCTTAAGTAAGGTCTTACTAGGTCAACATAGATTATAGCCACTAGTTAGGGTGACTAATAATTTTGATAGACAGCACAATGCTGTAATCAAAAGCTCCACTAACCCAAAAGTAATAGGTTATATAAACTATATACAGCTATATGCACATTATTGCACATACACTATTTTTTATATGTTTTTTCTATAATATTTTTTTTTTGTAATTTGTTGCTACAAAAGTCTAAATAGAGTCTTGTGTTTCTATAGTGCACTGAGGATAGGCATTGAAGATCCAGTGCATTTGGGAACTCATAATTTACACATTATTTTTATTCCCTCCACCTAAAAGATTTCAGTTTGTTTTTCAATTGAGTTGTACAGTTTATAGGTCACATTAAACGTGGAAAAAGTTCTGAAATTATTTATCTTTGTCTCATTTTTTACAGCACAGAAACCTGACATTTTAACAGGGGTGTGTAGACTTTTTATATCCACTGTATATATATATATATATGTTTATATATATATAACATATCTGGTCACCCTGGTGGGTGATCAATTTAAAAAAAATTGTCTTCATCCCCAAACCCCAGCAAAGTGAGCTGAGCTAGTCCTAGCCAGAGATAAGTGGCCAGTACAGCCCATCTTATCCACTTGGAAGGTTAAGAGCGTCAGCTCAGTACCACAGTGCCTGTTTTTTGAAATTCTTGTGTCCTGTATGAGCTCCTGTTGCTGCAGTGTTTGTTTCCAGCTTCTGCCTGCCGTTGATCATCTCCTTCAGTATTCCTGTGTTCCTTCTCCTCTAGTTTCTGTTAGCACCAGCCGTATGCTGTCTGTATTCCAGTCTGTTACTTACTCGCTCCAGTCCTTGAGTTCCTGTAAATCCAAGTTGTATCCTGTCTTTATACCAATAAAGTTCCTGTTTGCTCCAGTCCTTGAGTTCCTGTCTGCACCAGTTGTATCCCTAACTGTAACAGTACAACAGGCTCAAAATGGATCCAGCTAAGGTTCCTATTGTACTGGCAGTCAACGGGCAACTCTTGGGAAACTACCAAATGTTTGGACCAGCAACAGATTACTTTAAATACTTTGACCAAAACTGTGCAAGCACTTGTAAACCATACAGGAGACCTTCTCCCTTCTTCTCCAGCTATTCCTGTTTCTTATCCTAACACCAGCATTAGGACAAAATTTAAACTGCCAACACATCTACATCTGTGGATGAGAACCTGGGGATGTAGATAATTCAGACAATGCTCTATTCCAGGGGTGGGCAAGTTCGGTCCTGGAGAGCCGCATACATGCCTGGATTTGAAGATGTCCTTTCTGTGCACAGGTGAGGCAATCAGTATGACTGAAGAAGTGATCGACTCAGCTGTGTGCAGCAGAGATATCATCAAATCCAGGCATGTGTGCGACCCCTCTTGCCCACCCCTGCTCTATTCAGTTCCAGTTACAAACATCAATGTTCCCAGATGACAGAACCAAAATGTGTTCTATATTTTCTCTGTTGATTGGCAGGGCTCTGGCCTGGGCCTCCCAGATCTGGGATAAACAAAGCCTTTTTACCAGCAACCTTCAATTTTTCTTAATGAACTTAAGGAAAATGTCACAGTGCTTTTAATTGGATCATCGTTCATGTGTATCAAACAGTGCAAACATTCAGTGGGAGATTATGCCATTGAGTTCAGAACCCGGGCTGCCGAAACCGACCGAAATGAGGCTGCACTCGCCTCAGCTTTTCTGTTAGGCCTATCATAGACACTTGAGGATGAACTTATCAGGAACTACCTGTAAGTGCTCTGTAACCAACTACAAGGTGGGAGATATGGTCTGGTTGCCCTCTAAGAAATTAAAGTTACGTTCGCCTTCACATAAAATGGGTTCTCACTACATTGGTCCATTTACGATTACTGCATTAACCCTACTACCTTCCAACTAGACTTACAATCTTCCATGAAGATTGATACATCCTTCCACACCAGTCTTCTCAAACCTCTCACCAGGAATCAGTATACAGTAGTCCATACTACTCCTCCACCTGTTGATATTCAAGGACAAGAATTTGAAGTACATAGAATTCTAGATTCCAAGTGCTGTGAAAGAGGATGGGAATATGAGGTCCTTAGAAAGGGTTGTGGGTAAGGTTCCTGGGTCATGTCTAGGGACATTCATGCTCCAACTCTACAGAGAGCCTTCCAAAGGAGATACCGTAACAATCCATCTTTGAGTCATCCTGAGGCAATCATTGGTACGTCAGTACGTCTCTTTTCCCCTTACCTACCTCCCAGTATATGTTGCGGTGGGAGCGGCTGTGTATGCAGGATTCTTAAAAGTTCAGCACAACTAATAGAAGGAGCGGTGTCATTTTTCTGATTTCCATCTAAACTATTTAAGAGAGGAATTAAATAATTAGACCTATACTAGCTTTACAGAATATGTTGGTGCGTTACAAATAAATAATAATAATAATAATATACTGAGCAACATAAGTGGCAAAATAAAGTAAGGTAAGGATATTTCATATATTCCACCAAAATGTTTATAAAAAGCATATGATACATTAATTGTGATTTAGTGTAAATGTATTTACAGAGTTCAGTGGTCCTCTAACTGCAGGAAATGTATAAACCTCCAATCAGACAAAACAGGAACAAAAGGGAAATTGTTCTTTTTGTCCACCTGGCCAGGAGAAAGAGTCTGATCTTGGAAGGTTCCATCTTTGGGTCCAGCAAGTAATCAAAGAGCTACTATCACCTTGTAGAGGGATTCATTAAGTAATACAGCTGAGGCATTCTCCAGCACAAGACTTTCTGGCCATCACAATATGAAGGGACAAAGCCTTCTGTATACATAGTACATGATTGTTCTGGCTCACAAACACAAAAAAACAATTAGGTATGATTTATAATTACAGTAAAAATCCAGATAAAACTACCTAACTTGAAAAAAAATGTAGATGGGCCGCAGGATAAAATTTACTTGATGAAAAAATACAAAATAATACACTCTTTTCACTGCCACAGACATTATGATAGACAACACAATGAATATTTTTGTATGTGGTTTTAATAGCTAATTAATGGTACAAAGCTCAGGTAAGTGATAATGAAATTGGCATGCCTTTCAGAACCCAAGAATTAAGATGTGCACATATGTTTAATTGAATATGTGTAAAGTACAGTGGTGGAAACAAATAATCTACTGAACAGCAATAACAGATCCATAAATAAAATAAAAGGCAAACTAATATTGAAGAAATCCTGAGTTTAGGATATAAGTCAAGTTGAGTTAACTATAAACTAAATATACAGCTATATGCAAAAGAAAAGAAAAAATGTCTACCTATGTTATTGAACAGTGACCGACCTCCACTATACTGTATCAGGAAACCCCAGCATGCCTCTTGGTCCCATACCAAGCACTACTGTGTAAGCAGGATTCTTACAGAATCAGAACTATTAGCAGCAAGTTTTCAATCACTCTGACTTCCACCTGTACTATTTATGACAGTTAGCCTAGTACCTTAGTGCCTGTTGTTTGGAATCATAGAATTCTGTGTGAATTCCTGTTTGTTGCAGTGTTTGGTTACAGCTTATGTATGCAGCTCCCTTGCTCATGGATACGGTGTTCCTGTCTACAAGGCTCCCTATTCCTACTCTCTGAGTACCTGCTTACTACAGTCCACTGTTCTTGTCAATACCAGTAACTCCTATCTGTGTACAAATCCAGTACCTGCTTACTACAGTCCGTGGTTCCTGTCAACTTCAAGACGTTTCCTGCCTGTGGATTTGCTAGTTGGTGCTCTTAGAAAAAGAGATGCTTCCTTCCACACTTGCATGTAAACCTAACTGTGACAGTACAACATGCCTACTGAAGTTCTTAAAGCACTGGTAGCCCACTGACAATACCCAGAGAACCTCCATGCCTGCTTGAACCAGCAATAGTCTACTTTGAGGACTTTGACTGGAACTGTGCAAGCCTTTGTAGATAATATTGGAGAGCTTCTCCTTCGGCTCCTCCTGCAACCTTTCCGGTTTCCAGTCCTACCACCACATTAGGACCAAGCTTAAATTGCCTAAACTTCTAAGCTATGGAGAAGAACATCTGAGATGTAGAAAACTCCTTAATGAATGTTCTATTGTAACAATAACAGCAGGTGTTTGGATTCTCACTGCAAACGTATTCAACAGTATTAGAACAAATGGGCCAGAGGCATAAATTGTGGTCAAAACAACCATGGTCAGTGGCAGGCAGAACAGGTTCATAATCAATAAACAATCCAAAAAGTCAGTCCAGGTAGAAATCCAGAGGTGAGTACAGTAAGGAAAGCCAAAATTAGGTTCCAGGAAATCATAAACAACATACAGGAATGCTTTGTAATGAACAAGCCAACAACTCAGCACCTCTGTTTGCCCTCTGTTGGAATTTAAACTCCATATTTAGGTCAGTTGACACGTAATACACACCCACAGACAGACCATACTGACTCCAGCCATCCTCAATGTCCATAGCAGTCAAGAGGAATATCTCCCAGATTTATTTACTACACTTTGTAGTTTTCTGTTTGAACAACAGAATCCTGTTATGGTAAGGTTTAGCTATTGTCTGAATACTAATAAAATAGCATAACATCTATGTAGTTCCAGTTACACCCTGTCTCTGAGCCTTATTCTATTAAAAACAAGTAAACTTCTTTCAAGAGTAATTTCGGCTGATGAAGATTTTGTAATGTTACATGTTTATTCAATTCTTCATACAAATAATATTACTGAGCACACCTGCAACATGTAAACCTAAGCCTTGGAAGTAAAGTAAAGGCTCTGCTCAATAATATTACTGAGCACAAACCCACTGACACTAATGAGAATCCATGGGTATTCCCTCCATCCATGCATGCCATGAAGGGTATACCTGGGGATCCCTTTCCTGCTCAAACCTGATTCCTCCCGCCCCCTTCCTAGGAGGACCCCTGCACCACCTAACTACAAACCCCTGCAGCGGAGGCCCTTGGTGACATCTAAAGATTAATTCTTTGCTGCGGTGGTTCTTTAAGGACCCCAGCAAAATCGAATTCACCTGCACGGGTGACCTATAAGTACCCCTGCGGCACCTAATGAATTAACCCCATACTATGGGGTCCTTAAAAGATTAACATGGTACACCTATTAACCTCTTGGATACCATGGAGGTCTATACAGATCCCCATGTTATCCCCATTAACCCCTAACTACTATGCTTTCCTGCAATAGGTATGTAACCTTTAGCGCTGAATTAGAAGTTTGAAACCAGGCAAAAATAGACCAATAGATAAATCAAAACCCCCAGATGGAAAATATAAATATAGAACAGATGTTATCTAATTGCACCATTTACATGCAAAATTAGTGAGTAATTCTGGCTTTACATACACAGTATAAATAGTCCAAAGGATCCTAAAAAATTTTTTTCCAGACACCATAAATCAGGGAAGATATCCATGCAATATCAACAGTACTCACTCAGAAGTCCAAAAAGATAATACACACAGATCATTTCTGGTAGGAACTCAGTAGATATCTTAGTTCATTTTGTGTATTCTCAAAATCACGTCCTACCATAGGTTGAAGTGTGGAAGTAGTTCAGATCAAGAGAATGTAATTTCCCTCAGGAAATAAATGGTCAGTTGTTTGGGTCTGTCTCTTTTACTCCACACAACATTCTTCTGTAAAGGGCACTGTGCACTGCGGTGCCTCTTGATATAAAAACGAGAAGGGTGTGTAGGGGAAGAAGAGCAACTTCTCCAATAGTGTAGATAAATACAAGTATTTATTAGTAAAACATAAATATCAACAACGAGGGAAGGTACCCAACTCACATTTTGTAACCTCAGACAATATGAGGTATTTAATCGGCATAGGTAACCATCTATGTCCCTGAAGCAGGATACTGAGTTCCTGAGGGTGGTGACTCGAAGGGGATGTCCCACAGGTGATGCAATAGGAGTTACACTAGTGTAACCAATATAGAAAGATATCAATTTATAATGGGGTCTTAAATACTATACCATAACTATCTATTTGTCATGCATTGGGTGCTTAGAGAACCCTTCTCTTATAAGTCACCCAAAGTGTGGTAAAACCAAAGAGTAAGACAGATGAATTGGTCAGTGTAATATAGACCCAAAAAGAATCCACTAGATGTTTGATAGAATAAATAGAGTGACAGCATAAATAGATCGTCAATGATAAAAACACATATACAGTATTTCTATATTTATATAGATATTTTTATCATTGAGAAAGACATTTGTGATGCTAAAACGCGTTTTGTGTATAGCTTTTTACATCTATTTTACGTATTTTTAATTATTCAGATCCTATTTTAGGATTTATCTCTCATATATTTTGTAACTTTTTTGTAACAGAGAGGTGAAGTCTCAACTGCAAAACATTCACCTTATACCTGTGTAAATAACTTCTGTCTTTCGCAGTATTCTTTTTCTTTTCATTCTAATGCAAAGGTAAGATCTAAACCAGTATTGCTTCTGACTTGATAAAGAGACCTTAGGAAAACTTCTAACTCAAAATAAAATGTTTGTCCAATAAAAAGGGTATTGCTGATTATCTATCTATCCATATACAGTATGTCAGAGTATATCAAGTACACTTACAGACAGAATTGTCATTGCATATGGACCTTCCTGTGCTTATACATATACTGTCCCATGGCACTGCACTGGCAATTTTAGGCAGCCTGTTACCTTCTGTAAATGGGGTGCCCTAGTCCATGGCAGAAATACACCACAGAATATAATATTGATAATGTATTGGGAAATATGAGTTTCATCTTCAAAAATAATTACCATATCTGCCTTGTATTTTTGGTATGATAAATTGTAATACATAAATGATTATTTATGGAATAGATATCATATGGTTTAAAGTGAAGTACGACTAATCTCTCATCAACATTAATAAAGCCCCATGCTATAACCAGAGCACTCCATTTGAAAATAGCCCAAACTGAAGTACATTTCATTAGTATTTCCCATCTTGATCCATTTTTTTTCCAAAACAGTGTGCATTATACGGTATCATATAATGTTATCTTCAGTTGTCTGTTCTGTCTCTGTGGGGAATATGTCATCTCTCTCTGAGGTCTGTCTGTCTCTGTGTGTTATGTGGGGAATATGTCATCTCTCTCTCTCTCTGAGGTCTGTCTGTCTCTGTGTGTTATGTGGGGAATATGTCATCTCTCTCTCTCTCTGAGGTCTGTCTATCTCTGTGTGTTATGTGGGGAATATGTCATCTCTCTCTCTCTGAGGTCTGTCTATCTCTGTGTGTTATGTGGGGAATATGTCATCTCTCTCTCTCTCTGAGGTCTGTCTGTGCACGCTCTCTCTCCCGCTCCCTCTGCCCTGTGTGTCTTTCTCTCTCCAGTCTCTATCTGTCCTATGTGTCTCTCTCTGTCTCTATCCAGTGTGTCTGTCCCGTGTCTCTCTCTTACTCTGGCCTATGTGTCTGTCTCTGTCCTATGTGTCTTTCTCTGTCTCTATCCAGTGTGTCTGTCCCCTGTGTCTCTCTCTTACCCTGGTCTATGTGTCTGCCTCTGTCCTGTGTGTCTCTCTCTTACTCTGGCCTGTGTGTCTCTGTCTCTTTCTGTCCTGTGTCTCCCCCATTGATCGGTGCTTGTGGCACCAACTGTGCATGCATGCGTCCCGGCCACTATTGAGCGGTGTTGAGGACATTTACATATATTGGGTTGAATACACTGTAATAATTTGATCACAGTGGTATCCTAATGCATTCCACGGCCTTCACTGCCTAGGGGATGGTAACCTTTGATTAAATTAACTGGCCTGCAACCTGAGGGGAGGGAGAAACCTGCCAAAATTATTTCAGAACCACAAACAGTGCTTGTAAATATTCTTACAAACAGAACTATCATTACCATGGCACTATATCTCCAACTTCTAGCAGCCTATTGTCCCATTACATGCAATGCCTAGACAGAAATAAACCAATAAATGTAAAAGTGATGACGTAGGGGAAATAACTACAGTCCCACAATCACCAGAATCACAACATCAGTTCTATGAAAGTGTGGCCACTCTCTTACCAACAATAAGCTGCACCCTGCTATAACCAGAAGACGCCATATGTGGGGAAGCAGTACACCCTTAAAGAAAAGCCCAGTTTTGAACTCGCATCCATTAACAATTTCTATATTTCTTTTTCTAACACAGTGTGCATTATAAATGTATTATCTGGCACTTACGCATACAAATATGACATTTCTACAACCTGTTCTCTGTCTCTTTAAGATGTTGTAATGTCTCAAAATCAAGTTCAACACCACTAATCCAAGACCTGAAACACAAACTTAACTTGGAGCTGGATTTCAAGACTCAGTGACACCTAGTGGTGATAACTCTGTACTACAAGTCAATAGATGCTAAATGGGTTGTGTTTGCGTCGCTCAGTCGTGTCGGACTCTCTGTGATCTCATTGACCAACAACACCATGCTGATTCACTTGGTATTCATGGCAGATATACTGGAGTGGGTTGCCAGTTTCTTCTCCAATGGGCCCCAGCATACAGCTCCTAGCCATTCTCCTATCCAAGTACTGACCAGACCCAACCCTGCATGGCTTCAGCGTGGTGGGACCTCTTGGTTCCCTGACTGGAACAGAACCCAGATCGCAGTGGTGAAAGCACCAAATCCTAACCACTGGACCATCAGGGAGCCAATAAATGTTAAATACTGCCCATCATATGCATAATATGGGATATTAGAGACAATAATAAACATATCTGCAAAATATGTACATAAAAGCCATGCATATTTATTTTGGGTAGAAAAAATGCTGCTTTTGTGGCATTTCAGGATATGGAATATTTTGCTATGAAGACAAATACTTACAGATATACAGCGTTTAACGGTGTAGATCGGTTTACGGACAATAGGAGTGCTAAGCCAAACAGAGCTAATCTGGGCCATTTTTACCTAGGGGAACTCATGGAATAAATACACAAAAATAAGTGAAATTTAAAAATGTTTAACTTTACATAAACATTTAAGAAACAGCAAACTGAACATTTTTTTTAAATAAAATTTAAAGAAACAGCAACACGTTACTGGAACACTCCACTTTAAATGGAAGATGTTTTGGAGCATTAAACAGGATTTGGAAAGGAAAAAACAGCATTATAGAGGGGCACAGTATTAAACGGGGATCAGTGGCCAAAAAACACAGCGCTATAGTGTGGAATTACAAGAAAAAGAGCGCTATAGAGAATGAGCACTACAAGGGGTAGTGTTAAGCGGGGTATTCTTGTATATTGTTTCATGATAAGCTTTAATAATGGATTTATGTATGGACTAATGCTAAACATCCTGTGTTGCTATGATAAAATGCCTTCATTGTAAAGGACAGAGTGTGCGGGTATTTGTGTGTACATGCATGAAAAATATTTGTAGTATACAATTACATTTTTTATTGGACATCTTGTTTAGAATGATTAGCTTTCGAGAGGCACAATTCCCTTTGTTGAAGCTAAAAGCGAGAGCTGCACTGTATACTGCTGGGAGACACGGGAGGGAAAGGGGGGGGAGACAAGGGAGGAAGAGGAGGTTGGAAAGGAGACACAGGAGGGGAAAAGAGACAAGGGAGGGAGAGGAGGGGGGAATGTAGACAAGAGAGAGGGAGAGGCAGGTAAACAAAGACACAAGGCAGTGAGAGGGGGGAAGGAGACACAGGGGAGGGAGAGGGGAAGGAGACACAAGGGGAGAAATGGAGAGTGGGAAAGGAGACACGGGGGAAAGGGACAGGGGAAAGTAGAAATAGGAAAGGGAGAGGGGGAAAGAAGACAGAGGGGGGGAAATGAGATACAGGGAAGGGAGAGGGGGAAAGGAGAAATGGGGGGGGGGAGAGACAGGCGAAAGGAGACACACGAAGGGAGACTGGGGAAAAGCAGAAACAGGAGAGGGGGGGAAGGAGACATAGGGAAGGGAGATTGGGGAAAAGGAGACATAGGGGAGGTGGGGGAAAGGAGACAGGGGAGGGAGAGGGGTAAAGGAGGTACAGGAGAGGGAGATGGGGGAGAAAGGAGATTCAGGGGAGGGAGAGGGGGGGAAAGGAGGCACAGGTGAGGGAGAGGGGGGGAAAGGAGGCACAGGTGAGGGAGAGGGGGGGAAAGGAGGCACAGGTGAGGGAGAGGGGAAAAGGAAAAAAGGAGACACAGGGGAGAGAGGGCGGGGGAAGGGGACACAAGGGAGGGGGAAGGAGACACATGGTAGGGAGAGTATGGGAAAACTCTTGTGATTTTTGACGGGCAAGTAGCTAGTATATATATAAAGTATAGTATATACACACACTATTTCTACATAGCACTCAGTCCCTCTCCACATCCACCCCCACACAGCACCCATCCCTCTTAGTATCCATCCCTACATAGCACCCAGTCCTTGTCAGCAGCCATCCATGTCCTTATCAGAAAACAAATAAAGCAGAAGGTGCCCATACTGTGTGCCCAAAGAGAATTAAATCACACTCCAGTAGTCTTCTATCTTGTTCACAGAAACATAAAATAATCAGGTACGTGTCAGGTGTGAGGATACACAACACGAGTGGGAGGACACCCTACTGCTGGTGTGCTTGGTGCCCCAGGGCTGTGCTGTTGTACAGGGCACCGACTGCCTGGCAAAATATTATCTCACGTCTATAAGTGACACAGTGGGGGTTCCAAATATGTTATAAATTAAAACTAAATGTAATAACAAATACTTTATTCGTTCAATATTACAAAAATATGCATTTTCCAACTATAAACTAACAGAGAAGTCTGCAATTTTTAGATGTAATTCTGTTCCACACACATAGGTGTATATATCTAGTTAATTACAAGATCATTACCAATCATTACTGATTACCCCTGGGACTGCATCTATTTCAGTGTAAAAGTGTGAACATCAAAAGACTGAGGGCCTCATTCTATTGCTACGTTTTAGAGATCCGGGCTCGCAAATGCTGATCGCTAGCTACGTTGCTAATCAATTGCCTACGTTTGCGTGCTCAGATCGGGATATGTTTTACTAACTATGATTCCTTGCAATTCGTCAATCGAATGTTACTTCCCTCAAAGCCTTTGATCTTTCACGGCCGCAAGAGTTGCGGGCGCAAAATATCCCTAATCGCTATTCAATTGCTCCAATTACACTTCCGTCAAGCGCGTAAATTACGCGAACCACAGCTTATTTGTACCAAGGAGGTGTCGCCAAGGGCTTACTTACCACTCGTAGCACTTATTAAGCATTTACAGCACTGTAAATGACATGGAACACAATGGGTGACATTAGAATTAAAAGCACCATATTCTCAAGCTCGCACATCGCCAAAATACAATACTTTATTTCATGTTTATTTTCCGTCCAAAGTACTATGGGCTTCAACCTCCAAGCCTGTAGGACTTTGGAATCCAACATCCATTTTTATTCTAAGTCCTACGGGCTTGAATGACCTCCAAGCCCGTAGGACTTTGGACGGAAATTAAACATGAAATAAAGTATTGCTGCAGTGCCCCTCAAAAACTTTTTTTTTTATTTCTTTGTTTAAATTATCAATGCCACTGCCCCCCAAATATAATTAAATTTTTTATATATATGTTAACTTATTATGAATATATATAGTAAATAATTAGTACATCTGTCTTCACATTTGAACATCTAAAAAAGGTAAAAAAAAAACTGCTTTCAGCTCGGAATTCAGAGAAAAACAGTTATTACACTGCATTCTGGGAAGCTGAGCCGGGACATGCAAATGTGCCAACAAATGCTTAGTTCTTCAATCCATAACCATTTTAAACATGGCTTCCTTTAAGATAATAAAATAAAATATAGGTCAAAGCTTTCATAGGAAAGATATACAGCTCCATAGCGCTTCTAGTGGCCAAATCTGATAACGCATTACGTTTATTTTTGTGTCCCATATTCTTTAAATTGGGGGGGGGGGGGGGGGTGTCTTACTGTTGTACAATGTGTCCAGTAATATAGTATTATAGAGTATGAACTACTGCTGGTGCAGAAGGTGCAAAGCACTTGGGCCCACTGATGGAGCCAGCAGGTTAGGGTAAATGGGGCTTTCTCTATTTAGTTAAGAGAGAGACATAGACTTGTTATTATATTTGTGGAGGTCACCTAATCACCCTATGGTGTCTTCAGACCCCCGGCATTGTGCTGATCTATTATATCTATATCTTATGGTCTATGTATTGGAAAGGGTGGTTGTGTGAACTATAAGTGTATCAGATAGTATTAATACCCCCTACAGCTATAGTATCCTATATTGATATAATAACATATCCTATAGACATATACATGAGGGGAGGTCAGTGAGTGATACCGGGTGCTATCCCCGATCCTTCTGGTCCTGTCCCGGTGTTATCTCCCGGTCCCTCTGGTCCTGTCCCGGTGTTATCTCCAAGTCCCGGGGTTTCCTGCCCCTCCCGGATGTCCCGGGCCCAGGCTCCTCCCTGCACACAGCAGGCTGGGAGCTGCACAGAGCGGATACTGAGAGGTGAGTACGGGGTGTACAGAGGGACTGCTGGAGGGGCAGTGGGCAGATACAGGTATTGACTGTCGGTAGATACAGACTGACTGGGGCAGATACTCTGGCTAGGGATAGATATAGATATTGACTGGTGGTAGATACAGACTGACTGGGGCAGATATACTAGGGTAGATACACTTGCTAGGGATAGATATAGATATTGACTGGTGGTAGATACAGACTGACTGGGGCAGATACAGATACACTAGGGCAGATACACTGGCCAGGGATAGATATAGATATTCACTGGTGGTAGATACAGACTGACTGGGGCAGATACAGATACACTAGGGCAGATACACTGGCCAGGGATAGATATAGATATTAACTGGTGGTAGATACAGATACACTAGGGCAGATACACTGGCTAGGGATAGATATAGATATTCACTGGTGGTAGATACAGACTGACTGTGGCAGATACAGACTGACTGTGGCAGATACAGACTGACTGTGGCAGATACACTGGCTAGGGATAGATATAGATATTCACTGGTGGTAGATACAGACTGACTGTGGCAGATACAGACTGACTGTGGCAGATACAGACTGACTGTGGCAGATACAGACTGACTGTGGCAGATACAGACTGACTGTGGCAGATACAGACTGACTGTGGCAGATACACTGGCTAGGGATAGATATAGATATTCACTGGTGGTAGATACAGACTGACTGTGGCAGATACAGACTGACTGTGGTAGATACAGACTGACTGTGGTAGATACAGACTGACTGTGGCAGATACAGACTGACTGTGGCAGATACAGACTGACTGTGGCAGATACACTGGCCATGGATAGATATATGTATTAATTGGTGGTAGATACAGACTGACTGGGCATATATTCTAAGACAGATACACTGGCTATGGGCAGATATAGGTATTCAATGGGGATAGATACACTGGCTAGGGGCAGATATAGGTATTCAATGGGGATAGATACACTGGCTAGGGGCAGATATAGGTATTCAATGGGGATAGATACACTGGCTAGGGGCAGATATAGGTATCCAATGGGGATAGATACACTGGCTAGGGGCAGATATAGGTATTCAATGGGGATAGATACACTGGCTAGGGGCAGATATAGGTATTCAATGGGGATAGATACACTGGCGAGGGGCAGATATAGGTATTCAATGGGGATAGATACACTGGCGAGGGGCAGATATAGGTATTCAATGGGGATAGATACACTGGCGAGGGGCAGATATAGGTATTCAATGGGGATAGATACACTGTCGAGGGGCAGATATAGGTATTCAATGGGGATAGATACACTGGCTAGGGGCAGATATAGGTATTCAATGGGGATAGATACAGACTGACTAATGCAGATACACTGGTTAGGGGCAGACACAGACTGACTGGGGACAGATATAGGTATTGACTGGTGGTAGATACAGACTGACTTGGGTTAGATACAGACAGGGGGCAGGTGTAGGTATTGACTGGGGGCAGGTATAGATCTTGCCTCTGGTCAGACACAGACCCCCTGCCTATGCCTGGACTGGCAGCTAATCTATCATTGCTGCCCCAGACATGCCCTATGTGTGTATCACTGTTTGTATCCTTGGACTCTGGCAGCTGCCCAGATACTATACAGTGTGTAAGATATATAAATGTATATATAACGTGTCCTTTACACACCGTGCTGTGTATTTATCTCTATCTCCCTGATCACAGTGGGTGAATCAGCTGTGGATGTGTGCTGTGATTTCATGACTTTAGCCTTTTATATATGTGATCCTGATTATTGTATATAGTACAGAGGCTGATATGCACTACTGTAAGCTAAGCATGTATACAATGTATGGCACATATACCATCTGTATACTGGTATGTGATATTACTATAGTAGTGCTTGGCAGTTTTTAAAACCTAGTACTTTTATTTATATATGAAACTAAAAAATAAGGTGCCCTGCAGATACGTGTCTTTATTTTTGAGCATTTATAAAGAAAACGCTTTGCAGAGGAGCATCATTTATGTTATTAATATTTTTCTGTAAATGTTTAGTGATAAAAGCCTATTTATATAAAACATACATTTATAAGCTACATGAGATACTCCCATATTGGATGACACAATACAATATCCATCAACTCCTCTTCCTATGGAGGTGCAGGAAGTGCTAGTGTTCCAACACAAGCGAATAGAGATCTTATATGACTCCACTCTTCCAGGTTTATTATCCTTTTAGGAACACACAAAATTGTATCATCATTAAGCAAGACTGAATACAATATATAAACATAAAAAGCTGTTTTTATTTATTTTAACCTTTGCACATTGTCAAGTTCTTCAAAACCTCATACTATAAATGTGACCTTTCAGTGATCCTATAATCTGCCGTATCCATCGCCAATCATGAATATAAATAGTATAGTGTGATATATGAATATGGCAAATTATAGAACAATGAGCCCTATAAAAGTACCAGAATTATGACTTCCTTTTACTCTTAATACTTAGACATAAGCTGCCATTTCTCCTTTTGCATAAGGTTTTTCTTTGCACACAAGAGATCTGCATGAAACATGGCAGCTATGTTATAGGCCTTATATATTTTTTCAAAGCGTTTCTGATTATATTACATTAGTAGAGTGTCATATTAGTTACAACGCGAGTCAGCGCGTCACGTAAATACGTCAGAGCAGAAACTGTCCACAAAGCACATTCCTTGAAAATGTACCGAATAGCTGTTTTAAAGTGTTTTTTTTTTTTTACTAAGTAGCAGAAATAGAAAAGGAGAAGTACAGTGAAAAATGCAAAAAATGTACTTTACTGTAGCAAAGACTATATATATATATATATATATATATATATATATATATATATATATATATATAGCAACATGCCCATCAAAAAATGACAGCAAGAAAACTGTAAGCCAGGGGATGCTGTTTGCCACCACAATGTAAGGGTTTTGGTCCTCTGAGTACCTTGGGCGCTTATTGAAAGACTAAATTAATATACTTTACCTATTTGTAATTAATATATCCAGCAATCAATATCCTGAAGAGCTAACAATCTGTTTTGATGTTCCTGCAACATACAATGTAGTTTTGCAGTGTTGTTGAGCTGCGGTGTAAGTGTCAACAATGTGTGCAGTGTAAATAGGCTGCGTGCGCGAGGGGAAGCCGTTTGTTTAGTTGGGTAAAGCGGTATTTTAGATGTTATTAGTTGCAAGTTAGTGTTGTAAAATGGCGGCGAGCATGTATGTGTTATTTGGGTCTCGAGCATTTTGCGTCCTTCCTAATGGTGTATTTTGTACCTCGTATGTTCCTGGGTAAAAGTCGTATGTGCCTGGCGGTGTTTTGCGTGCTTAGGGGTCATGTAGCCTCGTTTTCGTTTTTTTTTTTTCTTGCTTAGGCGATTTTCGAGTGGCGAAACTTGACTGAAAATCGCATGCAACCTCACTCCCAGATCTCCTGGCTGTCCCCGCGTGCTGTGTGTGATGTTTTTTTTTTAGTTTTTCGATGTGCGTGGTTCGGCCGTTAACTTTGTATTTTTTTTTTTCTAAGTGCTGGATTCCTTTTCAAATTTTTTTCAAAGTGCTAGGGGTCTCGCACTGTGAATTGTGTAATTGAGTTTTCTGTTGGTCTGTAGTCCCGCGGGTCGTAGGTATGATGCTTAAGTCGTTCGGGGTCGTAGGAGGCGCTCATCTCCACCAGCGTAAGGAGCACCTTTGACGCTCCTTGCCTGGCCGCAACCGCTGCCCTCGCTTCGTGAGGGCCGCAGTTGCAGCAGGTTCGTTGTCCGACGCAGTTTTAATGTTGCATTACCAAAGTTTTTTGGAAAGCCTGCGCTGCTGAGAAATATATATGTGATATATATATATATATATATATATATATATATATATTTCTGGAGTCTGATTGTCTGCTCTGGTGCAGAAGAAACTTTGAACTTCAGAAAAACACTTAGGCTATTCATTTTCTTTTAAATATTCATTGTGGTACATTAAAGAACCACTCGAGTGTCATATGTATAATATTCCTTTATGGAGAACTAAAATGTCTTTAGAAAGTTTAAAATGATTAGAGGTTTAATCTCTATTATATTCAGTTTTGCTGTAATGGTGTCAGACATTTTTATTATTATATTTTGTTTGTAGCGCAACAATAGAGAGCAGATTCCATTGCTCACAATATATTTTGACACATGACCGCACACTTGTACATATACATAGATACAGGAGCAGATGAGGGTGTCGATCAGTCGTGTCCGACTCTCCGTGACCTCGTGGACAGTAACACACCATGCTGATTCACTCTGCATTCATGGCAGATATACTGGAGTGGGTTGCTAATTCCTTCTCCAGTGGGCTACAATATACAGCTCCTGGTATTCCTAGGTGGTCTCCCATCAAAGTACCGACCAGGCCCAACCTTGCATGGCTTCAGGGTGGTTCGACCTCTTGGTTCCCTGACTGGATTTGGTGCTGTCACCGCTGCAACCTGGGTTCAATTCCAAAAAGCAGCTAGTAATGGGCAGTAATGATGTGTTTGGTTGTATTACGAGACAAGTATAGCGATGTAAGGAGGTGAAGTGCAGTTCAATGCTTTGTAAGTTAGGGTTTGCATATTGCATGTTATCCTTGAGAAAATAGGGAGTCAGGGTAGCAACTGGGAGAAGGAAGCAGATGATGAGCGTTTGGTGATTTAGATAAGTGTTCATGATGCATAGGGGGATAGGCTGTTGAATGGAAGGCCAATTACCATGTATTGGAGATGATGAGTATGGATTAGTGTTTGAAGTGTTGTGACGCAATTTGGAGATGTTCCAGAGGTGGGGACAGCAGGACTTGGTGAGTGATAAGGGATGAAGGAGAGGTCTCTTATATCAAGACAGCAGACTTTACTTGTGTTCCTAAAGGGATATGGATTTTGTTCTGTGTGTTACTAGTTATGCAATATATATATATATGTATTTATTTATTTCTATGTACTTTGTTTTATGTCACTGCCAACTGCATATACATACATAGTCGGTATAGGGCTGGATGTGCAGTGTCGTGTCCTAGCCTATCAGAGACCTTGTCTCGGCATACATTGTGTAAGAATGGAATATATTTTTACACTTGTTCTTCAGTGCTCTGTTTATTGTAGAGCGGCATTGATACATTCAATCTTCCTTTTTAAGTAGAGATTATAGGGATCAGTCAAGGAAGAGTGGGGAGAGCAGATGAGCAAAGGAAAGTAAGAGGGGCAGTGGGAAAGATGGAGACAATGATGAGAAATAGTGTGATGGAGTCCAGTGTAAAAAGATTAATGAATAACCTGATACTGTGGTCATTTTTTATATATGATCTTTTGATGATTCTATATGTGGCATACTAATTTTTTATTAAGTTTTTGGTTTGAATAGGGTACATTTTAACTAGATAAATTCTTCAATAATCTGTTTATAACTATGACTAAATCTTCGTTTTGCGTAAGGTTTTTGCTTTGCATACAAGAGATCTTAAGTGAAACATGGCCGCTATATTTTAGATCTTATATATTTTTCAAAACTTTCCTGATTGTGTTACATTAGTGGTGTGTCACATTAATTAATACGAGTCAGCGCGTCACATACACTTAAATACGTCAAAATAGAAACCTCTTTGACGTATTTAAGTGTATGTGACTATTTAATATGTTAGGCTCTCCTCATCCCTCTCTTTCCTGAGGACCGTCTGATAATAAAAGCTAGGACCGCCTGTGCATCACTGCTCAAGATGATCATGTTATCTTTTCTGGAAATAGTAGAGATATACCATGTACCCGGACTGTAAAATGCCAAGCTCTGGCATCCAAACCAATTAATGGTCTCTATCTTCCTAGGTGAGTCCCCATGGCTTGGCTCCAGCTCCTTAATGACAGTCAGACAAACCTCTACCTCTTTGAGCAGGTGATTGTATTGCTGTCCTGTGTGTTGTCCTTCCTGGGATCGGCCCTTATCATATTCACTCACATCCGATGGCCGGAGCTGCGGAGCCGTCCACGCCAACTGCTGCTTTTCCTATCTGTGGCTGACCTGCTGTCCGCTGCCTCTTATTTCTATGGAGTATTACGAGATTTTAATGGGACCAGCTGGGACTGCGTGGTGCAGGGGGCCCTCTCCACATTCTCCAACACAAGCTCCTTCTTCTGGACAGTGGCTGTAGCTGTCTACCTTTACATCACCATCGTACACTCTCAGCAGAGCCTCGCGGAGCACATGATTTACTGGTTCCATTTTATCAGGTAAGTTAAAGCTAAGAAATACTCTATTTAATCAAAATATGTATTGTCCTTTTATACATGACCCAAATTATATTGGCAGATACTTGTAATTTCCTTTTGAGAATAATCACTCCCTATCTTGGTAGAACCTATGAACAGTTCTCTTCCAGACAGGAATAATATCAGCCAGCGCAAACGGATTTATACTGTCAGCTTCTAATTGATTATCTCTCCTTCTACTAAATGACCACTGTGATCATATTGTAAAATGCACTATTTTGAAGAAGTAAACTAACAAATATGTGCATCATGTTTTTAGAGTGTTAACATATACAGGAAATATGTGCCTGCACAATAGGAAAGTGGCAGATTTATCTGCCAGTGCTGTAAGCAGTACTAAAGGGAAGTTCATTAGTTTTATAAGGCAACACCAGCCTGAAATAATAACATACAGTAGAAGGGAAGAAAGAAAGGGGAGCTATGAAGTAAAGAATATTTGCATAAGTAAGTTGTAAAATATTGTGGGGTTTAGTGCAGAGAGGAGAATTAGATGGGAAAATGGCATGAATCAGCGCTCATCAGGTAGCGTTAAGCAGGGATTCCCTCTCTCTCTCTGTCTTTCTCTCTCTCTCTCTCTATTTATATATATATATATATATATATATATATATATATATATGTGTGTGTGTATGTATGTATGTATGTATATATATATATATATATATATATATATATATATATATAATATAAAAATATTTTGCCATTCTTCTCACTGGGGTAGCCTAGCAGGGTGCTTAGGGTACACTAAAGAGCGATCTTAGACAGTTTTTCTTTGCTCCCCTCTCCTTGTACTTCTTATATTAATTATTTTTCTCATAACACATATGCACATTAACAAAAATATACATATGGTTAGTTTATAATGTGAAAACAATGATCTATAGTTTAGTAATCATTAAAAGTAATACAAAAATAGCTGCAGGGTGACATGTTCGCCCCTCCCTCTTTCCCTGGCCTATTCAATTATTAATTGTAAGAGGAAATCTTGGGGAAATATCATGCTTCTTTCATAACTTCAGATACTACAGAATTACGTATGTTGAACTGTAATACCATTTCCTGTAAACAGTGACAATCACTGCAGATTTTCTTCATTATCTTCCCCTTTCTTTTATAAAAAAAAGTTCATTCTGAAACCTGTAAGAGCCCGGTCTCACTCTGCTGGTTATGCTGTTCTAGTCTGTGAAAAAAAAAATGTTGGTTGCCACAAGGTTCTTCCACCCTTCCTTATAGGACCCTTTTAGCCTTATAATAAGAATTACACTTAATAATGTGATAATAGACACATTGTTTTTAGAAAGTAAAAACAATATATAGCCATTTTTATTTATCATTTTTATAATTTATTACCTTTTTATAGAAAGCCAGATTTTTTGTAACCTCTTTATTTCAAGATTTTTGTTTTAATATTACAAGAGTATGTGAGATCTGATTTCTAATTATTAACTTCCTGATTTGGGAGAACATTTTTAAATGTGAAGGAAGCTTCTGTCGGTGCAATGGAGTGATAGCAGCTAAAATTAGTACTAATGGAAAGTTCATTAGTCTACAATGACACCCCCTCCTGGAACAGAAGCTGCTCAGTGAAGACTAGTCACATATAGTTGTGAGCAATACGGATTGTTGCTAACGCTTATTGTAAAGTGAGGGCCGCAGATGCTGGCAAGGAGCTCCAAAGGCGCTCCTTGTGCTGGTGAAGATGAGCGCCATAGGCACTCATCCCTAGGACCCCGTACATGAGCAAGGTACTCAGAGGACCACAACACTTACATTGTGTGGCAAACAGCATTCACTGGCTTACAATTTTATGACCGGCAAGTCGCTAGTTACATATAAAAGAGCTGTGGTTGTTTTACATTATATATTACCCATTACCAAGTGCAGTTATTAAAAGAACTGCATCGAATAAATATGACACTGTTTTCCTCTAAAAGGTGAAGTTTATACTCTAGAGCAGTGGTTCTCAAACCTCTCTTCAAGACCCACTAGACAGGCCATGATTTAGGTTAAACACTGTAAACTGTGACGTAACTAGTATTCAAGGATTCCCTGGTGGTCTAGTGGTTAGGATTCTGTGCTGTCACCGCTGCAGCCTGGGTTCGATTCCGGTCAGGGAACCAAGAGGTCACACCACCCTGAAGCCATGCCGCGTTGGGTCTGGTCAGTACTTGGATGGGAGACCAGCTAGGAATACCAGGAGCTGTATGCTGTGGCCCACTGGAGAAGGAACTGGCAACCCATTCCAGTATCTCTGCCATGAATACCAAGTGGATCAGCATGCTGTGTTACGGTCCATGAGGTCACAGAGAGTCGGACACGACTGAACCATGCAAACGCAACTAGTATTCAACTGGCAGTGGAGTCTCAAATTGCCTAAGCCATAGCCTGTCTGGTGGGTCTTGAGGAGAGGCTTTGGAACCATTGCTCTTACAGTGGTTCTCTACCATTTTGACCTGGGGATCTGTTAGTTATCTTCGAATGCTCATGATGCCCGGGTACATGATCCGGAACATATATAACACAGTGATGCTACACTGAATTTATCATTTAGTTATGCACTGATTAGAACAGAGTGTAATTGTAGATACAGTCATTAAAACATACCAATATCATTATAGATTTTTAAAGTGGATTATCTATATTCTGTTTTTGTTTCAAATCCGCAGTTCTATTCTGTTTTTTTTCTGGAGACTTAACAGCAATTCTAAAATTATAATGACCAATGACTCAAAAACACGTCTATATTACAGAAAGGGTGCATCCTAACTGGAGCACAGGTGAATGAATGACGCCGAGTAATGTATGTGCTGAAGCCTAATGGGCAGAGAGATCCAGACATAGGTTAGAGGCCTGTGTAGGACGGGGTTTCTCGTCACGTAGGTATGTGTATACCAGTGACAATATAAATTTTGCTTAAATTAACTTAAAATTACCAGTTTGGTTTGCTGCACTACAGCAGAATAATAGTTTCCTAAAATGCTTTATGTGAATATTTAATTACCAAGAATACCAAACTCAACAAACTTGTAAGGTGAGATTTCTGTATCTTCTATCTGAAGCTTCGTCAGGCACCCAGAGTTATAATGTCATGTAGTGATATGTTTGCAGTAGAGCTGAACGGGTGACCTGCCACCTGTTAAGCATGTGGTAAACTTTTATAGCTACATTAACGACTATAACACTCATAAAAAAATAAACTGATGCAGGGTAATGGAAGATTGACTTTAAATAAACTTTGCTCTTCTTTAAAAACAAAGCAAAACCACTATGTGCAGCTGTGATTGTTTCCCGCTGTGGTTTGCAGATCATGAGACTGATGAGGAAGCTAACAATATGGAGCTGCTGATAATGTAATGGGGAAGCACTGTGATTCACAACTCAAAGTATTTAAAAACTCATGCTGAGATATACATGACCAACATATGTATGAATTGATGAGATATACAAGATATTCCTGCTTGGAACAGCTTGTCGGTGATGAGCGGCAGGCGCCCCCCAACAAGTTCTCTGCCATGGGACAGCGTACCCCTCCTCAACAATACACATCCATCATAGCTAATAAAACTAGGAAATAATACCCAATTGTACATCTAAATACTTCTCATTATCTATACCTCAGTTACCAATAAATTCCTTTCCTACAGCAATTTTATTATTTTGCTTTAGATAAAATAAAAAGGTTTAAAGCACTGTGAGAAGCTCTCAAGGTCTCTGTGGCCGCATATAAAGCATTAGCAATAGTTTTTTATATGTATATTTTTAGATTTTTGGCTCCACTGAATTGTAACAAATACTGGCTTGAATAAATAAGCATGAAAACAAACTTAGAGTTGGCTTGTCTGGCTACTTCCTCTCTTTGTCATTAGACGTACAGTAACTGGAAAGCTTTCAACCAAGCTCAGCTAGCCTAGAGAATCATGCTGGGGGGAAGAAACACTGAGGCTCGGTCTTAAAGGGACTCTGTCACCCCAACAGGAAGTTGATATCATTTTAAATAACATTAAGAACTGACTGCGCATTGCACTAGCCATTTTTCTCTACAGTAAATAATTTCTGAAATATTTAGAATTTATGTTATGACTCCTGTTACACTGATCTCTGCTACTAATGTGTGGTTTAGAGACTGTTTCAGTTTGGCATTTCTCTCTGGATGACTCCACTCCAGCCATAATACTTCATTCAGGTGCTGAAGAGATCTGGAGTTTATACAGACTGGGAGCTCATTGGAAAAGAACTAATTGTTTAAGTAATTAATCTATAAATTGAAGTTTACTTTGTTATACATATATAAATTAACTTTGAAATGTTAGGGGATTTTGGGAGTGGTAGCCCTATCTATAAGTGGTGAATGTGTACATTAACTGTGTAGACCGTATGTGCTCTGAACTTTGCATTATCACGGTATCAGTCCTATATTGAGATTTTTCTTAGAACCTATTGAACTGCAAGTTCAAAGTTAAACCTTTGATGATAAATTACTTTCCGCTTATACTTTAGTAGATGAGTAACAGTTCATGATGTAGAAGAAACTACATAAATTAAATATAGGGCTTAACGGAGTCCTTGGATTACTAATTTATAATAGTTTAGGCAGAGCTATGTGCACCTCCCTCCATTATAGTATGTTATATTTGTAGTCTTCCATAATTAAATAGCTTGAGAAGAGTCGTGTTTGTTGGGTCTTATGGTGTAATTGGTTGGGTAGAGTTCCTTTCAGTATGATGGACCTGGGAGGGTCCTTTAATCTCAGTTTGTTTGTCCGAGTCTGTAAATTGCAGCATTAGTATATATAATTTCTTTGCTCACCTCTTGAAGCCTCCCTCTCTCCCTTGCTCACACCATACCTGTATGCAGCTCTTAGAAAATAGTGTGATGGAACAAAACCGCTTAATCAGAGCTGGGAGGGATGTGGGTCAGATTCTGTGAGTTGCCACCAGGATTCCTGACTACACCAGGCAGTCGGACCTGCCAGCGGATCTAAATATCCTCAGGATCTTAGCAAGTGGGCTGTAACATTTGGTCATGATCAGGCAAGAAGTACAGCATAAAACATTTCTCCTTGAAAATGTTTGTGTTATTCAGTAAAGAATGGTTGTTGAGATGTGTTTTGGAAGTACTTCTTAATCAACAAATAATATTTTATAAAGAACATTTTATTTTAAGTGTTCTAGTCTTCTTTTTAAGGCTTGTATTCCCCGAGATACTGAGGACACTGGGACCTGCTGGTAGCTCCAGTCGGCTGCACTAAAGTGTAATCCTGATGGCCGATCAGCCAGCTTTGGTCGGACTGTTCCCGTTCCATCACATATAACAAGCTGTGACTTTCCATAATATAGATTCTAGGGAGATTAGAATGTAAAACAAATACAGCCTGCAGTCTTTTACTTTATGCGGTTATGTTGCTGTGGAATATACCATTTTTGTGTTTGCTGATCATCTTCCTGAGATGGAAGGAGACTTTAAATTCAGTGGAAGATTCTATTTCTACAACAGCAGTGTGTCATCTAAAACTGCCAGAGCTTTTAGTCTGACTAATGGAAAGATTATTAGTTTACACCACCTGAGACAGCAGCAAACAGAATCAGGTCAGAAAAGAAAATAGAAACAAGACTAGACTAGAATTAAAAATGTAAAAGCTGTGTAGCTCGTTAACATGTTTAGTTATTCAACAACCGTGTAGAAATCCTTTATGTACTGGAATGTACTGTATGGAGTACACTATGTGCACTTGTTATTAGTGTAATCTAGTATCTACTACAATGTTCCTCATAATTAATGTATTTATTTCAGATGTTTTGGCACCCCCAGTTTGGTTTGAACTAGGAAGCAGTACTGATCTTTGCATTGGACAGGGGTACATAATTTCTCGTGAATAAACACAGTATGAAACGCTAGACATGTGCCATAATATAAATATATTTTATATTTTTGTGATTGGACCTTTCAATGACCAGGATATTATTGCAGCATGTACAACATAACGTTGTCAAGCACTGAGCTGAGCTCTTTATAAGGACATGTCTGCTTGTTCTGGGTAAATACTCCGGCACATGTACTTAAGAACAAGTGCACAGCTAATCAGACTCCTCATAGACATAAAGGGACACTGCAGTCCCATATTTAAAATAAGAAGAATGAATAGTGGCCAAAATGTTTTTAGGAACGTTTTAAATAAATCAAAAAACTATTTTAATGTATCTCCTTTGATATTTTATAACATTTAGTCTTGGCATATACATTGTTTTATAACCTCCTATTTATCATGTCTCAACTTCCAAGGTACCTTCCTACATCTAAGGCAGATAAGCCCCTTGTCTATGACATAACAATGCAAATAGCACTTTACTCTGTGGCAGTGAGCTAATCTTGGTGTCAAAGGTTCGTACTCACTTGATACGGTACATATAGAAGAGACATATACTCCCAGATAAAGGAAGGCCTAACAGTGTTCTCCCCAGCCCGATTTAGGGAGCGCTCCATCTACCTACTTAGAAGGACGACCTGGCTCAAGAAGCAAAGATCACACAAAAACACCTTGTAGAACAACAGTGGTGGTGGTGGGGGAGTATTTGATCCCCTGCTGATTTCTCCATGGACAAAGAAATGATCAGTCTATAATTTTAATGGTAGGTGTATTTTAACAGTGAGAGACAGAATAACAAAAAAAACAAGAAAAAACGCATGTCAAGAAAGTTTTAGAAATTGATTTGCAGGTCAATGAGGGTAAAAAGGTTTTTGACTCCTTCGTCTTAGTACTTGGTGGCAAAACCCTTGTCAGACGTTTCTCTTAGTTGGCCACCAGGTTTGCACACATCTCAGGAGGGATTTTGTCCCACTCCTCTTTGTAGATCCTCTCCAAGTCATTAAGGTTTTAAGGCTGATGTTTGGCAACTCAAACCTTCAGCTCCCTCCACAGATTTTCTATGGGATTAAGATCTGGAGACTGGCTAGGCCACTCCAGGACCTTAATGTGCTTCTTCTTGAGCCACTCCCTTGTAGTGTTTTTGGGGTCATTGTCATGCTGGAATACCCATCCACGACCCATTTTCAATGCACTGGCTGAGGGAAGGAGGTTCCCACCCAAGATTTGACTGTACATGAACCCGTCCATCATACCTTTGATGTGGTGCAGTTGTCCTGTCCCCTTAGCAGAAAAATACCCCCAAAGCATAATGTTTCCACCTCCATGTTTGACGGGGGTTATTGTGTTCTTGGGGTTATAGGCAGCATTCCTCCTCGTCCAAACACATTGAATTGAGTTGATGCCAAAGAGCTCGATTTTGGTCTCATCTGACCACAACACTTTCACCCAGTTCTCCTCTGAATCATTCAGATGTTAATTGGCAAACTTCAGACGGGCCTGTACAAGTGCTTTTTTGAGCAGGGAGACCTTGCGGGCGCTGCAGGATTCCAGCCCTTCACGGCGTAGTGTGTTACCAATTGTTTTCTTGGTGACTATGGTCCCAGCTGTCTTGAGATCATTAACAAGATCCACCTGTGTAGTTCTGGGCTGATTCCTCGCTGTTCTCATGATCATTGAAACTCCACGAGGTGAGATCTTGCATGGAGCATCAGACCAAGGGAGACTGGCAGATATTTTGTGTTTCTTCCATTTGCGAAAAATCGCACAAACTGTTGTCACCTTCTCACCAAGCTGCTTGGCGATGGTCTTGTAGCCCATTCCAGCCTTGTGTAGGTCTACAATCTTATCCCTGACATCCTTGGACAGCTCTTTGGTCTTGGCCATGGTGGCGAGCTTGGAATTTGATTGATTGCTTTTGTGGACAGGTGTCTTTTATACAGGTAACAAGCTGAGATTAGGAGCACTCCCTTTAAGAGAGTGCTCCTAATCTCAGCTCGTTAACTGTATAAAAGACACTTAGGAGCCAGAAATCTTGCTGATTTGATATGGGATCAAATACTTACTTCCCTCACTGACCTGCAAATCAATTTATAACTTTTTTTTTTTTCTTGTTTTTTTGTTATTCTGTCTATCACTGTTAAAATACACCTATTATAGACTGATCACTTCTTTGTCAGTGGACAAAAGTTCAAAATCAGCAGGGGATCAAATATTTTTTCCCCCACTGTATATACCCACCTGGCTACTCTTTCATGCCACCTGGCTGGTAAAAAAAAAAAATCTGGGGAGAACCCTGACTAATAAGACGATATGGGAGAAGACCAGGACAACTTACAGTTGAATAAATAGCCATTACATTGCTTTACATTTGTTTATAGTAGCATATTAACATATTTCAGTACAGTATCCCTTTAACATTTTCAGAGCATTTCAAAGGGTTATTCATTGAGCTGTTGGGACTCTTAATTCATGAAAACTCAATTTTACGGTAGTTTCAATGTAATGATACACTGATTTATTCTGTAACAGCATTATGAATATACATAACTGAGTATTTCTATTTTTTTGGACAAAGCAATTCATTCATCAGTAATATTAAAACAATAAAGAAATGATTAAAAAATAATTTTATTTCATTATGCCACATAACTTAATTTCCAGTTAATGTATGGCCAATTTCATTAGAACTCTATTGTGTTTTTATATTAATTTCTTAGAGACATGAAGTCATTCCTTATAGATTTTGTGTAAAATCATATCACATATATAGTTGTGAGCGTACGAGTTGTTGCTAACGCTTGCCGGCTCGCATAGCGAGCCGTGGCCCTCGCGTAGCGAGGGCTGCAGGCGAGGGCCTCAGTTGCTGGCAAGGAGCGCCCTTGCCAGCAACTGCGACCCTTGCAAAATTTACGTTACAACGCCAACAACACGACCCAACAACCGCGACCCTCGCAAACTTTACCTCGCCACGCAAACAACACCACACACCAACTACGACCCTCGCAAACTTTACCTGGCAACGCAAACAACATACGAGACACGTTACCACACCTTACAACAGCGCAAGGATGCAACTCGCGAACATTACAAAATTCAAAACACAATAAATACACACACCACATACATAAAAAGCTTACCTACAGCAAGAGGAAGCATCCAGGACCTCAAAAAAACAACTTACAGCTTCATTTAACTAAAAATAAAAGAGTTTCAACACTAAAAAATTCGCTAAGCAAGAGAAAAAATGGCCGCCGAACAAAACGAAAACGAGGCTACAGCACTCTAAACACGCAAAACACCACAAGAAACTCGCAAAATACCACAAAAGACCTACGGATATTCCTCAAAAGACGCATACCACACATTACCCACCATTTTACGCCAATGCAGAAGTGCACAACTACGCTAACGGTTTCGGCTCGCGCACGCACTCTATTACACTGCACACATTCAGCACGCTTACACAGCAGCTCCAAACCACTAATGCTGCAGCAACATCAACACAGATTGCCAGCTCTTCAACACAATGCTTCAAAATACATAAAGTATATTCATTTATTAATGTATTATATATTTCATTATTACACACCAAACAGCATTAGCTACCTTACAATTTCATTGCCGTCATTTTTGACGGGCAATTCGCTAGTATATATATAGTTGTCAGTGTGTGTTTGCGATGTAGGTCAGGCTTTGCGAGCCCGAAAGCGAGGCGAGCTGTCGACCACACGGGACATAGGCTGCAATGAGCGCAGAAGGCAGTACTTATGACCCGTATGACTTGGGACCAAAACCCGTACATGCACTGCGCATCGCAAAACTACGACTTTAACGACCGAACCACGAAACTGACATGAAAAATACAACAAATATGCCTCAAACTAACCCACACCACAGTGGGAGAGGCAGGAAAAATCGCCTAAGCGAGGAAAAAAAAATGGCTGCTGATTTAAAACGCGAAACAATGAAAACGAGGCCCAAGGATGTAAAAATAGACATAAGCGTTAACACTTAACGAAAGCCAGGAACACTTAATCCAAGCCACTAACATTTAACACAAGGCAGTAACACTCAAGCGCGAGACTTATAAACTACACAGGGGGAGAGGCTTGGAATGAGCACCAAATGCGCTCATTGCGAGCCACGCGATGAGCACCAAAGGTACTCAGAGGGCCCATAGCCTCGCATTGTGTGGCAAACAGCATTGCTAGCCTTACAATTTTACTCCCGACATTTTTGACTGGCAATTTCCTAGTAGTATATATATTTCAGATAGTAAACATACATCAACAAGGCTATGCATTATTACCATCCTTTTGAACACTTAGCTTTTATTTTGCAACAACTTTATCAACTTCCTCTCAACTGTAATTAAAATACCATATACAGTTGGAGTGTGTATATGCTTGTGTAATATATTTGTTATTATTACATGTATACATTTGAATTCACTTTTTATGAGAGAAAAAAGCATTTGTAATATATCATAGATAATATATGCCATTTATAAATGCATGAATGTTTGTTTTTTACAAGATTGTACACACTCAACTGATTTCTCTGCCCTCTCATATATTTAGCAAGATAAAGCGCTTTGTTTTAGGATATACTTATCAGGTAAACATACACTGATAACCTTTGTGACATTGCTATGAACAGTTTCCACATTGTTTAAACTGTTATACACTGCTTATAGGAGGCAAGTAAGGCTATTGCATGGGTTTCCCTGGTAGTCCAGTTGCTAGGATTCAGTGCTTTCACCACTACGACCTGGGTTCGATTCCAGTCAGGGAACCAAGAGGTCACACCCTCCTGAAGCCATGCAGGGTCTGGTCAGTACCTGGATGGAAGACCACCTAGGAATACCAGGAGCTGTATGCTGTGGCCCACTGGAGAAGGAACTGGCAACCCACTACAGTATCTCTGCCATGATCACCAAATGGATCACCATGGTGTGTTGCGGTCCATGAGGTCACAGAGAGTCGGACATGACTGTGTTACACACACGGCTATTACAATACACACCATGCAAGTGTTCCACATATTGTACATAAATACTGGTGGATGCAAACTGTCACTGACTCTGGGGAAGAAAAGTTAAGTTAAAACATTAGCTAAATTAATGCATCACATTAGAGAGCACTTTAAAATATGTCTGCTGAGGTTAGTATCATTTAAAACTATAGGTTACAGGTACTTTATCAATTGCATATTATTTAAAAATGCATTTTCCCATAGTAAACTAAGACTGAGTTTTGCCATATTGATGTCAGTCAGCTTTTCTGCTAAACTTACACACCAGGGGCCTCATTCAATTGCGATTTGGCCAATTGAATAGGGCTCCATATAAGCACAGAGCATATTTTTTTACAAAAGTTTTTAGTTAGTGAACTTTTATGCAAAAGCAAGGTCTTAACTAACTAAAAACTTCTGAATAAGGCCCTAAGGTTGTAATCTTTTGTTAATGAGACATTGATGCCTTTATTACTTCATCAGCCCTTAGGGCGCTGTGTTCATTCCTTCCCATGCAATCTCCAGAATCTGAGCTTGCTTGGACTTTTTTGTTCAGGTAGACCCGATGCCTTACCAGTAATTAAAAGCAATGATCTCTTATTAACAAGATATTTGAATCTCTGTTTGTGGGTGGATCAGAAATACTTTCTTAAAGCCGAAAATAACAAACTTCAGTGCTAGTTTACTGTAGAATAGTGTATTTTTGAGTACTTACCTATAGTTTTTATATTATACCACCTACATCCTTTTGCTATAAACTACTATCATTCTGAATTTCCCCACTGGCAGTGAAACCGTAAATGGACCTGGAGTTTTAATCTAAATTGTTTAAGCCTCCACAGAAAGCTTTTATAGCGGTGTTGTCTCCTAACATTTCTTGATCACTTTCCTAGTGTGACTCCTGTAGAGAAATGTAAAGGGATATGGAGGATTCCCTGTTTTAAATATTAAAATAATCTACTTAAATGTTTGTTTGCATGATGTCCTTGCTCTTCTGCAAATGCATGGTGCTCAGGGAATATAATTGGAGTGATTGGCTGCAAGGCCCCAAATCATTAGCTGTGCAGGATCCGGGGGAATACTTGAAGCAGCCATAACCTCTTTAAAGTAAAACTGACAACAATTGGTGACAAATGGATTAGTATTAATATTTAAACAGTTTTCCCATACCGTTTTTCAAGCTCTGACAGGGCAGGACACATTTCATAAATTCAGCAGCTCTTTATGTCCAGACTTCTATTAAAAGGACACAGGCGATGTCCGAAACATTTTTTTTTGTGGTTTTCTTGGCAAAAATACTGGAGTGGGTTGCCAGTTCCTTCTCCAGGTGACCGTGATTTATCTGACCTCTCTGCTATGACCTGCTGATCTCGGGTGACCCTACATGGTATATCTCACAGATTCTTTGAAGTACACAAGCCCCTTCACCACAACAAGGTAGTGATCCAGAAAGGGAGTCTGTTTATAGAACTGTATTATTAACTGCATAGTGAGTTTCAGATCCGCTGATATTTAACCATTTTGTTATGTTTTTTCATTTTCTAGTGAAATTAGTTGAAAATTCTGTTTGTTTGTTTTTTTGTTACTCCCTATAATAGAATGGCGGCCCTCCACCCCTTAGTTCTGTTACAAACAAAACCTCCATAGTCTTCAAATCCCACAGCTGCTGTTTAGCTCAGCCTGGAATTAGGTGGGAGGGTGGGGGGATTAATCTGGGAATTTAGGCATCCTTGTTATTTGATCTCATAATTCTCATTTCCATAAATCTTGTGCAAGTATTGGAAAAATACATTAAAGAGCCCCTGTGATGTCGTGACTCTCTACAGTGAGATAAACAACTTTTTCATGTTCTTGGTGAATCCAACTGTGTAAAATGACATTATTTTCAACCTCTGATCAGAGGTCTCTATCCCATTACCCTAAGGCAGAAGTTCTCAAACTATGGTCCATGGACCAAAACAACTGAAATTGCTGAAACTGATTAAATAACTTAAAGGCATATCAAAGTTTCATGGATTAATACATTTCTTCACTCCTTAGCAAAAAGCAGTTTATGTGTATGCAGCACATCTCATAAAACATTTTATTTCTATTAATATGTAAAAATCCCTCTGATTATGTTGACACCTCCAGGTGTATCTAAACAGGCATCTGATCCCCAAACCAATCAGCATGCAGCATCAGGGGATCAATGTTAACTCGCTATCTGTGATATGTGCTATGTGCTGCTGCTGACTACATATCCCAGGCTGCTTTGCAGGCCAAACAGGAACCCCAGAGTTAATTCAAAAGTTTCAGCTAACCTGATTGGCCAAAACAAATAGTTTTGAATTTGATGCTAATTCACCCTGTGTTTGGAGGGTTTTAACTCTAATTTACAACTGTCAGAAATTACAAGGCATATTGCTGACTTCAATGTAAGTGTTTTAAATGTTTATTTTGGGATGTTTGCATACACTACTAATTCCCTTCTCTCAGATGAATTCATTATCCAGCAAATTTATGCCTTTAATATAATTGCAGAAATAATGAGTACCAAAGTGTCTAGATACTGTACTGTTTGGCATAGTGTGGTCCACATGACCATCAGGATCCTTTGAGCGTTCCCTCAAAAACAAAATTGGGAACTACTGCCCTAGAGTATAAAACTTGTTTTTGTGTGTATTTTGTCAAAATGTTGCCTTATTTAGCACTAGTAATAGCATCATGGTAAGGTATTGGTAGGTGATTGGTGGCCTTGGTAACACAGAATGCCCTTAGAGGCTTTTTTGTCAGAGGCCATGTTTCACATGTTACTAATTAGTATTAACAAGGTAAATTTTTTGCTATCAAGGGAGGAGAGTGAACAGCAAAATGCTTTCCTCTCACTCAGCAAAATAACAGACCAATTACATTTGTTCCACTGCATATTTCCAGAAAAATAGTGTGTCCTTCAAAGAAGGATGGAGAGTCTAACACTTTAGCTATACCTCTACCATTAGTCACAGTTATAGATAGATTATTGGTTAACCTGTTTGCAGTTTGAAGGTACTGTGTAATGTGTTCAATTCAATGTAAAAATAAATTAAAATATAGTATAATCCTGTTCCAAAGTGGATCATAAGGTCCTTTCCCTCTTCACCATCGCAAAATCTGACAGCTGCAGTTCCGCCTCCGGCCGCCAGATGACGCTGCTGATGTTAGCATATAAGGCGCGCCAACAGAAGAGGCCTTGAGCTATGAGAGGCGCGTCGGAGGCTCTGGGGGGCCGAGTGCCCGCGCCGAACATACGAAGGCCTCGCTGTTGATCCGGCAGCGCCGATTTGCGCCACGTCAGAGGGGAGAATAGTTCTTTGCCTTCCCTAGAACTTGATAGTGCCCGAAATCTCACAGCGCCCTCTGGCGGATGGCACCTGTAACTTGAACTGTCAGTGCTGCTGAAGAAATGCGCAGGCAAAGAGGGATAGATCCGACCATAAATATGGTTTCTAAAAGCATTGGAAGGTAACCAGATGGTCCCCAGATCAAAAAAGGTTTAGCACACTCTGTTCCCCAATAGACCCTGATGTGGATTTGATCAAACCATGCTAGTAATGATACCAGCTGATACAAGCTATGGTGTTGGGGGAGAAGTAACAGTTTAAGGTTTAGAAAAAATAGATTTAAGAAACAGAGTATGTTGCAAGCGTATTTATCTTACTGTAAGCTATACCCTTGACACATCACAGGAGCACTTTAAAGTTCCTATAAATTGATTATATTTTTTTTACATGCTTTTGCTAATTTTATGGAGAAAAAAACGCTGTGTTTAAGATGTTCCGTGACTAAGTTGATGGTAACCCTTGGGTTTATTTATTTTTAGCCAGAGCAGTGAGGAGAAAGTACTGTTAATTGTGTAGGACAAGTAATGAAGGGGTAAATATGTTCCCAGCTTAGAGGGGCAAAGGTACAGATACATAAGTGGAGCCTGTGCTGGCTGTGAGTGTGTGAGATCGGGGTCTGAGCAGACACCTCGTGCCCCTGAGATCAGGTGCCTGGGAGCAGACAGTAAACAGTGTGTGTCAGACTGATCACGAGGGGCAATATGAGACGCTCTTAGGAGAGCGCAGTATTTATATGTGACTGCAAAGCAGAAGGGCAACCACATGTAATTACATACTTGTTGAAAAATGTTATTAATGTTTATCTAGTTTTACAGGGAATAACACACATGGTAATAAAGACATCTGATCCTTCTTGATTCCAAGGGTGGCTGTGTGTGTGTTTGCCTGATCCAAGGGTAGCTGTGTGTGTGTGTTTGCCTGATCCAAGGGTAGCTGTGTGTGTGTGTGTTTGCCGGATCCAAGGGTAGCTGTGTGTATGTTTGCCTGATCCAAGGGTAGCTGTGTGTGTGTGTTTGCCTGATCCAAGGGTAGCTGTTTGTGTGTTTGCCTGATCCAAGGGTAGCTGTTTGTGTGTTTGCCTGATCCAAGGGTATCTGTGTGTGTGTTTGCCTGATCCAAGGGTAGCTGTGTGTGTGTGTGTGTTTGCCGGATCCAAGGGTAGCTGTGTGTGTGTTTGCCGCATCCAAGGGTAGCTGTGTGTGTGTTTGCCGCATCCAAGTTTAGCTGTGTGTGTGTGTGTTTGCCGCATCCAAGTGTAGCTGTGTGCGTTTGCCGCATCCAAGTGTAGCTGTGTGCGTTTGCCGCATCCAAGGGTAGCTGTGTGCGTTTGCCGCATCCAAGGGTAGCTGTGTGCGTTTGCCGCATCCAAGGGTAGCTGTGTGCGTTTGCCGCATCCAAGGGTAGCTGTGTGCGTTTGCCGCATCCAAGGGTAGCTGTGTGCGTTTGCCGCATCCAAGGGTAGCTGTGTGCGTTTGCCGCATCCAAGGGTAGCTGTGTGCGTTTGCCGCATCCAAGGGTAGCTGTGTGCGTTTGCCGCATCCAAGGGTAGCTGTGTGTGCGTTTGCCGCATCCAAGGGTAGCTGTGTGTGCGTTTGCCGCATCCAAGGGTAGCTGTGTGTGCGTTTGCCGCATCCAAGGGTAGCTGTGTGTGCGTTTGCCGCATCCAAGGGTAGCTGTGTGTGCGTTTGCCGCATCCAAGGGTAGCTGTGTGTGCGTTTGCCGCATCCAAGGGTAGCTTGTGTGTGCGTTTGCCGCATCCAAGTTTAGCTGTGTGTGTGTGTGTGTTTGCCGCATCCAAGGGTAGCTGTGTGTGCGTTTGCCGCATCCAAGGGTAGCTGTGTGTGCGTTTGCCGCATCCAAGGGTAGCTGTGTGTGCGTTTGCCGCATCCAAGGGTAGCTGTGTGTGCGTTTGCCGCATCCAAGGGTAGCTGTGTGTGCGTTTGCCGCATCCAAGGGTAGCTGTGTGTGCGTTTGCCGCATCCAAGGGTAGCTGTGTGTGCGTTTGCCGCATCCAAGGGTAGCTGTGTGTGCGTTTGCCGCATCCAAGGGTAGCTGTGTGTGCGTTTGCCGCATCCAAGGGTAGCTGTGTGTGCGTTTGCCGCATCCAAGGGTAGCTGTGTGTGCGTTTGCCGCATCCAAGGGTAGCTGTGTGTGTGTGTGCGTTTGCCGCATCCAAGGGTAGCTGTGTGTGCGTTTGCCGCATCCAGGGGTAGCTGTGTGTGCGTTTGCCGCATCCAGGGGTAGCTGTGTGTGCGTTTGCCGCATCCAGGGGTAGCTGTGTGTGCGTTTGCCGCATCCAAGGGTAGCTGTGTGTGCGTTTGCCGCATCCAAGGGTAGCTGTGTGTGCGTTTGCCGCATCCAAGGGTAGCTGTGTGTGTGTGCGTTTGCCGCATCCAAGGGTAGCTGTGTGTGTGTGCGTTTGCCGCATCCAAGGGTAGCTGTGTGTGTGTGCGCGTTTGCCGCATCCAAGGGTAGCTGTGTGTGTGTGCGCGTTTGCCGCATCCAAGGGTAGCTGTGTGTGTGTGCGTTTGCCGCATCCAAGGGTAGCTGTGTGTGTGCGTTTGCCACATCGTGTGTTTGTTGCATCCAAGGTTAGCTGTGTGTGTGTGTGTGTGTGCGCGCGCGCGCCGGATCCAAGGGTAGCTGTGTTTGTGTTTGCCGCATCCAAGGGTAGCTGTGTGTGTGTTTGCCACATTGTGTGTTTGTTGCATCCAAGGTTAGCTGTGTGTGTGTGTGTGTGCCCGCGCCAGGTCCAAGGGTAGCTGTGTGCGCCAGGTCCAAGGGTAGCTGTGTGCGCCAGGTCCAAGGGTAGCTGTGTGCGCCAGGTCCAAGGGTAGCTGTGTGCGCCAGGTCCAAGGGTAGCTGTGTGCGCCAGGTCCAAGGGTAGCTGTGTGCGCCAGGTCCAAGGGTAGCTGTGTGCGCCAGGTCCAAGGGTAGCTGTGTGTGTGCGCGCGCCGGATCCAAGGGTAGCTGTGTGTGTGTGTGTGTGTGTGCGCGCGCCGGATCCAAGGGTAGCTGTGTGTGTGTGTGCGCGCGCCGGATCCAAGGGTAGCTGTGTGTGTGTGTGCGCGCGCCGGATCCAAGGGTAGCTGTGTGTGTGTGTGCGCGCGCCAGATCCAAGGGTAGCTGTGTGTGCGTTTGCCGCATCCAGGGGTAGCTGTGTGTGCGTTTGCCGCATCCAGGGGTAGCTGTGTGTGCGTTTGCCGCATCCAGGGGTAGCTGTGTGTGCGTTTGCCGCATCCAAGGGTAGCTGTGTGTGCGTTTGCCGCATCCAAGGGTAGCTGTGTGTGTGTGCGTTTGCCGCATCCAAGGGTAGCTGTGTGTGTGTGCGTTTGCCGCATCCAAGGGTAGCTGTGTGTGTGTGCGCGTTTGCCGCATCCAAGGGTAGCTGTGTGTGTGTGCGCGTTTGCCGCATCCAAGGGTAGCTGTGTGTGTGTGCGTTTGCCGCATCCAAGGGTAGCTGTGTGTGTGCGTTTGCCACATCGTGTGTTTGTTGCATCCAAGGTTAGCTGTGTGTGTGTGTGTGTGTGCGCGCGCGCGCCGGATCCAAGGGTAGCTGTGTTTGTGTTTGCCGCATCCAAGGGTAGCTGTGTGTGTGTTTGCCACATTGTGTGTTTGTTGCATCCAAGGTTAGCTGTGTGTGTGTGTGTGTGCCCGCGCCAGGTCCAAGGGTAGCTGTGTGCGCCAGGTCCAAGGGTAGCTGTGTGCGCCAGGTCCAAGGGTAGCTGTGTGCGCCAGGTCCAAGGGTAGCTGTGTGCGCCAGGTCCAAGGGTAGCTGTGTGCGCCAGGTCCAAGGGTAGCTGTGTGCGCCAGGTCCAAGGGTAGCTGTGTGCGCCAGGTCCAAGGGTAGCTGTGTGCGCCAGGTCCAAGGGTAGCTGTGTGTGTGCGCGCGCCGGATCCAAGGGTAGCTGTGTGTGTGTGTGTGTGTGCGCGCGCCGGATCCAAGGGTAGCTGTGTGTGTGTGTGCGCGCGCCGGATCCAAGGGTAGCTGTGTGTGTGTGTGCGCGCGCCAGATCCAAGGGTAGCTGTGTGTGTGTGTGCGCGCGCCGGATCCAAGGGTAGCTGTGTGTGTGTGTGCGCGCGCCGGATCCAAGGGTAGCTGTGTGTGTGTGTGCGCGCGCCGGATCCAAGGGTAGCTGTGTGTGTGTGTGTGCGCGCCGGATCCAAGGGTAGCTGTGTGTGTGTGTGCGCGCGCCGGATCCAAGGGTAGCTGTGTGTGTGTGTGCGCGCGCCGAATCCAAGGGTAGCTGTGTGTGTGCGCGCGCCGGATCCAAGGGTAGCTGTGTGTGTGTGTGCGCGACGTATCCAAGGGTAGCTGTGTGTGTGTGCGCGCGGTATCCAAGGGAAGCTGTGTGTCTGCGCCGCATCCAAGGTTTGCTGTGTGTGTTTGCCGGATTTAAGACACCTTTTTGACACAGAAAACCTGGGGCGCCCCAACGTTAAGCCACTGGCGGGAGAGATGTCATAGGAGAATTCGCGAAAATCATTTTACAAAGTAAAAAAATGGCCTTTAAATTGTTCACTTTTATATACAAGTATTTACTGCAGACTAACATCTTCTTTACTGCATCTGCTTCTTGCAGTTTCTGTCTAAATAGCAAGCAAGGGTGTCTTTGTAAACCAATGAGCTTTCCATTAAATCCAATATATATGTCCTGTTCAAAAAAACAATATGGCAGATCCCGCAGCATATCACTAATATAGTTTTACGTAGTGTGAAATGAACCTGCACACTACGGAAACTATATTAATAGCAATGTGCAGCGTATGGTGGTTACGCGTAGCAACAGCCGCATGTACGGCACTAGCCACACCACACGCATATTGCGGGTGAATGTGCGGCAATAGCCGCGCACAGCAAAGGAGAGGAGGAGTGGGAGAGAGACAGTGGAGGGAAAGGGTGGGAGAGACATGGGGGGGGAGCACTGAGAGAGAGACACGGGGTGAGCAGTGGGAGAGGGTGGAAGAGAGACATGGGGGGAGAGAGGAGGGGGGTAGGGGGAAGAGTGAACAAGGACGGAGGGAGAGTGGAGGAGGGAGAGAGAGGGCGCAGAGAGAGACAGAGCACATCAAATATACCGTCATTTATAACGACTTGTAAAAGTAATAATTGGAGGCTTGGTTACTTTTTTAAACATTTTAAAGTAAAAAGTTACTTATTTTCTAGTGTATTTCTTCAAAATGGGTTATTTTACATTGTTCAGATCATTCTGTAGGCTACATGTGGCGCCAGAGCGGTTTGTTAGTCACCATGTCTGTGTATGGACAAATGTCTTGCTATTTTTACTAACAGGTATTTATAAATTTGGACGTTGTTAAATAATTATTTCGAGGTGAGACATCAACTGGAAGCACAGCAGGAACCAATGAAAAAGGGAAAGGACTGTGGTTATGGGAACAATATATATATTTTTTTCTAATGTCATCTAAGAAGCTTCAAAAAAAGATCCAAACATCTCCTTTTAAATAAAATATTCTACATATATAGATAAACTGAATGTGTTTGTCTGGGTCAGTTTCCAGTGTTTGGCAGTCAGTTAGCCCTCTGTTAGGGGACCTATAAGTAGCCATTTGTTCTCAGGTGCCATTTATTGTACTGTATAACTATTTGGCAGCTGCCTGAATACTTTATATACAGCTTTTTCATAATGCAGTATGTCTTGTAACAATATATTGCAGTGGTTTTCCATCTTTCTTTCTGACATTCATGATTTATATACTGTATTTCAGTTTTATGTGAAACCAGCTATATAAAGAATTAACTTTGACTGAACACTATTGATTTATCATGTTTATGGTTTTGTGATTGAAGGAACGCTGTAGCTTTAGTAAAGCTCTACATATCTGTGAAATGGACAACAAACTGACAAACATTAGCAGCTTCTTAAGCCACACGTATAAAGTGTGTTAGAAATTCTTAATTTTAGCAGACTTTGCTGGTGTCTGGAGGCTTCCATGTTGTCTCTCTAAATCTGATTGATGGTTTGGAGCCTGTGAGGTGTGTACTTTTTTCTTTCTATTAAGCAATGCCAGGAGAAAGCTTTTTGAGATTTTATAGGTAAGTAAGTTCAGCTTTTCCTTTTTTGGCCTCTACACGCTACCTAAAAAGCAGTTGATTATTTGACAGTGCAGTTTTGCACTCTACAGGACAACAAGCATGTCTGCCTCCACACACTAAGGGCTCTATGAAATTCCAAGCCTGCAGTGGCGGGCTTGAAATTTGCTGGAGTTAGAGCGATTTAATTAGAAAAGCCCGCAAGGACATGGCCGGAATCCAAATCTGTAAACCATGCTGCAGGCACTTAGCAAATTATTCAAACCCGTAGTTATGGCTTTAGATAGAGCCAATAGTAAAAGAGACCATCGTCGTCATGTCACCAAAACATGGAGGTTACATTTCAATCACGTACGGTTTTGAAGTCTGAGGTACAATCGGACCCACATTCTATAAATGATGCAATATGAAAAAAATCAAAAAAACATAATATTCTAGTCCATGCAAGTCCTATTATATGTATTAACACATTGATTGCCAGGATCGATAGAACAGGGAAATGAAACATTAAATGAATTATTTTATAGTGCAGATTTGCGAGCTTGAGAATGTTGTGCTATTAATTGGAATACCTTTTATCGTGTTCCCTTTTATTTAAAATACAGTAGTGTGTTTATATTTGCTTTTACAGTGCTACGGACAGGAGTTTAACCAACTTGCAGGTCTTCTCTAGTACACGTAGGATTTTTGGCTAAATTTGTCATTCACAGGTGTGAAAAACAGTTGCGGGCTTGAGGACTTGTAGCAATTTAATAGCGATTTGCGATTGTAACATTTACGGGATTGAAAGATCATAGGCTTAGCTGGGTCGGAGTTAAAATTTTGACAGTCCGTAGGGATTTTCCCACCTGTGCCCGCAGATCAATTGTGGGTTGCTGTAAGATGCCAGTTTAATAGCCATAACTTTTGCCGCCTCCTTTACAGGCTTCTCTAACTGCGATTTGGCGAATTTATTAGGACTCAATGTCTGCTAAAAATAAGATTTTCCTACAAATCCATCCATGTTCCTGGCTTTCACAGATGCTAATGTTGTTACATTGCTACATACATAACGACCGTTAATTATTTTCTAAACTGTTCAGTATTCCTACCATATGCCAGGATTTACCAACGCTACTCCCAGGCCACACCAGCAGGCCTAGATTATAGTGTATCTTTCCTAAGCACTGGTGGGTCTATTAATTATGTCACGGATTAGCTACTGCAAAAGCAGAGATCCTGGCCTGTTAGTGTGCTCTGAGAAGTTAGTGTTGGAAGTCCCTTCTGCAGAGTATGATATGTTGAAGTGATATCTCCTTATCCTCTCTTTATAGCTGGGGTGTACCGCTGGTGATCACGGTGGCTGCTGTATCTCTGCAGAAGATTGGATATGATGCCTCGTATGTGTCAGTGGGCTGGTGCTGGGTCAACATAGAAGCGTCTGACAAACTGCTGTGGATGCTGCTTACTGGGAAGGTGTGGGAGATCCTGGCATATATCATCCTGCCAGTGCTGTACATCCTCATTAAGAAGCACATCGGAAGAGCGGTACGTTGGTCACCATCTGCTGGGATTTCCTTCTATATTACCTTGGTTCTAATGATACCTCCAAATATACTTCAATGGCTTAAAAAAAATGTCAACGTAAAGAGCCGCTGAGGTCTTTAAAACTGTTCTGCACCATCATGAAAAGCAGCTAAGATCAAATTGAAAATGTGTGAAAGTTGTTTCATTTAAAGCTGTATTCCATCATTTTGTAGTTAACAAATGCTGTTGTGATACTTTTTATGGAATTCAAACTGTTGATTTAACCTGACAGTAGGAGACTCTGTGCTGTAATATTAATTGAGCTTATTGGCACATTCCATAAGGTTCTGAATGGACCAAAAATGACAAGCTCTGTAAATGCTTGTATTTGTCTCCACTGCAAATATAACCTCCACAGGCTTCAGCTTTGGAAATGTGAATGTTTAAAGGGATATGAAAGTTTCATGGATTAATACATTTCTGCACTCTATAGGCAAAAAGCAGCTTATGTGATAAATTATGTTGACACCTCCAGGCGGTGTCTACACAGGCATTTGACCCCCCCCCCCCTACATTAGCATGCAGCATCAGGGGAGCAATATTAACCCACTATTTACCGACGGTTGCTTGCCCAGCCAATCCCCTTGCAGCTTACTGTCAGCAGCAATACATAGCACATATCAGTGATACACTACATATCCTAGGCTGCTTTACAGTTCAAACAGGAACCCAGAGTTAATTCAAAAGTTTCAGGTAACCTGATTGGCCAAAACAAATCATTTTAAATTTGATTCTTATTTAGTCTGGGTGTTAAGCCTAATGTTCAACTGTCAGAAACTACAAGATATTTTGCTGACTTCAATGTAAGTGTTTGAATGTTTATTTGGGGATTTTTTCATGGAATTTTTTTTTTTTGTGCATACTCTGCTAATTTTCCTCTATAAGATGCATTCATAATCCAGCATACTTACATATCTCTTTATATAACTCAAAGAAGTAAGTTTGCCTTTTTGGTTACAGCAATGGGAGTTTTAGTGCCATTTGCAGGGTGTTTGATTTCTGGTCCTCACTGAATACGCAGAGAGGTAAGCAGTAGAAGGAATCATTCGGTCACATAAAAGGTCTTATAAAATAGGTGTGATAAAATATGCATCAGTTTTACAATTCAAATTGTTTTCACTTGATTTTTATCTCTGTGTTTGATGTATTGATGCCTCTTTAATAGTACTTATAGGAGAGCTGTAAATGTAGAGGTTATATAAAAAAAAGTACTACTTATCAGAGAGGTTAGTAGATTAGTGGCACAACCTTCACATCCAAGCATGCCTGTAATAAACATATGGCCGCCCAGAGAATGATTTAACCCAAGCTTATATGTTGGTACAATGTGCACGCTAGGTGGGCCTTCTAGGTTCTTACCCACCATCAGATCTATTATATTCTACTTGTGTGTAATGCTAAACAACAAATCATATATTAACAATTGTGTAACATTTTAAGCAAAATTTACAATAGTAAAACAAGGTATATCAATAACACAAAGTATATCATTAATACAATGTAAAGTATGTTTTCTGTTGGCGCATTGACAATATCTTTAAGGGGATATTGACATTTTCTGGATTTTACTAGGTATGTAAAATAAATATTGTATGTACTTTGTTTTAGTAAGAAATGAGTATAAGCTCTGTTTTTACTGCCTACAATTAAACAAATAACCACTGTTTGGATCTGTCCTCTGCAATGTATGCAGACCCAAGCACAGATTATTTGTTTAATTTTAGGTAAAATTACTGTAGTACTGATTGCGCAGCGTCTTATATCCGTAACAATGTCTCAGCAACATGATGCTGAGATGTGGTCCTTGATAGACTCTAAACTGCACAGTGTCTGCATACGCTGCAGTGGGCATACACATAGAGGGACTATTTGTTTTATTTTAGGCAGTAAAATTTGAGCATTTAAGTACTTCTTAAAGGGCCATTTAATTCAGCAGAGTTTGGACCACATCACAGGAATCTCCTAAACGCATGTTGAACTTTTTGAAACTTTGAAATACGGGCATTTTTACTGAGATATCAAATAAGGTAAAATCTGTGTTTACATGTGTCACTGACTGCCCACTGCCAGACTCGCAACTACAACTCCATAAAGTGAGCAAAAGAAGAAAAAACAAAAGATTTAACACTTAACAAATCTATTTGTGCAGAGCATGGAATGCTGGAATCGACTAAGCAGGTCAGTTGTGGGTTAACTGGTCAGTGCAGTCCTAAGTTCAGAGAAAAAATGCTTATTAATCACTGTCCTTACTTTGAGCTCATCTATCTGTTCTTACTCATGCAGCAGTCAGTAAGCAGGATAGACTTTGCATGTGAACAGGCTTAAAACATTAGATTTTTTTAGCTGTTAATAGTGTAATTGAAAAAAATAGATAATTTTAACCTGCAATCTTGTGTTCTTTCACACCATGAAGAGCACTTACAGTGAGGTAAATGGGTAAATGGCCCTTTAATAAAACAAAGTACATACAAGTAAATAAATACATAGATATATTGCATACCTAGTAAATCAAGAAACCTTTTATAACCCTTTAAAGAGTTTCTCCAGTCTGCTAACATATTTACAGAAATGGGTTGTATTTGTGATATTTGTGTCACATTTTTACAGCAGCAATTCAATGAGACCTTAAAGCCCACTGAAATATTTCCAAATTGGCAGAATGCTGTCATCCAATCAGAAGCAGGTACTAGGTTTCTGCTGCGTCATCTGTGGTTTGTAACTGCGCAAATTCATTACAACGGAAAAAAAGCTGCCCGGGCAAAAGCCGGCTGATGTTTGTTATTTTGTTTAAATCAACCATACAAATGAGTAAAATGATAAACAAGGGTTAAAGCATCCAGATAAGTTATAATTACCAGAAATGGCAGGCACATAGTTTAAATGCACACTTTGTATTCATTGTGTGAAGGGAACCAGGGCAGGGTGTATCCGTACATACTTTGGGAGGCGACCAAATCAACAAGAACTGCTTTACGGGAAAAACAGCATATACTCCTTATGGATTCTGATAATTATGTCTAACTGGTGTATGTGAAATATAAGGGCCAAGTGTTTGTTATTCATAGATACCATTTCATTTCCATATGGTATTTCCACTAGTTAATATGATATTAATGAAGTCACAAATATGCTCTTATGCATTTTAAAGAGTAGGTTTTAAACATTTCAAATGTTTTGATTGCATTGCAAATTGTTGCAAGGGTTAAAAAAATGTTTTTTCATCCCTGCACAAATTGTATTTGGAACAAAGTTAGGAAAGCCTCTTAATTTTAATGTTTTACTGTTCAGCCACTAGAGGGAGTATCTGTTTTTTTTCAAAAAAGCGCCATGGTTTGACTGGCACAGCCTTATTAGAAATTTCAAAGCTTTGTTTCAAAAACAGTTTGTTCAGGAATTAAAATATTATTTTAAACTTCACAGCAATCATTTTTCGTAAATAAAAAAAATGTAATGTGTAAAACCTGCTCACTTAAATGCATGGTAGCTAATTTGAGTTAAACTTAGCTGGGCCAGTTACTTATTTCCTGTGTCTTGTCCCCAGCATGAGGCCCTATCTGAATACCGAGCAATACTGTCGTCAACACCCGTCCAGCAGCCCAGAACCATTGCAGATAAGAAGCTGATCTTCATCCCCATCATCTTCATCTTCCTTCGCATCTGGAGCACCATACGCTTCATCTTGACACTCTGTGATTCATCAGCAGTACATAATCCAGTTCTCGTCATCCTCCATGTAAGTGTGACCGATACCAATTACTGGGTTCGGATTCATCCATTGTTTTTTCTTTATAGGGACACTATCCGCAGCATGAAAACAATAATGGAGACACTAGAACAGTTCATATTGAAGTGTGTGTGTGTGTACTACTCAAAGGAATTGTTCAGATAGCTAAAATTTTATTTATACAGCCTCCAAAAGTAAGAATCAACAATTGCCACCGAATGATAAACCCCGCAAGTGAATCTTTACAAAAAAAATCACATGTATAAGACCATATATACAATGAAAACATGAGGGTTCATTGATCCAATATGGACGTACTGTGTTAGATTCACTCAACCTCCTATCTCTAAGGCAATACAGTAAATGCCTATAATTTCAATGAACTCTGATCTTATAATTATTTATGTACACGCTTTGAAAGTGACTCATTAGTTTATCTTTTGCATCTTCTTTTTGTAACAATAAACTTGAGGGTTTAACCACTAGGTGGTGCTATGCATCCATGGTCTTCCCATATTTACATTTAGGATGGAGATGTAATTGTTGGTACTTCCTTGGGTATTTATATATGTGATTTGTTATTTGTATTCCTTCTTTGACAAAAATCACTACGGGACACTCATTTGAACAACAAGTCCTTTGTGGAGTGCTGGCTTTCATCATGTGGAACTATGGGGCTCAACCATGAACCACTGACCTCAAATAGTGAGGCAGTAGTGGGGCGCAATTTTACGTATACATTCCATGTGCAATTGGTGATTCTTATGTGTTGTGATCAGGATTGCTGATTTAGTAGAACTTGACATAATGTTTTCATATCTTCTGACAATGATGCACTTTCATTGCAAATGGGCTTGTATAAGTTAGGAGAATGAGCAGATGATATTTAAAACAGAGAAATGTATATTTTTGTATTTAGGAAGGAGAAATAAGCATGCAATTTTATAAGCGAATAGGAACAAATAGAAAATAATTTAGGAGTACAAACTAGTGACAGCATATTATGCCAGACACCACCTACAAAGGCGAGTATAATATTATCATTCATTGCTGGTATAGAAATAAGGGAAGTAAATCTACTTCTCCCACTTTTTAATTCCTGGTACAACTTTATTTGGAACATGTATACTTCTGGATACCATTTCAAAGAAAAATATATTTTTAGAATTGGAAAAAGTACATAGAAGGTCAACAAAATTAATAAAGGGAATTAAGAGATTAAGACTACTGTAGATACTCGAATATAGCGCCACCCAAATATCATGCGAGGGTTACCAATTTGGTAGATGAAGGGGTAAAAAGTGAAAGACTTGAATATAATGTGAGGCTTAAAATTTATGGAATTGTAGAAAAAATATGTGCTCAAACCTGTTCCAAAAGCACCCCAAATTGTGCATAAATGCTTTAATAATCAATATAACAAGTAAACCGAATATTATGGTTAATGTCACGTTCATATACATATATAATATGTACTGGATGCTTGAGACCTCCACTTCTATCCCACCCGCTCCCGCCCCTGCAGGGCTCGCAACACAATGGCCACAATGCAGCACTCTGTGCACTGGCTGCAGCAGCAGGATGCACTCTAATAAAGACATGACAGCGAGGAGCCGTTTGTTCCTGCATCGGTGGGTGGGAAGACTATAAACTTCATTCAACAATAAGAACTGAAGGGAAACAGTTTACCAGAATTTAGACCAGCAGTAGCTTGAATATATCACGATCCTCTGATTATTGGTTAAAATGGGAACATAAAAAACTAATGGTATACTTTAGTATCTACAGTAATCAAACTAGATTTGTATTCTCTAGATGCCTAAGATGGGCTATGCTTACCTAACATAAATATATCCAGGATGAATATAAGGCTTTATCAGAATAATGTTCTGATATAATACTGCCATGTTATCCATGTTAAACAGTTCCCAAACCGCAAAATAAAATGATTTTAAGCAAAATTAGGTAAAGTTTTTATTGGTGTAAATGTATAAAGGAGCATCTTGACCTTATGCATGCAGAGAGATATTATTTTTCAAGTCTCCACTTTGTGTTACAAATGTAAAGTAGCAAACTGATATATTTCTTCCTTTCATCGCAGGGCATCGGAAACACCTTTCAGGGAGGTGCAAATTGTATCATGTTTGTCCTGTGTACCAATGCTATCAGGGCTCGACTTGTAAGGAGTTGGTGCTGGTGCTGCATCAGGACCTCTTATTCCAGTGACTACATAGAAAATCACGAGCCTCACAGACAAGGATCTGAATATGGCTCCACTACAGAGAGACGAGAGAGCCTGAAGTGGTCATCCCACCTGTCCAGCACCTGACCCTGCTCCGGACTCCCTGTGGGAATTAAGGGTGTCTTCCTGTTTGACTTCAATTTTGCACAGGTGGATGTTAACGGTCTCCTGCTACAATGGCTTGACATTTTTTTTTGTAGGCTTCATATGTAAGCAGGTTAGTTTTTTGTGACGATGGCCTCAACAGGCACAACAGAGAACGACAACGTCTTAAGATCTTTCTTGGAAGCCATAAGAAATTTAAATACTTTATTTAAAAAAAAGTGCTGTGACCTGTTATTTGACAGTCTGGGTGTCTCTGCAATGGTTTCTAGCTATTTTCTTGCTGAAAAGAGTTTGAGTTTACAACATCTGGTGGACCCAGTATCTTTGCTGGATTATTGAATGACTGACAACTTGCACTTTGAACGCATAATTTCCATGAACTTTGTCACAAGTGGCCTTTCTGACCTTGAGTCCTATTTCCAGTGTCCTCCACTTACTCAGTCCCCATGGAGTGGCTGTTACAAGATATAGTCTCATGTTGGTGCTTCTTTTGATGGTTGTGCAGTTTATTTCTTTCAGTGTACTCGGATGCACTGAAGTGATTCATGTCCTTTACTTCCTGCTGTTTATCACATGCCCGCTGCCAGCTTGTCTGAGCAGTGTATAAGTCTCTGCTAACAACTGTGCCTCCAGTTCTGAATTTAGACGGGCTCAGAAATGCCGGTTATTAATGTATGTAATAGCAAATACTTTAGCAATTCATTATTTAAAACAAATGCATTTTCTTACAGTAAACATACATTCAAATTTGCACTTATCTGTTAATTGTCCTTTCTGATCCACCTACTAAGTACAGATTGATATGTCTTCCACTTTGGTTGACTATATTTACGAACTGCCCCATTGCATCCTACAGCTGATGTTTATTTTGAAACTAGAAAGATTGAACATGCTCAAATCCATAAGTGGAACTAGGGTCATTAATCTAATTACTACTTGGTGCCCGCACATGCTCCATCTTTTCAGCTGTTAGAAAACAATATTAAGCAATTATAAACTTGAATCACCACATTAGAAAAATAGATCACCTAGTGGGTGGATCACACAAACTGATTGAGTATTTTTACTGTAAAAACACATTTTATAATAACATTCAGCATGATATCATATGATGTAATGTTTGGAACCTTCATTTTGCCCCTATACAGAACAACAAAAGATACATATTTATACTATGCAGTGGTGAAGATTTTTAGAAAATACCAAATAAATATTTTTAATTTCCCTAACTATAATATACAATTATGCTGTTCAGGGAGATGCCATTAGCATAATTGTTTATCTACTTCGGGACTTATTATGATGATAAGCTTCTAATTTATTTGTGATATATTTTTGCAGTCCAGAGTACAGGCCCTTTAAGTATTGCTGTAAGGGACACAACAGAGGTTCCATAAATAGTATATTGTCAAACTATATATAACAACAAGTAATTTATCCATAGAATTTAGATACAATACATTTTCTTACAAAACATGCAGTAAGCATACAATGAAACTTGTCAATTCATTTTTTCTAATCCACCAAGAATAGACTGATATCTCTTTCTAATGGTTCATTATTGCCAAAAATTGCTGATCGCAACCTTGGTCTCTGGGTGTAATGTTTTTAGTATAAAGCCATATGAAACGGAAAAGACTGTGCATGCTCTGACCCTGGGAGTGACTAGGCTGATTACAGTAATTACCAGTCAGAGCGTTGTCACTTTTATCATCATATGGGTTTACACCAAATAATACATTCAGAGCCCCAGGGTACAATTAGCAGTTATTGGCAATAATCCCCACTTTAGAGACACCAGTCCATACTTGGTAATTAGATCAAGTAATAATTGCAATCTTCAATGTGAGTTTACTGTAAGAAAAATGCATTTTAAGAATACATTATTGCCTATAATTTTATATTATATAGGTGTAACATCCACTGTGACCATTTGAAGTATTATTTAATGCGGTTTTCAAGAACCAATCATGATATTTTGAGGTTATGTAAGCATCATATATTTAAAGTATACTTTTTTTTTAAGGACTACACTTGAAAATAGACAAAGTGTTTTCAGAATGTAAAAAAATCTAACTTATATATATATATATATATATATATATATATATATATATATATATATATATATATGTGTGTGTGTGTATATATATATATATATATATATATATATATATATATATATGTGTATATGTAATTTTACTGCTCTGGAACCTGTCATTTTGGTTTCTGCTGATCAACTTCCTAAGGTGGACGGGGAGTCTAAATGTAGATGATACTTCTGTCTGCACAGTGGAATGTGGCTGGTGAAATTTCCAGTGCTTTCAGCATGATTAATGGAAAGCTCATTAGTTTAATCATATGTATTCTCCTAAAAAAGTAGCAGAAAATATCCCTGGAGGAAAATGGAAGACAACTATAAAGAATAACTGCATATAAAATTTAAAAATGTAAAGGCTGTATTTATACTTTCTAAAAACATCATGCCTGTTCTCTTTTCATACATGTGTAATGTTTCTTTATATGTGTATTCTGTTTAATGGACATATAACATGCATTATAAGACCATGTTTTAACAATCCTATAATAATTATGGGTTGCACACCTCTCATGACCTGATTATCTCCCTAATTGTTTCCTTTTGCATATGGCTTCTGTGGTCTGGATGGGAGTCTGGTTGTTACTAGATATGCATATGGCTTCTGAGGTGCTAAAGGAGGCCATTATTCCAGGCATCAATTTATTAATAACAGGCCAGGGTGGTAGGAATGTCTTGACTTGAGTGACAGCCTAATTTGTAGGATATTCAAAGCTGTTTTTGTTTTACTAAATTGCATTTCTTTAATAACTTACAATTTCAAATCTTTATATTTTTTGGGTGCTTTACTGCCTTATCACAATTGGGGCCTCAGGTATGACTCTTTACTCAATTTTCAGATATAAATCTCATATAATGAGTAAACATGTTCTTTTAAGTGAATAATCGATCATTTAGAAGCTGATTGTTCTAACTTGAAATACATGAAATAGAAGAGAGAATCTGTTCTTCAAAGTAAATCAGTGGTGGGTAGTCACGGTGGTACCTAGAGCCGGTTATATATATGCATGGAAGTAATTATGTGGTGATGGTACAGACTGTAAGCATCTTGTACAAGGAGGTGTCAAGAATTTGGGGTAAAAGCCTACGACTGAAGCATTATACATGGTAATAAAGTGCCTTATGTGAACAATCTTTGACACACAAAAAATATTAAAGCAAATTGATTTATAAATGAGCTGGTGCTGTGTTTTTTGTTCAGTAAATCACAGGGTTAGTTGAGTTGCTTAGATTTAGCCAACGTGTATGTATGTATTTATGTATGTATGTGTGTGTGTGTTGCATCACAGGATGCATCTTGCCTGCCCATCACATACGCACATGATATTTATTATACAACACACTTTGTGCTGGCTGCATGGCCGTCATTACTACTAATAAATGGTGTAGTAACTTGCACATACCTAGGCGGCAACCAGATAACTCCCGGTCATCTAAATATAGAGATCCAGTTAATAATTACTGGCAACAATCTCCTGTTAAAAAGTGATATCAATCCATTCTTCATACATGGACCAGAAAGACAAAGATAAACTTCAATGCCAGTTTACTTGCATAACGTTCTTTAACATTCAATTGATAAAACACTGTCGTTTAAAAAAAAATACCAAACACCTCCATTGTGTCCCTGGAATGGGAATCGTGTGCCCAATAAAGATTTATGTAACAGGATATAAAATCTATATAGTAATCCGCTCTTTTAAATAATTGTTTACATGTACAGTGGAACCTCTATATTCATCATTAATCAGTTCCTGAAGGATGGATGGGGTGAATCTGAATAATTAATCAGAATACAGAATCAATCCATAGGAATTAACTAAAAATTGAATTATTATTATTATTTATTATTAACTTTTTTTTGTAATGTGACGACATATTCCTTTAGCGCTGAACATGGTAGATACAATAAAAAACTTAACAAATTAAGAAAGAATGGAGGACCCAATTATTGAGTTTAAAGTCAGGCATACAAAGTGCTTTCTCTAAAGCACCTAATAAGACTGAAAACTCGCAGTCTAAAAGGTATGGGTGAGCTATAGAAAGCTGAGGTACAATATATTGTGCATATTAAGGCTGAATATGATACACTTCTTTAAATAGATGAGGTTTTGAAGGATTTGAGCGAGGCAAGGAGTTTCAGAGAATTGGGGCAGCACGAGAAGAAGAGTCGGGAGTGAGAGGCGGTGATAAGGGAGGAGGAAAGAAGAAAGTGATTAGCAGAGCAAAGAGGACATTTTGGAGAGTATTTAGAAAGATATAAGAGGGTGCATTATTATTGAGGGTTTTATATGTTAGGGCCAGGAGTTTAAATTTTAACTTGAGGCTATGGGAAGCCAGTGTAGTGACTGACAGAGAGGATCTGCAGACATTGATGGATGAGTATGGTAGATGAGTTTCACTGTGGTATTCATTATTGACTAAAGAGGAGAGAGACGGGTGATGCTGAGGCCAGCAAGAAGTGAGTTGCAGTAGCAGAGGTGAGATAGGATGAGAGTGTGTATTAGAATTTTGGTTGTGTCTTGTGAGCGAAAGTTATGTATTTTGGAAATGTTTTTAGGTGAAAATGACAAGATTTAGTGATAGATTGTATGTGAGGAATGAAAGAGAGGGCAGGATCCAGTAGAACCCCAAGACAACGACTAAATTGGATATAAGTAATCCGAAGTAGCGTTGTTTGGCAAGATTATGGGCATTGAGATAGGAGTGTAGAATGAAGAATAATCCATTCCTAACCCTGAATCTAAAACATAAATAAGTACAAATGTAACCAAATCCTTACCTTTACTGAGGGGCGATGATGTCAGAAGAGGAGCAAAGGTATTATGTTTAGAAGAGGAGTCACCTTCCAATAAAACATCAGGTAACTCCAATTCTGGTGATTTAATTACCTTTTTTCTGTCCCTTTCCCGACGATTCACCAGCACTCGATTTCGCAAAGAACTTGTCCAATGTTGACTGTTTAAAATTCTGTGACTAAAATTGGATTTTTGGATGAATATAGGAACATGTTTTGGCTATAAATATGACTAATATTGGAATGAATTAATATAGGGCCTGATGAATATAGAGGTTTCATTGTAGTTGCCAAACACAAATACTTCTATAATTCTGTGTAGTTTTTTTAGCAAAATGACAAATTGAACAATAAAGGAGTACAGAGGGAAGAGTCTGTTTCATTAGCCATTTTTTGCACACTGTGAATGGGGCTAAAAACAGACCTTATGCAGGGTAGAAAAATGAGCCCCTACTCTTTATTTGTACTATTTCTATGGTGATATTTTGTTAAAAGCTTTGTGGCTAATGGTTGACTCTAAACCTATTTTGCCTCTCTAAGCTGTCAATCCTGAATTTCCATCTGAATAATTAATGTAATAATGAATGACTAAATATCACATACTTTACTTGCCATATTGTCAGATCAGACTAACTTATGCAAATACATATACATACATATTTTTATCTTTAAATAATGAGATCATTAACATACGTTTAGTTACAAAACAGTCTGATGTTTTTGTTCTTAATTAAAATATTAACATGGATAAGTTAATGTTAATTAAAAAGGGAATTCAGGGTTATCATGGATAATTAGAGAGGCGGTATTGATCCAGGGAGAAGTCCGGTCGCCGGTGTCTGGAATCGGGAGGGAATTGATTTTTATTCTTTTTATATATATATATATATTTTTTTTTATACAACTATTTAATTAATAGTTAATCCGCATATTGCAGATCAGAGGAGATCTTAAAAGGTTGAACTTGATGGACTGAAAGTCTTTTTTCAACCTTAAACACTATGGCCCTCATTCAATTGCAATTTGGCCAATTGAATAGGGCCCTAAATAAGAACATAACATATATTTTTTAAAGAAGTTTTTAGTTAGCAAGCATCTATCCAAAAGAAAGGTTTTTACTAACTAAAAACATCTTTAATAAAAATACGCTATGTGCTTCTTTAGGGCCCTATTCAATTGGCCACATCGCAATTGAATGAGGCCCTATGTAACTATGTAACATTATGTGGGCCTTCTCTATGCTGTGGTACAAATGCCCCGATAATCATTGAACTCTTTGTTTCATGATTAAGGTAAGTCTTTTATATATTTATTTTATATACAAATGAAAGGAGCGATCTAAAGTTTATAAAATCTGACTTGTTACCCTCTGTCTCGGATCTCATTCTACAAACTGTTATATGGCTTTCCAAGACTTGTCACTGATGGCGACTTGTGATTTGTGAAGTGTTACAAACTAACATTAGCAGCTATATGACCATGATCATAGCGTAATTACTAGCGAAAAACTTACATTTAGTAGACAGTTTCATGGAAGCTTCAATGTTGCATGGCTAGTCAGCCAGCAGACTTGTGGGAATGTTTCTTCTACTGGGACTGGCTCATCTGATCAGTCCTATTGTCAGGTGGCAGTCTCTCAATAGAGATGTTTCTTGAATTCAAAATGTACCCCTAGGTATCTAATCCTGTTAGGAACAAAATAAAACATTTGCTAGCATCAAAGCATAATTTCAAAGGTGCATGGTTCTTAATCTTTTTTTTTTTTCTCACGCTTTTAACATCAGGTTTTATACATTACAAAGCAGGTTTTTTTCCCCCAAGTAAAAAACTTAATTGAAAAGAACAGGAAATGCACAGATCAAGCATATGTCTGCAGGTTTCATTGGCAGGTAAGAATGAGACATACACTTATATCACTGCTCATTGGCTGACAGGGGCAAGCCCTCAGATTAGTTGAACATTTGAATCCATTCTTTTCTGCTTTGATAGGAGAAATTAACACATTATTAAATACCCTTTCAGATGCAACAAAGAAAACACGCTTATAATGTCTCTTTTATATAACCGATAGATAAAAGGAAAGTATGTAATTTAACTTTCTTATAATATTGAGTCCTATTATCAAGTCGAATTCCTGACAAGCTTACACTATAAATATAACACTTCCTTGGGGGCACGTCCTTTGCACGCAGCTGAAATGCGCGCCATCATCCGGGCGTATCCATTGGCGGTGTCTTGTATAATGGGGGGCACCAGACAGGGGCAGATCACACAGCACCAGGCTGGAGCACTGAGCGTCATCAGAGCCCAGTTCTCTGGTCCCTGATGACGGCGCGCTATTCAGCTGCGCGCAAAGGCCGGGGTGTCCACTTCCTTGGTCCTTTAAGGGTGTATGGAACAATATTGTAATTTAACTAAATATTCTATACCTTTTAATCATTTCTTTTCATATAAAAATCAAATGTAACATTTAAAACTCTCTAAAATAAGTTCCTTTAGTATGGAAAATACTTGTAGAATGTAGCACCAGTGTTTCTTACTATAAACCATCTACTTGGTGTGGATCCTCAAGGAGTTACAGAGAGCTATGATTATAGCCCGTAAATAATTATGTGGTGATGGTTAGTACAGTACGTGTCTTTTATAAATTGCTGGTAAAGCGATGGAGCAGACGTTCCAAATATAATTTAAAACTAACAAGTATTTTACAAATGAAATGTTGCTTAGAAATTTGAAATAGATTATATGTGGGTGGATCAGAAAGACTGACCGCACTAAATGGCACAATTCTAGATTAGGTTACTGTAGGAAAATACAAACTGTATAACATTCAAGCAATAAAGCTGCTGTAGTGTTTTATGTTGATGAGTTTTGTTCCTGATAGCTATCACTACCATATCTTGCGTCACATGGTGCCTGAACATCACATATTCACCTGATATTTCATAACACACTTGCTGCCGGCTGCATGGCTGTCATTACAACTAATGAATGGATTAGTCATTTACACTCCCAGCCAAATAATACAGAGACTCTCTCGGCTCTCATCATAAGGAAGATTCACTTGTCATAGTTGGCACCTTTTTTGAAGACATATTTACAAGCAAATATTTATCACGAATAGTCTAGGTATATACCTTGTATTGATCTAAATTACACAGACATTGGGCAATAGAGAAGCACTTGCATCACTCCATGAATATCAATGAGTTCTAGAGAGGCATAAAAGCCTGTTGCTTAATTTATACAGTCATAGAATGATAACATAAAAAAGGATCTTGTGTTATTAGTAATTATTATTACCGTTTTTGTAACACACCAACATAGGGCCATATTAGCTGCTCGTAAATGCCTCAAACTCATACATTTGGCTGCAGGTGTTTTTTTAAATAAATGTTTAGATGTATTCTATTGATTCTAGCTCGTAAATTCCATCCGCACGGCTAAACTCATAAACCCTGCCTTCTAAAGTAGGATTTCAGGGTTGTGATCATATGATCTGACAATATTTAAGTAAGCCCGTAATTTACTTCTTAGACACAGCCAATAGTAAATAAGACCATCATAATAACTTCAGCAAAACATGGAAGTTACACGTAATCTGCAATCTGAGGCTACAATTTAATGAGAGACAATACTTTTTAAACACTCACAATACATCATAGACACAGCCAATAGAAAATGAAATATACAATATTAAACACATGGCAAAAAAGTAGAGGGGCCTGTCTTTGATTTTAAAATCTTACCTACATGGTGCTTTTTTCAAGGCATCTAATAGGATTGAAAACGTAGAATCTTAAGGGACAAATAAAACAAAAGGTGAAGTAATTAAAAGGAAAAAAAAACTTGTCATGGCAAAAAATTGAAAAGTGAGTAGAGGTTAATTAGTGATTTAAGTTTCAGAAGATATATATTTATTAAGCAAATTAATAACTGTACACAGAGCTTTTAATAACAACTTGGATCCAAAGGCACAAAGTAAAATGGGAGTAGTCTTAAGGTCTTAAGGCTGTGGAGTCCTAAACCTAAAAGCTCAGCTTGTTGTTTTGATAGGTCTAGATCTCATACAAGATCAGATCAGGCCCACTTAAATCTTCAGTATTGTGTGTAGGGTCAGGAACTATTTCATGTACTGTGTGTGTCTCAAAATCTCTTTGAAGATTAATCCTTATTATTCCAGTTTTCTGAAGGCTTATGTAAGGGTAGACATTGTCCATGAGGAACTGACCATTTTCGATTTTAAGGCCCATTATTTTGTGTGCATATAGTGAATCGTGTGTTTTAAGGTGCAACTATTCCATTAAACTAATAAAAATATTCTCCTTCTTGGGTTTGACCTCAAATCCTACCTAGACATTCTGGCTCCAACGCTCACAGCATCTTATCAACCCTGATGTACCCAGATCCTGACCAGAGGTACCTGATAGCTGGGCCATAGACTCCTTGGGGAAATAGTCGTATGCCAGGTCCTCGTAGCCAGGTCTAGCCCACATGAGGAATGAATTTAAAGGGGCAGAAGGTGCAAAACTTGTGTTTGTGTAAGGAAGTGGCCCACTGCTGATTGGGGCAAAATCTGTACAAAATGATATACGGAAAAAATAAAGTTTATGCTCTGTTTGGGACACATATGCATGGTGTGTTTAATTTAGAGGGAAGGCAGTTATTATTTTTCTTAATCAGAAATTCATTTCTGCAACTTGTCCTGGAACTTGATAACATTGCCTGAAAATCTGTAACTTGTCCTAGAATTCGACTAAGCTGTCCTGTGTGTGGGGATACAGAACCTATACCAACCGGGGTTAGGATTGAAGTCTCAAGCCCAATGAAAAGTGTGTTGTGACACATCTGTTTTGGTCAACGAAAAATAGCAATCATCTAAATGACTGGTTGGCTCATGCAAAACCATAGAAATTGCAAAGGGCATACATAGGGCATACATTTTTCTTATCTTTTACCCAATCCGTTAGGCTTACATAGCCTGTAATTCAGCACCTATTAGAAGACCATTTTTTTGTCCTGACCATAACATGACAATCAAAATACAAATAGTAGGTTTGCTTCAAATTCTTTGTTAAAGACATTTTATAATATACAGTCTCCACATATATAGCAAACCTTATCTGGTAACTACTACACGGGTGACACTATTATTTTTCTCTTTTAGCACAGAAGTTTACTGTGAAACTAAAAGCACATGTTTCCACAACAGCACAAGCAACAAAAGTGTGGTTAGGTGATGTGTTTCCTCCAACTTCATGTTAGGAAGAATTAAGCAGTGTTGCTACAACAAAAGCAATGAAAGTGTCCCTAGAGAAGTGAACAATTTCTTATTATTGAACTAAAAATGACAAATGGCCTATAACATAAAAAAAGTGGCCCAGATCTGACATCGGCACCCACAAAATAATAAAACAAACAGCTGATATATAAACCTTACATACTGAATTAATCACTAATTAACACATACTGTGTACTCTTCATAATATGTGACTGTGTTTTCATATTCTATTTATTGTAGCAGTTATACATGGAACATATATTGTATACAATACCATATCACATGAAAAGAGTGATTTAAAGTTACAAGATCTACAAACAATAAAAATTAGGTATGAATAGGGAAATTGAGTATGAAAAGGAAAATTGTCTAAAAACTGAAACAGTCGAGAATGTGTAAAAGTCGTTCCTTTTGTGAATAAATCCCTGGCATTTGTGCAGACCAGCTGCTCTGATTGACTCCCAAAATAGTGAAAAATATATATTTATGAATAGTTGTGTTTTTAATCAATAAATTATAGGAGTTACCGATGAGTATTGCACTGGATACTGGTAGCCAACATGTCTGTGATATCACTTGGCACTACCTACTGGCTCAGCTTCCATCACTTATTCGCATTATAATAAATAGCACACCTGCTGCTGGCTGCATGACCATCATTACTGTTAATAAAGGGTTTCGTCAGAGCAATCCTCCTTTTGCACCCTAACATTAAAAGGAGTTTGGCATCTGAGGTTGACATGCCAGCGGCTCCAAGGAAACCAGAAAACACCCTGAACAACTGAATGATTTATCACATTAATAAGCAAAAGTAACGTTTAAAAAATAGAAAAAGTATTAAAAAAAAAGTGTATTATTCATATATATTGCTTCACCATGATATTACTAAAATATGTAACCAATGAATGCTCAACTGGGCTTTACACATAGATTTACTCATTGGACATTTTCAAATACCTGATTTTAACCGGTTTGTTTCCATTGATTCTGTTTAAATTATGAACTGCTCAGAGTATGTTAGCCATTTATGTCCATGTATACTGCACACATTATTGAACCCCAAGAACATCAGTGAAAAAAGTGGCCCACCTGCACTATTTTATTACAATCTCTCGGTTTTTATTATTGGATAGGAATTGCTCTTAAAATACAGCTTTTCTCTATTTAGTTAAAGGTACAGTGGGTCCCATATTTCTATTATGCTCTTTATAGGAACTACATTTGAATGCATACATCCAATGTATCTTTTTTTCAGAGGGACAGTCCCCTGTCCCTCTTAAACTCCCAAATGTCCCTCTTTTGAATGGGACACATTGAAGAGGAAATCCCTGTTTTCAAGTCCTGATCAAGTCTAGGAATTTTTGGAGGTATGAATTAATGGACAAATATTGTAGACCATAAAAAATCCAGCTTTTAAAAATTGGATGGAAGAGCATGTAGGGTGTGGATGCAGGATGTGGAAATTAGCTGTAGATAGAGAGATGAGGGGTTAAAATAGGGAGGGTTATGGTGGTAGAGAAGGAGGTCAGAGGGGTAGATAGAGAGTGGGGAGTAGGTAGAGAGTAGGTATGATGGTAGAAAAAACAAAGTGTATTAAAAAAGTGAGAGATTTTTACATTAATTAATTTCTTATCCCCTATACCCAGCCTCTTCTGTTCAACATGTTGCCTCTCTGCCCAGGAGATGTGAACCACAGACCAGTAGTGTCTCAGTGGTCAGGAAGTGATAGGAGCTGGAGAGAGTAGGAAGCAAAGGAAGAAAGGGTGTATTGAGAGAAAAAAGAAGATATAATCACATCCCACAAGGAGATATATGTGGGATCCTGGGGTGGGTGGAATCAGATTAAAAAATGTCCAGCTTTTTTAGAGAAAAGGACATGGAAGGTAGATGTGGAAAGAAGAGGAGAGAAAGACACAGTGGGGGAAATGGGTGGGGGAAAGTGCGGATCTACAAGTTATGTAATGTACCAAGGCCCTGGAGAGGGCCCAGTGCTGTGTAATTATTTTTTTTCCATTTAATTATTTTTTTGTAGTGTAGGAGCCCCCCATCCCAAACCACCAAGCCTCCTCCTCCCCCATGGCCCCCCGTGGAACTTCTTGGCCACATACTCCCCTGGATGGAAATTGGTCCATATCTGTCTAAAAAAAGAACATTTCTACAGAAGCTTCAAAAGCTGGCAGTGTGGAGCAGTACAGCATACTGGGAATGTGCATCAGGGAAAAGGTGAGAGAGAGCAAGGTCTGGGTAACAGCAAAGTGGGGAGCTAGGAATGGGTGCTCTGTGAGATAGGTGCTGAGAGGGGTTGGGTGTTGTGTGGGGATGGATGCTGATAGGGGGTGGCTGCTGACAAGAACTGGATGCTATGTAGGGGTGGATGCTAAATCGGGTGGGTGCTGTGTGGGGGTGGTTATTGAGAAGGCTGGGTGCGATGTAGAGACAGCATATGTATATCAATAATTTCAATGCAAGATCATTTATAAATCTGTAGATGTAATGTTAATCAATAAATCACAGAAGGAGTAAAGAAATGAGTATATTGTTTGCTAGCCATAGCCATTATAGGATCCAGGTTGCCTGCACAGTTTCCATCTCCTATTCACGTGATATTACACAATACATTTGCTGCTGGCTGCATGGCCATCATTACTACTAATAAATATATGGCACACTAACATTACAAGAAGTTTGGTATCTGAGAGTGATTACAGCATGATAGGAGTTCAAAGGAGGCAACCAGAATACTCCCAGCCAACTATTAATAGACAGTCCCTGCGTCACTCAGTTGAAAAGCTGCCATGTTAGGAAGCGCCTAAAAAAGATCTTTAGAAGTAACCATTAAATTAACAGTTTGTGAGAATATTAAAAGAAGATATTAAGGGAGATAAATGCTTCTTCAAAATACAAAAAAACAAACGTGTACATTGAAAACAGATATTAATTAGAAATGAGTCCACTGCAGATATTTCAATAATGCTTTCTAGTAGACACACATACAAAATTATCTTACTTTTTTCTTTTTAATTGGATATCCTTAGGAATTATATCTGCTATGTATTCTTCACCTTTAGAACGCAAGTGAAGGCATTGCCTATGTCTACTTTTCCACTGTCTTGTGGGCTACTACTACTGTCTGTCTTCCTAGGCAATGCTAGAACCTAATTGATTACAAGAAGGCGTGTCAAAAGGGCATTAGGAGAAAATATGGGATTTGACTTCCACTTAAGAGGAATTTACAAGTGTCAGCTATTTTACTGCATGCCATTTGAGAGTTTTTTGTTAATTATTTTAATAATGTTTCTTTTTTAGATAATTAAATTTAAAAAAAGTTTTAAGTGGGCTTGTTCTTTAGTGTGACTTAAATGATCACTGTAATGCATTTAAAAGTAAAGTGCATATTTCAGTTTTTTGGGCAAAGACTATTAAAACCAGTACGTAGTTTAAAATAAATAAAAGTTAAAAAAAGTTCTATTTTTCTGCTTAGCAGAGTTGATTTTTTCCACCTCCCTGGCTGAGGCCAGTTCTGCGTTGGGACCATTATGGAGCTTGTAAGAAGGCTGGATGTATAAAACCAATGATTAAATGGTAGGAACCTACAGGTGAAGAATACATAACAGATATAATTCTCAAGGATATCCAATTAAAAAGAAAAAAACAATATGTTGTTCAGTCTAGCAGCTAAGTGAATCAAGAGTCCCATATACTTTTTAATCCTCTTGTGTATATCACCAACAATTTAAATAACATCTATAAACACCATTCATGCATTACATGTAATAAATAAGTGAAAACTAAATAAAAATAGTGCTTCATTGGCAAATACCCCCCCCCCCCCCCCCCCCATCATCAGATGTTACCCTTATATATGAATGATTGTAGATATACATATAGATGGATTCTTCATCTGTTACTTTTTTTAATATTACATGTAATTTTGTATTTCATGTAATTTTGTATCTAGTATAATTTTGAGAATAAAAGATTTCCATAGAGGGGCCACTCACATGAATAAGTGCTTCACAGAGCACTACAAATACAGCATGAATTAAAGGTACATTCTAACTGGACCCTCGGCCATATTAAGAAAATGGCAGCTCCACATGATTTGTGCATTCAATTACTCCCATCTCCTGACCTCTCACCCGTGGTATCTCAGGAAGCGCTTTGTTTGTATTAAATAGCACTCCACTGGTTTGCTGGCTTCCTGTGTTTTCATTAAAACCACATATTCAAAGAAGAAGTATTATATTTTATTTTGTTTAACCAGCCAATCAAACAAACATGAGATTGTATGTGATCCTTTAATGTCATTACAAATATACTTCTTCTGAATGCTGTCCTCAGACAAATGGATATAAAATCGAGTGCTCATTTTTTACATACTTTGCCTAAATACTTACTTTCTGAAAGTAAATCATTGATGAGATACCCTCACAATAAATATTGAATAAGTATACCAATTAAAACAGTGAAAAACACCGATAGTTAATAATTAATATGGGAGAAAAAAAAATGGCAGACGAAAAACGTAAAAATTCCTGAAACTGAATGAAAACGAGTCTGAGCAAAGCCAGGCACACAGGACTTAGAAAATACACGCCGGCAAAGACACTAATGTCAGTCAGCGCCCCCACGCAAACTGCAGAGACACAGAAGAGAAACACACAGGGAAGGGACAGGGAGAGATGCTGCAAAGAGACACATGGCAAGTTGCAAGCAGAAAACTTGCTGGTTAATGAACCCTGCAATGATCAACACGTACAGTAAGCGGGAGAAAAGGCTCGCAATTATCGCGGAAGGTGCTCAGAGAAGCAAAAGCCTCAGCATTGCCTGGCTTACAATTTTATTCCCGTAATTTTTTGACAGGCAATTCGCTAGTGAAGGGTTATCATTCCTAAAATGTAGAGTATTTAAACGGACACAGCAAATGTCCCAGATATTGTGGTGATTAAATAGCTCTCACAGTAGGGGCAAAAGCAGTAAGAGTATGCCCAGCTGCTATAAATAACACTTGTAGACCTCTGTGATTACTCTGATTTATCCGAATGAACAAGAACTTGCTATTTATCATTACCATGGTGAAAATTATTTCATCACTAGATAAAGGTAGCAGCAGAGATGGATTATGTTTTATGCTTTAAATCCTCTACCTTCAAGCTTAGTTATCAAACACTTCCACCCAAAACAATTAGCAGCAACAGTTAAATGTATTGATATTTGTACTTTTCATTTTCACAATAACTAGGACCTTTGCTATAACTCTTCAACTAAGAAACAAAATGATAAGTCTGAATAATTCTTATAAATTATTATACTGATGATCCACCATTGAAAAAGGAGTTTTTCTTTTGTCTTTGGTGCTTTGATCAAATATTAGCATTTCTTGAGGAGCTTTTCATTTATACTTTGATCTATATTTATATTAGGTCACAATCTCTCCAATTACATTGTTAATTTATGGAACATTTTATGAAGATAGAAATTCCCACACAATTTAGTGACTAGACTAAGATGAATTGCTTAGAAGTAGATATAACTCATTGCACTATTTAGAAACCTCAATTTCCATGAATATCGCTATGGGATGTGTTCCTCTCTCTTGGATGATGCCTGAGAGAACATTGCCTATAAGCTGAATCCAGCTTATGATGACAGCTCTGATAGGGGAGAAGCCTATAATAAAATACGGTGGTACCTGCTTCTCTTTCTTTCAAAAAGCAGCCTAGTCTGGTCTTCCCCAAGGGAATAACTTCCCTTGGACAACAAAAGATGAGCATTACAACCCTGGGCTTTGTTGATTCCAACCCCAGGCTACCCCTTTGGTAACCATGATTTCCCCTGTTTGGACAGGCTAGGGTCTGGATACCCTCTTCCCCAGTGAATACCCTTGTGTCTGTATGTTTTGGACATTGTGTGGCTAACCCGTTAAATATTTGTATATCTAGTTTTTTAATTCAATACTGTGATCCAGTTGGGAATTCAGAATTAATTTAGGTTAGCTGTCTCGCTAGCTTAATTCACATTAACTTTTGTTACTCTGCACCGATACTAATTGAATTATCAATAACTTTTGGTTCTTCTTGTGTTCTTTAATAAATTGTTTTATCTCTTTTGAAGGTATACAAACATGTCTGCTGTATTTTTGAGGGATGAGTTTTGCTCTAGTCCAGTTACCAAGGAATCTTGCATCAATATTCCAGAACTGCATTCTTGCTCTTCACAAATCTTGAAGCAAGCGTGCTTCCATGAGAATCCCCAGCACTGATGTACAGAAACCCGCAGAGATGACCGAACCAGTGGGATCCATTCATTGACCAGTTCAGCTGGTGCATCCACATGACATGCCAACTTCTGCGCCCATCAAACTGTATGCCACAAAATAGAAGACATACAAGCTCTCAACTAACTTCAGTTAGTCTACTCCTATATGACTCAAGGATAGCCAGAAGTATTACAGACATTTCATTCAAGATTTCTCCAAGGTTATCATATCCATGGCTATGACTAAGAAGGGAGCTGACACTTAGCATTGGTCACTACAGACACAGAACACATATCTAAAACTCCAAAAAGCCTTCTCCTCAGTACCCATTATGAATTATCCTCATTCAATTAAAGCAATAATAATAGAGGTTTAAACATCTGAAATCAAAGTCAGAGTTCAGTACCTGTGCAGTATTCTCCTGTAAAGTCTCCCCAGCATAGATGTGTTATAATGTACAGAAGACATCTTCTTGCACATTGATTCCTATAAAAAGCCAAATTTCTCTTAAATGTTAAGGTTAATAGAAGGCACCCCAACTATTATATTTTCAAACATCTTGGACTGTGTTACAAGTCTCAGCCATGAATGGGTAAACATCTCCATATTCTGACTGTTGCAGACTAGAGTAAAAATTAAAGGACAGCGGGATTCTTATAATCTGAACTGTTTGGACCCACCCTAATCCTCCAGAAGATCTTGCCTTGCAATAAGGTGGTGATAAAGGGGACCCTCTTCTAGCAAGATGACATTGCAAATGTAACAAATGAGCTGAGGAACACTGATTTGGAGAAATGCTGAACACCCTATGTATTAATGCTGAATATTGCAGACCAAGAAAATTAGACCTTGCTATGTAGGAGAAGAAAGTTGGAAGGCTGTGGGTGCAGACTTGTTCTCATGCATAGTATGCCTTCTTTTTATTATTTTTTGCCATCTACACAATCAAAGGCATTCAATATTGTAGGTATTTTGTATAAACTTAAAAAAAGCATTGATCAACAAACATTCAAACACCAGAGACAGCATAAAAGACAAAAATCATACGTTCAAAACATATTTCAGGTGGGGATGGGGGGAAGAATGTATATATGGAGGTGGTATTATTATGTCTTATTTTTAAAGTTTGTTTTAGATCCATAAGTCCCATTTAACTTTAATATACTTTTCTCTGTCCGGGACTAGGAAATCTAATTAATTTGGTTTGATTCTATCAACCACAGTTTTTATTTCATTCCACTAAAGGAAATGTTTATTTTTTCCTATTCAAAGTGATCAACTATTTTGAAATAAAATAAGATCTAAAGTTAACTTTAAATCATTTGATAAGATTTGTATACAGTTTGACCAAAAGTTTTTCGATTATAGCACAAGAGCACCACATATGTTGATGTGTGCCAAGATTTTTACAGCCGCCCCAGCATTTTTCCAAATATTCATGGGGGGCAATCTTAGCTATTTTTGGTGTACATACTGCCTTTGAATAAGCTTGAAGTGTACCTCTCCCAAGGAAGTGCACTTCGTATATTTCTCTGTATCCTTTAAAGCTTTATACCATGCTTTATTGTCCCATTCTCTCTTGAAATATCTCTCCCACTTCTGATTTCTTAAAGATGTATTATTTACTCACAAATGTTTTATACTCTTGGAACAATTTGTTATTGTGTGATTTTATTTTGTGCCGCTAAGAATTTCTTCAAAATTAGTAAGATCTCTTATTTCTGTAATCATTTATCATTTGGGATATTATTCTTTTTACGGTAACTATAGACTCGGTCGTCCGTCTATATATAAATTTGATAACGTTTTTAATCCCCATTGTTCCTAATTTACATTTTGTAATGGGAGAACATCGAAACAAATCAAATGTAATGGAGTACATGGAAATGGAAATTTTACAAAGTTCCATTTTTTATTATTATTAAACCACATATTCACTAGTGATCTAGGTACACGAGGTAATTTATTGACTATGTTTTTGTCCCTAACCTTGTTCCATAATATATATTCAATTTGTAATTTCTCAAACAGAGACTTGATCTCGATCTGTTAAAATTTGGGTATGTTGGTCGTTAAGGAAAATTTCAAGAGATGCATTAATGTCACAGCTTTTGAATATTCCAATCCATTCCAATCCACAAGAATGTTATTTACTCGGCTATAGAGTCTATCCATATAATGTGCAATTTTTTTTAAATTTTATGTAAAGTTAATTCCCAGATTTGTAATGCATAGTATGCCTTGAGTGTGTGATAAGATGTTTTTTTCTAACTCTATAAAATGAGAGCAGTAGCATGAAGTTTTTACCTACGTGAGGATGAAGGTACCTGTATAAGTACTCTCTCCACACACAGAGTGAACAACTATTGACCTGTATTGTATGCTGTGCCTGGATAAAGATTCACGCGATGACTGCTTCTTAAGCTCCTATTATTTCCCAAACCTCTTGTCTAGGACCCCCGGATAGAACAAGATTTAGGTTTAACACTGTAAGTAAATTCAAAACCTCGCAATCAGCTGAATACTAATTGCCTCATCTTGTTTTCACACAGTAATAAATCTAAATATGAACTTGTTTGGTGGTCCTTGAGGAGAGGATTGGGTATCACTGTTCAGTAAGTAGTTATCTATGGGCTCCATTACATTCTTTTTTTAGCTGAATTATGTGTCACATTGACATGTAAATCACTATCAAGCTATTCCAATCCACAAAAAAATCCAGCTGTGCATGAAGGCAATGCTGAATAGTGTAAAATGACATACATTGGCAAGTTAGCTGTCACATTCAAATTTCCCTCCAAGCCATTCCAATCCAACAAACAAGGGCTTCGTGCAAGTTAGGACCCCCATGGTAGCTAAATATTAACCCCTGTTACCATAGGGGTCCAATCAGCATAGCATAATGGATGTGCTCCCGCTTATTTTTGCATGGGAACATAGTTTGAACTCTTTCTTTAGAGGTACAGCAAATATACTTTTTTATTTTAATAACAATTCAACATACTTTAAGACAGCATTATGAAAAAATAATAATAAAATAGTGACTAATAACACGTATAATTATCATTAAAATAAAACAATGTACATGTTACTACTGAAAAAGAAAAAAAATCACAGAACCAAATATTGACTTGTGATACTGTTATTTTAATAGCAGTTATATTACCTAATGGGAGACACTCTTGCAGCAAGCCTCCCTCAGGCAATCTCATCTGTACGCCTCTTGGCTTCGGCACAAGCCTGCTTAGGCATTGCTCCAGAGCTCCTGAGGTGTCACATGGAGTTAGCGTTCGAGAAGGTGATGCAGCGACATCAGAATTTGTCTTCCAGGCAGCCCATGTGCTCCTGGGATCGTGAAAGGCAATGGCTTCATCCTCTACAAGGATGCTCTGAAGTAAAGTCCTTCGAAGCAAGCAGCAGATACAATAGACTCTCAGTTCACCAGAACTCAAGCAACCAGAACTCTCAAGCAACCAGAAAAAAAATGAATACTTTAAATAAAAATAAAATTTTACAGGACTCAACAAATGCCAGGAGCCAGGTTGTCATGCCACAAAATGCTTACAGCACCTAGATTTCATCCACTGTACGTCTCTGCAATCCACTGTTACCTGGAAGCAGACAGGCATGAGTGACTGAGCCAGGGCAGTGTTGGCATTAGATTTCCCAGGTTCAGCACTGGACCCTCCAGCCGAATGTACCTGTGTGTAAGTGAGGAGTGAAAGCTGCTGCTGCTGCTATAACTGCCCTCACTAACAAATATACTTAGCAGAGCTTCCTATGTGCAGCTAATCGAGGCCTCTTTTTATAGTGACTCTCAAACAACCAGAAACTACGTTTAACCAGCATCTACGAATCCCCATGGGTGCCGGATGACTGAGAGTCTACTGTACTTTTTAACAAACAGCATCCTACTGCTGCTTGCAATTACAGGCCCTCTACCAAGGCAGGCCCCATACAGTAAGAACCCAGAAGTATGTACGCAAACCAAATGCCTTGCAAACCGCAGGTTTGTCTCTTACAACAACTGCCTATTCATGAGAAGGCATAGAATTTTTTCTCTGTTAATCTGCATGTTTTTTTGTAGGATAATCATAATTTAGGAAAAGCTAGACCTTCTCTAAACTATGCAGTCTCCTTCCACTTATAAAGTTGCTCCAGTATATACTGACCTCTTTCTGGACAGACTTGGCATCCGCCATAATTATTCCTTATTAGGATTATACCTACGGACCAGGGGCTTAACGGAATCCAAGTTTGAAGCACTCATGGAGTTAAGCTCTCATTAAAGAATAGAGGTGTTGGTTGACTTCTATTGGTCTTTTTTCTTCTGCAGTGTAACCTTGTTATTAAGGGTCCAATTGTTGCATTTTTCTAACCAAACTTCAGCTTATTTGAAATGGACGGGGGGTTATTCCAAAATGAAGCATATTTCTGAGGTGTCACACTTCCTTTTAAGAAATGTGAAAAAGTAACACTGACTGTCCATTATATGTTCTTACTACAAAATCCTTCTCAAATCTGGAGACTCAAGCAGGATCAGCATTATCAGTTTCACTTGGTTGTGCAGTTTCCTTGAGAGAAAATCCTGGCATCTTCAGTCTCTCTTTTAAAATAATCTTGTGTAATGTCCATATTATGGTGTCATAAATACATAATAAATATTACTGAATAATTGTATGTTCAACTAAAAAACATCCAATAACAATATAAAAAAATAATCCCTAATCAGTTATGAAAATGCTTGCAATGCAATCGTACAGTTATTCATGATCAATAACTGTTTCTGCTCTGGTGTACAATTTTAAATGAGCCATGAATCTAATGAGTGTTGTAACTGAACTGTCAAATTTACAACATGCAATATCTGGCTGGCTGATGTTCAAGCTCTATAAACCACACAGGTAAGTTCTTGATTACTGCTTTCATTTTAAGCTTTGTTACCATACTCAAGGCAAATTAGATTTAGTTATTCCCAGCCTATGTCTCTTTTTCTCATTGGACAGAGAATTAGTTAAAGTTTAAAAAATGTATACCTTATTTCATTGTAAACTACTATAACCTTGAGAAAGTCTTGGTGACGAAATACGTTGTTAGTCAGTGGTTTGGAGAAGACCAGCCCATAATCCTCTATCTAACCAATTCTCTGACCAATAAGCCAAGGAGTCATAGGGCTCTAGTGCATGGCTCCCGTAAGGACTCCCGTAAGGAGACTACTGAGATTAGCAGCGAGCAGGCCACAAGCGCACGTTAGAGCTGCTAGTCAGTACATTTGCAAGAATAGCTCTGCAAATCAGCTTTACAAGGAACCCTGACACTATCCCCTTTAAAATAATAACAAAAAATAAAAAATAATTACTTAAAATAAAAAAAAATATCCAAAAATAAAAATAATTACCAAAAAAAAAGATATGAAAAACTACAATACAAAGCTGCACCTAAAGGGGGAAAATGATGTTCACACCCTGGTCCTCACTCGTCAGTCCTGGATAAGATTGAAGAATTAAACAAACAGAGTTATAGGAGCTCAGTCTGAGAATGTAAATGTAAAGTAGATTTGTTCTATAGGTCTGGTTCCCTACTCAGAGAGCAACGTCATTTAGCTTACTTGTGCCCTGCAAGCGAGAAATATCCTATAGCCTATCAGTCTGGTGTCCCTCAAAAGTGCAATCCAGGACAAAATACAAGGCAATTTCACCCTGATCAGGAGAAAAAGCAAACCCTCTGTGGGCCTTGTCAGTGAGGTGCAGCTGTACTCCCTCCCACAGTGAGATTTAAGAATCACTGGAAGGTTATCAATGGTGGAGGGTAAGAATAATTACATTTTTTTATTTGATTCTTACAGTGCTTGTGTCCATAGAAATGTGTATTCTATAACTTCTTATTGTGCTACACATATATTTAAGTGCACTTTCTGTAATGATTTTTTCTTTTTTCATACTAGCTTTCCACTTATTTCCATTGCAGCTCAATATCCCTGTGAGCACATCACGTATTACTGTGTTAAACTGGAAAAATACAATGCACAGCGTGACTGAGCTGAACAGCTTAAGTGTGGAACAGCATATGTGTGTGGTGCTTATGTCCATATAAATGTGTATTCTGTAACACTTTTAATAGGACATGTGATATACAAATAAAGTACAATGAAATATGAGGCACATTCTGTGTTTATTAGATGCCACACATGGGTATTGTGATGTGGTCACACGGGTATTGAGTTGGAATGGAAATCAATGAAAATTATGACAGAAAGTGCCGTTAAATATATGTGTAGCACAATAAGAAGTTATAGAATTAACGTTTCTATGGACACAAGCACTGTAATAATAACTAATGCATTTCCCATACGTGTGATCTTTTCTCCTGCCTTACAACTGCCACATCTAGTGGCCACTTGCAGTATTGCTGTTGGCTCGGCTGTGCTGTATTCCATGTATAAGGAGACCCCCCTATTTTAAACTTCAAAAGTGTGTCAAAAAATATAGTCTTATACATGGAAAAATACAGTAAGTATACATTTATTTTATTTTTAATTCTTATTGTATATTTTTAATTGTCTTTTTTTATCTTTTGTAATTCGTTTTTATTTTCTTTAATTAGGGGTGGTGTTAGGGACAATCGTGGTCCTTGTGGAAAATTGTGAAATTGGGTAGAGGGTCCATGGGGCTCCCCAGGTCTCCTGTGGTTGAAGTAAGGGGGTTATATTTAGGTGCCATTTTGATCCGCATGGACCCCCATGGGTTTAATGATCATCCCACAGCACAAGAGGTGGGGGGGGGGGGGGGGGAGGGGCACAATCGTACCCCTGGGGATTGAGTGATAATTCTGGGGATACCTGGACTCATAAGTGTAGCGAATATTGAGGGGAAATCGTAGGGAATACCTGGGCTCATTGGAGGTACTGAGCTCCTGTTCAGTTTTAGGCAATACATGATTCTTTGAGGAATTATTCTGTCTTTCTGGAAAGTGGAAGGTAACCAGATTATTTTTTATAATTTTGGGCACTCAAACAGACTACTGAGTAAACATCTGCAAGCTTGGATATTGTTATGGAAGGCATGATATAGCAATTTAGAAAAGAGATATAGGACATAACCAGGACTTGAGAGACCAAGAGTAGAAGATTGTTTGTGCTTTGAAATGGAACCCTAAACCACAGCAGTTGTGGTTAAAGGCCCTCATTCAATTGCAATTTGGCCAATTGAATAGGGCTCTAAATAAGCACATAACATATTTGTTAAAGAAGTTTTTAGTTAGTAAACATCTATCCAAAAACTAGGTTTTCACTAACTAAAAACTTATTTAAAAAAATATGTTATGTGCTTATTTAGAGCACTATTGAATTGGCCAAATCGCAATTGAATGAGGGCCAAAGTCTGGGAACCAAGACAGATAATCAAGACTGAGGACTACTAAGGTCAGGGGGATTGCCAGCACTTCCTTGGAGTCACTGGATTTACAAATTAGACTGTGTCTTTCTGGTGCAAGACAACTGCACCGTGTTTGCATGAATTGTTGTGATTATTACATTTTTTATATATAAACCATCTACAATTAAAACATTTTATTCTGCTTTTTTAGGAAATACATTTGTAAGATCTTGGGTTAGGATCAGTCATCTATGATGAGCCTTTGTTGCAGATAAGCCTTGTATAGCTGCTATAACTGTTAGATTTCTCCACAAAAAGCATCTCACTTTCACTACTGAAACATCCATTTTCCTAAATATGCCTCTGTCCGGACCTCACTCTCCTCTTCTTTCCCATTCTTTCAATAATGGTATATCTGTTAATTTTCTTTTTAAAGAACCACACCGGCTATGTTTTTAAAATGTATTCTTTCGAAAAAACTATAGAGGAAAAGAAGCATATTGTTTTTGGGAATGTAAAAAAAACAAAGTATTACATTATTTATATGGCTGTGGAACTGCCATTTTGGTTTGATCAAATCAACTTCCTGAGATGGAAGCAGATTTTAGATGTAGAGGAAGATTATGAGTCACAGGCCCCTTTTCCTGTTCTAGATCATAGCCCATTGAGCCACTATAAAGGACAAACTGCTTGGCACCAGCCACCGCACTATGTGCATAAACAACTCCATTGTATTGTAATCTGTTTTGTCCGATTGTTCGCCAGATAAAGTTAATGTACTCTATTTGAGGTCTGGACCACTAGATATGGAGAAAGCATTATGTGTATTTGGAGGTTGGTCTATTGCTCACAGGTGCCAGACAGAATGCCAGGATGCCAGAATATTAGACCCCATGGGTAGTCAA